>JAFEMH010001925.1:120000-400890 GCA_022495995.1 Adenophora triphylla var. japonica | reverse complement strand
GGTATAAGACCCTAAGAGTACACTTACAAAGTGCTATCAAAGCGGCAAGGTGTACTGGGCTCCCTAGCATCGGGGACAGTATCCTCATCCTCCTCGGCACTCCATGGACCACGTAGGACAAATGTGCAGGAGGGATCGGCGGGTCAAGCAGGCTCATCCTCCCCATATCCCCGAGTGACCGCTGCCTTCACTAGCTTCGTGGCGTCCTCGTGCGCCGCTCCACAAACACAACGTAGGGGGTGTCCATGTCGGCATTCTCCGCAGCCCACGCCGCCTCGGTACCTAGCAATCTCATCATCCGGCCAATCTGGCCCCTCGGGCTGCAAAGATCCGTGCCGGAGGGTCGAAGGAGTAATGGCATCTAGCTGGGGAACATGACCACGCTGTCTCGAGAAGCGGTCCCCGTATAAATGACATCACATGTCAGCCCCGTGAGCCACCTCCTCTCGCCTCGTCACCTCTATAGCATCTCCCAAAGAATATCTCTCGATACCTCGCCCTGTGGGTAGAAGTCCACTCCGTCGTGCCCATCCTCGTTGATGACCGGCCTCACCATTTTGTAATCAAAGGTAATCCGGGTCTTCCCGTGAATTTATCTCTCGTATCTCCTCCAAATAACCATAGCAGGGAAGATGGTGACCTCACTCTGCTGGTTCCAAGGGAAGAAACCCGATCACCTCGCAAAACCGAGGCCCGCATGTTCAAAACATCAAAAGGTCATTTTCTCTCTATAAAAAGTCTCAAGACAAAGAGAAGAGAAAAAAAGGAGACTACCTCAAGGGCAAAAGAAAAGCAGTCCATCGAAGGCCTTTGTTCCGACCGTACATGTCCAACGAGAAGTAGAGCTTCGCCAATCCGGCCTCGCCCCAAGAGACCGTTCCAATCCCATCAACATCCTCCGCAGAGTCGAGGAGGCAAGTCATAGCTATCGTCCTGCACTGGCAAAGATGGTGACCGATAGCATCAACCATATGAATGCTCTAGCCACTGGGCCAAGGGCCACATCATTAGCAAAGAAAATTTCCGCATGCTAGTCCGGATCGCCACCTCGACATTCCGTGTCTCCATCCCCGCCCTTCGGAATCGCCTCAAACCCGACCAAAGCCTGAAACTCCTCGCCTGTAATATGGTCCCTCCAAGTCACGGGCCTCCCTGTGAACCGTAAGCCCGTAATAGCGGTGAAATCGGCGGGAGTCACTTTGTCGCCTCTCCCCACTCGGAGAGAAGCTATGAGTGCTATCCCACCGTAACTCGTAAAGGGCCCGGACCAAGCCCTCGCTCTTCGAGGTGATGTGGACACCCCTACCAATGGCCTCTACAAATGCATCCAAGCCGTAGCCCTAACCACCGCTGGGATTTGCCCCATCCTTCTCAAAATCTGCATCCTCTCGCCAAAGCTTGACCGCTATCTCCGACGGTCCTCTAGACTTGTTCTCCTGTAGACAAGCACATCAAAAGAAGCGTCAGTCCTTCATATCATTTCAAAAGCATGCATATATTCAAAAGTGCACATATTTTCAAAAGAAAAGCATTCATAAAAGTTTTTCTAGCATAACTTTTGCATCAAAAATGTGTCTTTCATCACTTGAAACGCGTCATTGCTTTCCTAAAGCACAAAATCACAACTTTTCGCACATAAGCATTATTTTTCAAAAAATGGCATGCATGAATCATTTTTCATCTTCCAAAATCATGTTTTCTCATTGAAAATCAGAATTTTGACCTAGTTCTAGCACAAGGCAAGAACTCCGTCTCATATTTTGAAAAAAAATTCTTACTTCATTTTGCGAGAAAAAAGTGAGTCATTCTCATATTTTTCATCAAATAAATTGCACATTGCATATTCTTAGCCTCATAGGTTGTTCATGCATCTCAAAATCATTCAAAAAATCCTAAAATTCGGGTCAAGCCCTAAAATCAATCAAAATTCAAGCAAAATCATCGGATTTGAGCAAAATGAGAATGCTTACCCCAACCGATCGCGGGTTCGTTGATTTGTGCTCCCTCCTCCCCGGATAAAGCTCCGATGGAGGCGTAAGGAAGTCATACTTCCTCTCCGTCCTCACGAGCTCCTTCCTCCTCCTTCTCGCGGCCGCCGAGATATTCCTCCTTGCTTGCCTTGGTATGGGATTGCCCTCCGGATCCATCTCAAATCAAAGGGAAGCAAAAGGGTTGAAGAACTTCGAATTCTCTCTCTCTCTTCTCTCTCTCTCGGCTGAAGTGGGCGGCAACAAGTGCCCAATGCCCGTTCAAAACCTGTTTTAAATAATCTGGAAAAAACAGGTCTCTAGTCGTACGGCTTCTTTTTCTCCATCTCATGCCGGGCGGCTTCATTCGCTCTGAGCATAAATTACAATCCTGCCCCTGGACCTTCCACTTGGGCATGCAATTTCCGTTATCTTTTAACCAAGATAACATCTTTTCAGAAAATATCCCTTATCTCTTTAGCAATCAAGCTTTATTCCCAGTCGCCTCCGTTAATTCCGTTATAACGGGATAACACTAGGTGACAACCTCCGAATTGTCAGAACTCTAAACTTGTGCTACCTCTATCCGCGAATAGTGAAGTATGCCCAAGTCATTCCAACTTGTGCTACCTCTATCCGCGAATAGTGAAGTATGCCCAAGTCATTCCAACTTGTGCTACCTCTATACGCGAATAGTGACGTATGCCCAAGTCATTCCAACTTGTGCTACCTCTATCCGCGAATAGTGAAGTATGCCCAAGTCATCCCAACTTGTGCTACCTCTATCCGCGAATAGTGAAGTATGCCCAAGTCATTTCAACTTGTGCTACCTCTATCCTGCGAATAGTGACGTATGCCCAAGTCATTTCAACTTCGTGCTACCTCTATCCGGCGAATAGTGACGTATGCCCAAGTCATTCCAACTTGTGCTACCTCTATCCGCGAATAGTGAAGTATGCCCAAGTCATTCCAACTTGTGCTACGCTCTATCCGCGAATAGTGAAGTATGCCCAAGTCATTCCAACTTGTGCTACCTCTATCCGCGAATAGTGAAGTATGCCCAAGTCATTCCAACTTGTGCTACCTCTATCCGCGAATAGTGACGTACGCTCAAGTTTCCCAACTTAAGTTACCTCTATCCCCGTCATAAAGAGATAGTGCCGTAAGCTCTAGCTTCTTCGGTGGCAACGCCTCCGAATTGTCAATCGTGTGGCATCCTCCAAGTAATTGTCAATCGTGTGGCATCCTCCGGTAATTGTCAATCGTGTGATGCCTCCGGTAATTGTCAATCGTGGTGACATCCTCCGGTAATTGTCAATCGGTGGCATCCTCCGCAATTGTCAATCGGTGACATCCTCCAGAATTGTCAATCGAGGTGACATCCTCCGGTAATTGTCAATCAGTGTGACGGCCTCCGGTAATTGTCAATCGTGTGACAGCCTCCGGTAATTGTCAATCGTGTGACCTCCTCCGAATTGTCAAAATTTCAAGGATCCTAGACATCGTTCCTAACTATCTAGTGATGCTTGAACTACGATCAAGGCTTGATTCCTCCGGGATACGTAGGTAGCCTTTTATAAAAGGTCCAGCCATTCGACCACTTTGGTCACCTGTTGTTCCTTTGTCACTCCTCGGTGATAAAGCGCCCTCATAAAAGTTCAAATATTCGACCACCTGGGTCACTCCTAGCATGTCCCCGCAGGATCAATTGCTTGACCTCCTAGGTCATTTTCTCTTCTTCCTCCCCCGGCCGGATCCTAATTCCGAACTACGGCCCCGGCTTGATTCCTCCGGGATACGTAGGTAGCCTTCCAAAAGGTTCACCACTCGACCACCTTGGTCACCTAATCCGTCTCGGCATTCGCCGCATCGGATCCTTTCTATCGACAACCCCACTCGCCTTGCAAGTGACGTTGCCGAGGGGCTTCGTAAGTACCCAAATCGCTCATGCCTTCCTGCTAATTTTCCCGGCAATTTCGGTAAATTTCCTAATTCCCTGGGACCTTTTCCTAAATGTTCGGAAACATTCCGAACTGTTTTTAATTAAAATAAAGGCTGAAGGAATCCTTCCTAATTAAGAAACACGTTTTTCTTAATTAGGGGGAAGCTTCTAGAATAATGCCACCTTGCATGGTTCTAGAATGCTGAGTCATTGTGGATAAGCCCGCACGGCCTCATTTGCAAAGGGCCTGCAGCCGCACGGCTTCATTAGCCTTATCCAGCATCGCCTATAAATAGAGCCCTCCTCTACCCATTTTAATCATCAACAAGAAGCATAATACTCTCATAATACGAAGAAGATCCCCAAGGAGAGCTCGCTCGGAAGTCCAAGAAGGTGAAGAAGAAGCTCAAGAAGCCATCTCCCTCCTCCTCATGAAGACCCAAGAAGAACCTCTCCCTCCTAGCTCCGTCCGAAGAAGCGAAGGAAACGATTGGTAACCTCGCACGCCCTAACCTTGCATTTTAATTGATATACTTGATCATTGCATTCATATATCTTGCTTGGGACTTGGCATTTATTCATAAAGATCATATCTTTATCACCCCCTTTCCCCTTTGCATGCATTAAGACCTCATTTGTCATAAAAATGTAGTCTTTTTCATAAAGGTGCATCCTTTGCACCTAAAATCCCTATTTTCCAATAAAAAATGTCATCTTTATGCATCATTTGCACATAAAGATCAAATCTTTTCAATGAAAACGCATCCTTTGCATCAAAACCCCTTTTTCAATGCATCATTTGCATAAAAATCAAATCTTTATGCATCATTTGCATAAAGATCATTTCTTTAAATCAAAAGCATCATTTGCAACCTAAAAAATGTCATCTTTTCATTAAAGAGTCATTTTTTATCATGCATTTCCCCTTTCCCCCAACCTTGGAACGGACCGGTGTAAAAGTTCTCATCTTTGCATCGTTCCTTCCATTAAAGGTTCATGATTTCTTTAGGAAAAGGATAACCTTGAACCCTATATCTCCGATTATCGCTTAAGAATGAGTATGAAGCCTCTATACGAGCTCGACCGTCTTAAAGCATAGGATTGATGGGCTAAGGACATTCCTTCCTAAAGAACCTCATCTTTGACCCAAAAAGAGAGTCATTCTCTCGATCACGCAAGTCCCGAGGGTCCCAAGGCTTAAAAATGCGATGATCACAAGTCACAAGATGAGGACGGGATCATAATCCCAAATACATAAATTCCAAGGAATCCCGAGCGACAACCAACAAATGGTTTGTACGTCCGGAAGACAACTTGGGACATTCCCCCCCCTTATTTTCAAACACATGCACACAAAGAAAGCACGCAAGCAAACACGATTAATGAAATCTAGGGAGACTTGCTCCGGCAAGGCACTTTGGGTGAACGCCAAACGTTCTTCCCAAGGGGTAACTTAACCTCCGAACCCATAAAACCTTTTTTTCAAAGTTTTGAGGTAATCAAAATGGCGTGGCGACTCCGTTTTTCAAATAACTCGGATGTCTTCAAACTCGCGTGAATTCCAATAAACAAAAATTTTGGGCACACATTCACAACATTGCAGAATTCAATACCCCCGTGGGGTCAATCAAGCAGATATGGGCGAATTTCTTGGTAATCGAGATCAAGGAAGGCCGCATGGAATGTCCCAGTCCGACTTCCTTCGTCAACGTAATCCAAGTGTTTCCGCCATTCGGCGATTTGAACGTAATCACGGTTCTGGACACTAGCCAGACGATGCGCACCTACGGAGACTGCTTAGCTCTCGCAAGGAAAGCCCTCATGGAACTAGCCGCTCAAGAAAGTCGTCTTTGGGACGAAGATCAAGCTCGAAAGACCTACAGGGACCAAGCCCTTAAAGTGTCCCCGGGCGGCAAATTCGCACGAGTGCTAGAGGCCACTCTAGACCAGTTCGACCTCAAGAGCTTTGCTCACGGCAACTTCCTCGACTACCGTCTGTTCTCATCCAACCCCCTCTGCCAGGCAAGGGTGGTCAACGGTCCCGATGACCTAGGAGATGGAACGACACAGCAGAACGAATCCCAGCGCTTACCTTCCCGGGGAAAGCAAGTTCTCTGTGAAAGCGACGATGAAGACGATGAAACCATTCTCTTCCAAGCCGGGCATGAAGTCAACAAAACCGTGACTCCTGGTTTTGTCCCGGGAGGATGGGAACGGATCATTTCCGCACTCAAATTGAAAGGCCAACTCAGTGGAGGAAGGTCTATTTAAAAATAGGAGGAGGATGGAGATTCGTCTCGAGCAACTACTCAGTGGAAATTCCACAGCCTACGGCATTCGTTTACGTAGACGATCAACCGGGCAAAGAACCGCCACATGGGCAGATGTTCGGGAAGCCGTGTACTCACCTTCCGACATACCCGCCACTCGCATAAAGCAGAGGAGAAAACTCTCCCCGATGGAGGTTTACCTAGACCGCCGCACGCAGCTCAAAGAAGCACCGGCTATTCTCACATGGGAAGAAACGCAGCATTAACTCTCGACGCAGTTCCGCCGCAAGAAGGTTGATTCGGGGCCCAGAGCGGAGGAAAACTAGCAAATCACGAGTATTGCCGCACCCAACTCCGTAATGCCCCGAGTATGCTCAAGAAGAAGGAAAGGAACGCGATATACCGTGAAGAGATCAAGGAGACCGTTCGCTTAAGCCGAGAACTCTCCAACCTCCCCGAGGGTTAGCAACACACGCTTCGCCTCAGCAACCATTGTTGTGCACTCGACATTCGAACAACCGCGTCAAACCGTAGGCTACCTCCCCGCAGAGGCATCCAAGCGCATCCCGGGACGTAATCCGTCAAGCCGCCGAAGCTCCCGGAATTCATCCACAATCAATGAGTTGAGGGAAGACATATGGCCCTATGCTACGAGGAATCCTCCTCTAACTATGGCTCAACTCGGGAGCACTGCTCGTAAGAAACCAAACCTCGATGTCGCCGTTCTAACCCGATCGGGTCAAATCCATGCATTACCACCTAAGGCCACCAAAGCCGACGGAGCCGTAATTGCAATCCGGCCAGCCCGAAGACGCAAATTCCTTGAAAGAGGACCCGATCCTCACTCACCAAGTGCACTCAGCGAACATTTCCTTCGGTCTCTCGGCTCACCTCCTCTTATCCTCACAAGCTCAAGCTAGAGGAAAGCCTGGCCCGTACTCATGGTCCCCGTGGACGCAACCCCGCATGAAGTCATTCGATGATCGGGCAACATCCACTATGGCAACATAATCACCTTCACGATTTGGACCTTCCAAAATTTGGGGCCGATCACAACGAGCCGCTCTACATCACACCACTGGACGAGCGTCGCCTTCCCCGCGTGTTGGTAGACGGAGGTTCCGGAATGAATGTCTTGCCCGCCAAGATGATGGACTCCGCTTGACATCAAGCCCACAGATCTTAAGCCTTCACCCACACCGTCAAGGCCTATGACTCTACTTCCCGTACATGCTTCTGGGGTTGCTACTCTTAACATCTCGGTTCGGCAAGCGGGTGATCCCCACCGAATTCCAAGTGTCGGGACATTCCAATCACTTTCACAGCCCATCCCGGGGCGTCCCCGGCCGCATCAAATCAATGGCGTGGCATCCACCCTTCATCGCCTTAAGTTCATGCAAGGCAACGAAGCTAACTACGCCTACGGCGACAGCGTCACCACCGAGGGGACCAAAGCACCAACGACATTCCCGGTTGTTGGAAATCAAGCATAATGATGACATGCCATTAATCGGATTCACTCGAGACCTCCAAGATCCAAATATGCAACGTGGACCTTCCACTCGTCTCACGATCGTATTCCTCCCGCCTACGAAGATGATGAAACTCATGAACTTCATCCCAGATCGGGGCTCGGCAAAAGGCTACAAGGCCAACACCAAGTTATTAAAGTCAAGGACCACACCACGGTCCAGGGGCTTCGCTACGTGCCAACACCGCCGACATCAAGGAAGACAAAAGGCTCGCCCGCACCAAGGCAAGCAGCCTCGCAAAAGGGGAACCTCCGACGCGCACACCCAACCTCCGACCTTACAGCCTTGACCATTACTTCACCAAGGGAACCGAGCAGTAACCGAGGGGACCGACAAGGGAACCGACAGAACCGAGGGGACCGAGGGAACCGACGAACCGATGAAGCAGAACCGAGGGGACCGACAAATGAACCGATGAAGATGAGAAAGAAGCAGGATAGTCAAGCACCAAGACTACAGGAAGAATGGAACAGCCTAGCACGGGACCTCAAGCGTTTCGTAGGACTCAAAGCTAATCCGATAAGGGAGCGTTCCTCGACATCACAACTCTACCGGACCAACCGCCACCACACCAAAGATGAGTACACATTCAAGGGAATCCTGCACTTGGAGGAGCAACTCAAGGTACTCTCCATGGGAAGCAGATTGTTCGGATCGCCCGCCGAGGCCACATTCGAGACAAGAAGTCCAAAGCGTAAGGAACCGTAATTCGCGTAAGACGCTCTCAAAGGACCAGCCTCTACAGAGTCTCTGCTTGAAGAAGTCATGGAGCCGCCCAACTTGATCGACCGGGGCTCCGACAACAAAGATGATCGCCATGATAGTGGACAAAGCAGGCCAAGCCTCTCGATCCCCGCACCCTCCTCAAGCATCCAAAGAATGCCACCGAAGAATTGGGTAACTTTCACCGACCAAGGGCAAGCCAGCAGAAATGGAAGACAAGCCGGGCCCGCACCCACATCTCCCTAAACCCGGTCTCAAACCCTGAGCCGCCTCCTGTCGAGTCCGCCCTTCCGAGTCATCCAACGGCCTTACGCCGAGGACTATAATGTTGTAGCCAATCATGTATTCCCGTTCTTGTTTAATGAAAAGTCCGACCTTTCTGAGTATCCTCTCATTGCCACTTTAACAACCGATAAGTTAACAAACAACTTAAAAGACGTTAATAATTCAATTGATAAAGAAGCAGTACACATTAAACGAACAATACATTAAAGAAGTTCTCGAGCGTGTAGTTGACCAAGAGGACAACCGGGCCCAAGCCGCCGAAGAGGTTATGACCAAAGTGAACCCGGGGTCAAAGTATAAGAGCCTAAAGAGACACAAGTGGGCGCTTCTTCGCCGATGCGTAAAAGAAGCCCCGATAAGCCTCCTCTCGGGAGTATGTTGACGTGTTCGCCTCGGTCATACCAGACATGCCAGACTCGATCCTCAATCGTGGAGCACGTAATTCCCCGGATCCCGAATCCAAGCCTCGTCAAACGTAAGCCGCGCAAGATCAAGCCAGAGTGGTCCTTGCAAGTTAAAGAAGAAATTGAGAAAATGCTCCGAGTTGGTTTCATCAGAGTGATTGAGTACCCGACTTGGCTCTCCAACATCGTGACGGTCACCAAGGCCAACGGAAAGGCCGATGCCGTGTGGATTTCCGGGATCTCAACAAGGCCAGCCCTAAGGATGATTTCCACCGCTCTAACATCGACATGCGTCGGTCGACACCACGGCAAATTTCGAAGTAAAGTCCTTTCGTGGACGGGTTCGCCGGATACAACCGTATCAAAATGTTCGAGGAGGATCGTGCCAAGATCGCTTCACCACTCCATGGGGGACATACTGTTACACGGCCATGCCGTTCGGTGTAAAGAACGCCGGGGTTACTTACCGGGCCGCAATGCTCTCTCTTCCATGACATGATTCACAAAGAAATCGAAGTATATGTCGACGACATGATCATCCACTCCAAGGGATCGACATGCAAAGCACATGACAGATCCGAGGAAGTTCTTCAATGACTCGTAAAGCACTCCATGAGGCTAAACTCCGCAAAGTGCACCTTCGGCGTCAAGCTGGCAAGGTACCGGGGTACATGGTTACGTAAAGAGGTATCGAAGCCGATCCTGTGAAAATCAAGGCCATCATCGACATGAAGCCGCCTCAAACCCCGATGTAAGTGAAGAGCTTCATGGGAAGACTTCAAGCACATCGCCGCTTTCATCAACCGCTTGACATCTCTCTCGCGAGCCCATGTTCAAACCGATGAAAAAGAATGCCGACATCAAATGGGACTCCGAGTGCCAAACAGCCTTTTGAGAAAATCAAGACCTACTGTTAATCCCCCAATTTCGTGCCCGCCACATGAAGACAAGCCACTACTCCCGTATCTCGACAAGCAATGTACACGTCAATCGGAGCAATGCCGGCACAAGAAACGTAAAGATTCCAAGGTTGAGCATGCAATCTACTTCGTAGTTTTAAGCTTCAAGGAAGTGAACTCGCCATCAAAGATCGTAGAAAACTTGTACCGCCTGTATGGGTAGTCGGGAAACCGAAACACTACATGCAACATGCGCATTCGTGCTCCCGGGTCTCCAAAGTGGACCCCGTCCGATATCTCTTTGACAAGCCATCTCTCGTCGATGCGACTAGCCAAGTGGTCATTCTTCCCGGCCGAGTTCGACATCAAGTACATGGTCGAAAATCAACAAAGGGCGTAGTAATGGCGCATCGCCCGGCCGACTTCCCAAGCAATGAACCTAAGGGTCCCGATCCGCAATTTCCGACGACGGAATCTTTTCACTTGACACGCAAACCGCCGGCAACTCTTCTTCGATGGGGCAGCCAACAAGAAGGGAATGGTATTGGAATGCTCCTTGTCGATCCCAAGGACGAGCATACTCCCATAGCCATCAAGCCGAATTTCAAGCAACCAACAATGCAAAGCAGAATACGAAGCCCGTGCAGCAGTTTGGAAGCCGCTCCTCGAGCGCAACATCTCGTAGCCGGGATGTATATGGAGACTCAAAGATTGATCATCAATCAAGTATCCAACAAATGGAAGACGGTAGATTCTCGCCTTCGTAAGTACCACGCGTACATGGAGGAGCTCATTGCTTCGCCCAAGGACATCTCTTTTTCACTATTTGCCAAGAGACAGGAACCGCTCGCGCAGACGCCCGGCAACCTCGCCTCTTGTCGAAATTCCCGATGGGAAAGCAAGAAACCCTCGTAACAGGCAGACGGGAAACACCCGCCTATTGCCGTGAGATCGAAAAGAAAAAGAAACGATCGACGAACCCCGGTACAATCGTATTTACCAAGCACCTCCAAAGCGGAGAAGCTTCCTTCACAAGTGAAGATGGAAAATATAAAGAAGGGATCAAAGCCAAAAACATGATGGCATTAAAACGCCTGGCATCCCATTTCGTCATTCTGGGGGGTATGTTGTACAAGAAGCGCCACCAAGGGCCACCCCTTCGGTGTAAATAAAGAAAAAGACCGCCGAGCTAATGAACGAAGTTCACAACGAAACTCGCGGTCCGCATTACGAACGCCCGAGCATTGACACGTATCATTCTCCGTATGGGATACTATTGATATCAATGGAAACAGATCGCATCCAGCCGTCCGAAGCTGCGACAAATGTCAACGGTTCTCCAACCTCAATCACATCCCTCCTCATGAACTCTATTGCATGACTACGCCATGGCCTTTCGCCACATGGGGAATCGACGTCATCGGCAAGATCACTCCTCCAGGGAGCAATGGTCACGAGTTCATTTTAGTCGCAGTCGACTACTTCACCAAATGGGTAGAAGCCAGATCGTACAAGGTACTGAATTCTAAGAAGGTGGCCGAGTTCATCCGAGAGAACATCATGTGCCGATACGGAGTGCCCAACGAGATCATCTCCGATAATGGGACCCACTTTGAAGGAGATTGTGACCAACTACTGACCGACCCGTAGTCACACGTCACAGTCTTCTCCTTACGTACTCACAAACCAATGGTGCAAGAGAGGCCGCCAACAAGACTCTCGCCATGATAATCGAAAGATGACCACTCGCAGGTCGGACTGGCCCGAAAAGCTACATCTAGCCCTCTGGGGATACCAAACATCAGTCAGAACCGCCACAGGGGAGACTCCGTTCGCACTTACCTACGGAATGGAAGCGATGTTGCCCGTGGAATTGGAAATTCCATCCCTCCGAGTCCTCTTGGAAAACGGGATCAATGAAGTCGAATGGCTACAGAGCCGTCACGACGCACTTAACTTGCTCTACTCGACGAGCGCAAATTGAAAGCTATGGAACACACTCGAGCCTACCGTGAGCGTAATGGCACGAGCATTCGACAAGAAAGTCAAGATCCGAGACATCGTAGAAGGCGACTTGGTGCTAAAGGAAAAGCCTCCTACGCGCACTCAATCCCCTGAAAGTGGGAGCCTACCCGGATAGGACCGTTCGTGGTACAAAGAATCTTCTCCTGAGGAGCCATGAAGCTAGCGTACTTGGACGGAAACCCTTTCGTTAACCCCGTGAACGGAAGCAAGCTCCGCAGATACTTCATTTGAGGAAGAGCACGAGTCAACTCTCCTTCCCCATACACCACCTCTCGCAAAATTAAAGTGCTAAAAGAGTAATACCCAACCGGATACATTCCCGCTAATGATCCGTAAAAACACAGGGTCGCACTTCTTTTGTCTTTGTTTTCTCAAATTCACCTAAAAGTGTCGAACTACGGTGACCTGAGCCCCTTAGTCCAACCGTAAAAGGGGAACGTAGGCAGCCATCATTGGTTCGGTCTAAAAAAACAAAAAAATACAATAAGCATCAATTGCTTCGTGTTTCGAAAAACTCTTTTCATTTAACCTACAAATTCATAACGGTTAAAACATTCTTTGATGAGTTCAAGCACGGTCAACTCTTGACTCGCTACACGCTAGCAAAACTACAATAAAACATTAATCAATTAATGTGTCTGCAATGACAATGGGTGGATACTGACAAAGAAGGTCAACCTAGTTTCCCGTACTAGGTCCTTCATCCTTCTTCCCCTTCCCTTTTCCCCGGCGAGTGTTCTTCACCTTCGCAGAAATATTCCTAGGCCTTCTACCTCCGGCTCGTGGACTCTTCCCGATGCCTCCGTCAAGCTCGCGCCGTCTACGCAGCCTCTTTCTCTAGCTCGTCTCGAGCCACCTCGCTCGAGCCATCATTGCAAAGCAGCTTTGATTGGCCTCCCGATCAGCACTTGCCACATAATCGCCCACGGCATCGCGCACGATTCCTGTGGTTAGCCCTTGCTTCGTCCTCCTCAAGGTCGAGCCGTCTGTGTGATCGCACTCCACCACCACTCCGTCTCCACAAGATAGCCATCTCGTGTCTCCCCTATACACTCTTTGTACCGGGCTTCCGATATCGCGTCGACGTAACAATGCCCTCTCTCCGGTGAAAGAGAACCCCGGGCAGAAAGGACGCGTATTGCCACCACCGGTGATCAACAATGGCGTCGAAGGATCTTCCATCCGCAAAGATCCCACCTCAAAGGTAGCGGCATAACTCGTATCAAGCCGGTGGCATCTCGCTCCACTGCATCGCCGCGTAACCAATGATGGAATATAGAAAGACGCCTCGAGACAGCCCCGCACTCGACAATCAATGCACCCTCCCGAGCGGTCCTACAAGTCTCAGAATCTTCCAATGGGAATCCACCATCGCAAGTGATGCGTGCAAAGTCCGGCCATCCGAGCTCCACCACCGATTGCCCCCTATCACCAGAGGACGCCGCGAGAAAGACCAAGCGTCACAAGACATTGGCACCTCGTGCATCATCTCGCAGCCTCTCCTCAACCACATGGTCGCATAGCGGACTTCCTCCCCACATGTATCGGCTTACCGATCGTCATCCGGCCTATGCCCAGAACGTCTCGCCCAAGACCAATGGCACGATGTCTCCCCACTTCGGCACCGCCTCACTAGGTCCATGACACTGTGATGGCACACACCCAGAGACGGGAATGTGAACAAAGTAGCAATCGCGCGCAGAGCAAGTGCGTCCCACGAAAAGACGCTCCTCGCCTCCGGCAAATCTTTTCGGCAGCCCCGAAATGTCAACGTAATCGGTATCCTCAGACAAGCATCCCGTATGCTTCTCCAAATGAGATACCAAACAAAGAAACTAGCTTCTCAACAAAGGGCCATGCCACCAAAGATACGGAAGAACTAGTCAGTTCCGCCTCGTGTCCTCCTGAATGGCCCGGAAATCTTCAAACGTAGGAGTGGTTTCGTTGTACGAAAAGCCGTACACATTCCTCCGTACGTCCTAACCGAGACGCGGCTCTCAAAAGATCCCAATCCGGCATGAGCTCCTTCAAAGCCCAAACAGATTTAATCCCGTAATGCCTTCGAAAAACCTTTTGTTCTGCCTCGTGTGGTTCCGTACCCACGACTGAAAGTTGTCCAAATATCGCTCTTGCATCCGAGACGATAACTTGGGAAAGGGAGCCATGTCAGAAAATGAAAGAAACCTTGGAAGTTTGAGAGAATTCAGCCAGATGAACAAAAAACTATGCGCAGTTGTGGATGTGTTGCCCAAATTTTGTGTTGGATTCACGCGAGTTTGAAGACATCCGAGTTATTTGAAAAAACGGAGTCGCCACGCCATTTTGATTACCTCAAAACTTTGAAAAAAAGGTTTTATGGGTTCGGAGGTTAAGTTACCCCTTGGGAAGAACGTTTGGCGTTCACCCAAGGTGCCTTGCCGGAGCAAGTCTCCCAAGATTTCATTAATCGTGCTTGCTTGCGTGCTTTCTTGTGTGCATGTGTTTGAAAATAAAGGGGGGAAATGTCCCAAGTTGTCTTCCGGACGTACAAACCATTTATTGGTTGTCGCTCGGGATTCCTTGGAATTTTATGTATTTGGGATTATGATCCCGTCCTCATCTTATGTCTTGTGATCATCGCATTTTAACCTCGGGACCCTCGGGACTTGCGTGATCGAGAGAATGACTCTCTTTTGGTCAAAGATGAGGTTCTTTAGGAAAGGAGGGTCCTTAGCCCATCAATCCTACGCTTTAAGACGGTCGAGCTCGTATAGAGGCTTCATACTCTTTCTTAAGCGATAATCGGAGATATAGGGTTCAAGGTATCCCTTTCTAAAGAAATATGGAACCTTTAATGGAAGGAACGATGTAAAGATAGGATCTTTTATACCGGTCCGTTCCAAGGTTGGGGGAAAGGGGGAAATGCATGATGAAAAATGACATTTTTAATGAAAAGATACATTTTTAGGTGCAAAGGATGCACCTTTGATTCAAAGATTACATTTTTAATGGCAAAGGATGCCTAATGCATGCAAAGGGGGAAAGGGGGATAAAGATATGATCTTTATGATAAACTACCAAGTCCCAAGCAAGATAAATGCAATGTATGAATGCAATGAGCAAATATAATCACATATAGCAATTTAAGATGCAAGGTTAGAGCGTGCGAGGTTACCAATGGCTTCCTCTTCTTCTTTGGACGGAGCTAGGAGGAGGACTTGATCTTGGATCTTCAAGGAGGAGGGAGGTGGCTTCTTGGCCTTCTTCTTCACCTTCTTGGACTTCCAGCAGCTCTTGGGAGTGTATTTTACGTATTATGTGTGATGGTGGATGATTTTTGTGTTTATTGTTGTTGTTGTGTGTTGAAATGGGTAGAGGAGGGCTCTATTTATAGGCAGTCTGGATAAGGCAAATGAAGCCGTGCGGCTAGGGACAGAGAGCTAATGCAGCCGTGCGGGCTTATCCATTGTGACTCAAAGATTCTAGAACCATGCAAGGTGGCAAATTCTAGAATCCTTCCCTCCTAATTAAGAAAAACGTGTTTCTTAATTAGGAAGGATTCCCTTCAGCCCTAAATTAATTAAAAACAGTCCCTTAATGTTTCCTAACACTAGGAAGGTCTGGGAATTACCGAAAACTTACCGAAATTGTCGGAAAATTTAACCGGAAGGCATGAGCCAGATTTGGGTACTTACAGAAGCCCCTCGGCAACGTCACTCGCAAGGCGAGTGGGGTTGTCGCTAGAAAAGGATCCGATCTGGCGAATGCCGAGACGGATTGGGTGACCAAGGTGGTCGAGTGGCTGAACCTCTGGAAGGCTACCTACGTATCCCGGAGGAATCAAGCCAGACCGTAGTTCGGAATTAGGATCCGCTGAGGAAGGGAGAAGAGAAAACTGGTCTCTTGCTGGGGAAAATAGAAAATGACCTAGGAGGTCAAGCAATTGATCCTACTGGGGACATGCTAGAAATGACCAAGGTGGTCTCTATGAGGGATTACTTCATCACTGAGGAGTGACGAAGGAACAGGGTGACCAAAGTGATCGGATGGCTGGACCTTTTATAAAAGGCTACCTACGTATCCCGGAGGAATCAAGCCTTGATCGTAGTTCAAGCTTTGACTAGATCGAAATGTTATTCCTTTAACTTGGAATAACGGAGATCGAAAGAGAGAGCGAAATGTCATTCTTCCTCCTTGGAATGACGGAGATCGCGAGAGAGATCGAAATGTTATTCTTCCACCTTGGAATAACGGAGATCGAAAGAGAGAGCGAAATGTCATTCTTCCACCTTGGAATGACGGAGATCGAAATAAAGCGAAAAAAGGTCGAAATGTTATTCCGTCATTCGGAAATAACGGAGATCGAAATAGAGCGAAAAAAGGTCGAAATGTTATTCAGTCATTCGGAAATAACGGAGATCGAAATAAAGCGAAATGTTATTGCCTTCTGGCAATAACTGATAACGGAGAATTTCCCGGAGGAATCGTTATCCCATTTGGCGATAACGTAGAATTTCCCGGAGGAAACGTTATCCCATTTGGCGATAACGGAGGATTTCCTGAGGAAACGTTATCCCATTTGGCAATAACGGAGGATTTCCTGAGGAAACGTTATCCCATTTGGCGATGACGGAGAATTTCCCGGAGGAATCGTTATCCCATTTGGCGATAACGGAGGATTTCCTGAGGAAACGTTATCCCATTTGGCGATGACGGAGAATTTCCTGAGGAATCGTTATCCCATTTGGCGATAACGTAGAATTTCCGGAGGAAACGTTATCCCATTTGGCGATAACGGAGGATTTCCTGAGGAAACGTTATCCCATTTGGCAATAACGGAGGATTTTCCTGAGGAAACGTTATCCCATTTGGCGATGACGGAGAATTTCCTGAGGAAACGTTATCCCATTTGGCAATAACGAAGGATTTCCGAGGAAACGTTATCCCATTTGGCGATAACGGAGGATTTCCTGAGGAAACGTTATCCCATTTGGTAATAACTGAGGATTTCGGAGGAAACGTTATCCCATTTGGCGATAACGGAGGATTTCCTGAGGAAACGTTATCCCATTCGGCGATAACGGAGGATTTCCTGAGGAAACGTTATCCCATTCGCAATAACGGAGGATTTCGGAGGAAACGTTATCCCATTTGGCGATAACGGAGGATTTCCTGAGGAAACGTTATCCCATTTGGCGATAACGGAGGATTTCCTGAGGAAACGTTATCCCATTTGGCAATAACGGAGGATTTCCGGAGGAAACGTTATCCCATTTGGCGATAACGGAGGATTTCCTGAGGAAAACGTTATCCCATTTGGCAATAACGGAGGATTTCCTTGAGGAAACGTTATCCCATTTGGCGATAACGGAGGATTTCCCGAGGAAAACGTTATCCCATTTGGCAATAACGAGGATTTCCTGAGGAAACATTATCCCATTTGGCGATAACGGAGGATTTCCGGAGGAAACGTTATCCCATTTGGCGATAACGGAGGATTTCCGGAGGAAACGTTATCCCATTTGGCAATAACGGAGGATTTCCTGAGGAAACGTTATCCCATTTGGCAATAACGGAGGATTTCCTGAGGAAACGTTATCCCATCCGGCAATAACGGAGATCGCGAAAAGGTTGGATTTTGTAGAGAAGTTGGAAGGAATCAATAGTTTTTGTAAAGAAAAGTGGGACGCACCCGAATAATTTTTGTAAAGAAAACTGGGATGTACCCCGATTATTTGAAAAATAAAATTGAAAATGTCAAGGGCAAATAAACTGAGTCACAGAGGTAAATTTGTAAAATAGGCCTCGGGGGCACTAGAGGGAAAACTGGATTGAAAGTGATTGAAAATACCAGGGGCACAAGGGGTAAAACAGACATATGAGGGATAAAATCGTAAAATTGAGCCTTCAGGGGCAAAATTATAAAAACAGGCCACAGAGGCTTAGTATGTCGCGCGACTTAGTAAGCCCGAACCGTGCTTTTTAATGCCTTTGGAACCGGAATGGAATTGCATACAAAGTTGGAATTGGGTGACCAAAAGAGATCACTTACCTGGCCTTCTTGGGACAATGGCAAAGAGATATTTGGTCCCTTCCTATAAGGATGGAAACGGGGTGACCTAGGAGGTCAAACAACCGATCCTACAAGGAATGTGCCAAATCAAAAGGGGGGTGACCAATGTGGTAAAAAAAAAATTGGACTTTTATGAAAAGCTTATGCACTATCGAGGAACGGGGAAAGAAAAGGTGACCAAAGTGGTCGGATGGCTGAACCTTTTATGAAAGGCTACCTACGTATCCCGGAGGAATCAAGCCTTGATCGTAGTTCAAGCTTTACCTAGACAGTTAGGAACGATGTCTAGGACCCTTGAGGTTTTGACAATTAATGGAGGTTGTCACCTGAAGAAGCTAAAGCTTACGTCACTATCGAGTAGATAGAGGCAAATTATAATCGGAAAACTTGAGCATACTTCTCAATCTGTGATAGAGGTAGCCAAAGTTGGATTTTTGACAATTAGGAAACTGTCGCCTGGCGTTATCTCGTTATAACGAAAGTAACGAAGGCGCTTTTGGGAGAAAATGTTATTTTTAGCAATTGGCACGTTACTTGAGCCTAGGGGTGATTTTTTCTTGGAAACAATGGTAGAGACTGGGTCTGGATGTACATATGGAATGTGTTTAAGACGGGTTTCAAGCAGGTGGGGTTGTATCCCTTGGGTGCGGACTGAACTGCTGTTGTTGTCAACGTGGACTAAGATTCCCTCTTGGGCTGAGACTGGGTTTTAAAACTCGGGTCTCGATGAATGTTCCTTTCTCAGACTCTGGCATTTGAAGCTGATGCTGACAGGCTTTTACAACCAAAGACTAACGCAGATGTCGAAGCGACCAAACCTCTCTTCTAGGGATGGATGTGACTTATCGAAGCCCCGGTTGGATGAACTGAGTAGGCAAAGTTTTAGGTTACGAACAAGTGACTTGGTAAAGCCCCAATCTGATGACCTAACAGAAATCCCAATATGATTGGTACTGCGGAAGTGATCCTGAGGATGATCTGAACAAAACTGAATCCATCTAGGGACCTAGTGAGGAACCCAATGCGAACCCCAAAAATGGCTAAAGAAGCCCCAGTTTAAAGAAATGGCTTGGACAAAGTCCCAACCTTGAAGAGTTTCGAGGCAGCCCTAATGCGAATTGTAGCAGAAAAGGGAAAACCTATCCCTTTTTTTTTTTTTTTTTTTAGTCAATCACCAACCTTAAGAAGATGTGAAAGAAAAGATTCTTAGAATTTTATACATGCAGGGGCATATTTTTCGAAAGATGGGAATAGATCCCGATTTTGTGTTATTTTGATGGCCTTATTTCGACGTAGGCACGGAACTCGCTCTGGGTTTGACTCTTTTGAGAGAGTATAAGCGTAGAAGGGTTTGTAAAAGTGTATGGAAGCCCCCGCCGACGTAAAATCGTTGTTTAGCACTATTTTTCCTAAGATGTAGAAAAGGAAGACTTGTCAAGACATCTGAAAACTTGTTTTATTTACAATGATCACAAGATTGCTTAAAACCCTTTATTGATGTTCGGGTTATTCAACCACTAATCTCGATATGAACAAACATTCTGATTAATCATGAGGAGAAAGTCAACCAGTGTCACGGATCAAGGTTGGCTGGTGTGAAAGAAAGGTTTGTGTATAGGGAGGTCATTGATGAGACCGGGTTTTCTGGAATCTGACTGTGTCTATGGGAGAGGTCATTTGATGAGACCGGGTTTTCAGGAATTTGGATATGTTTATGACCGGACCATTGCTGGTTGCCTACGTTCCCCTCATTGTGAGGAGCTCAGGTCGCCGTAGTTCGGCCTTGGCCGGACTGTGTTTGGCTTTGGGATTTGTGGTTCCTTTAGTGAAAAGGCTCGGATGAAAAGATTGGATGGTGAGGCTTGGGCCTCGGGATGATTCCTTGACCAAGTCATTTTTGGACGGCTGCTTCTGATGGCTTCCTCTTTCATTGGGGGAGAAAGGATTTGCACGTGCCTAAATGCTTCTGTCTTTGCTTCGACCGTCCCATTGTTATCGACAACTTTTATTTTCTGAGCTTTGATTTTGCCTGTTCGTCAAGCTTTTGATTGGCGGTGCTGGGTCCTTGGCCTCATTTTTTTCTTTTATTTTTATGTGCAACCCTGTTTTTTGCCTAGACCGTCCTTTTTTTTGGGATTTTCAGCCTAGCTGGGCATTACTCTTTTTGCACTAAGATTTTTTCCTTCTTTTTTTTTATGTGCAACCCTGTTTTTTGCCTAGACTGCCCTTTTTTTGGGATTTTCAGCCTAGCTGGGTATTACTCTTTTTGCACTACATTTTTTTTTTTTTTTGAAGCACCTGAGGGCCGAGGCGAGCCCCTGCTTGAACATTCTTGATACCCTTGAGGTCTGAGTCAAGCTCCTATGTCGTTGTCGACACGGGGTCAATCTTTCGAAGCTGAGTGGCCTTTTGTTGTCCCTTGATGTTGCCGCCGTCGTTGACTTGGTCAAGATGAAGGTGGGGGCATGATTGGGAAAGTGTATGGCTTGATGGAGGTCTTTTGTGGGGTCAGGAAAGTGTATGGCTTGATGGCATTAGTTGACTTTCTCACACTGATTAATCGGAACGTGAATTATTTCAAGAGATTATTTGTTGAGCAATGCAAATGATCATATAAAATAAAACCATTTCATTAAATGTAATGTAGGTGTGCAAATAATGTCTTAAGTCTAGCAAGAAAAGAAGAAGACTCTTTTATAGAAAATTGAAGATTAATTACAATGTCCATGGAGGACTTGATTTGAAAGAGAAAAGTACTAGAACCTACGAAGGTTGACTGAGAGACTATTTTTTTTTTTTTTTTTTTTTTAATCTTGCTTAAGGATAAGTAGACCCTAGTCTAGCTACTCTTCGCCGGTTGGACCGCTGTAACTTGAGCTTTCCTTCGTAGATCGCCCACCGAATTTCTTTCTTCGTATCCACACACTTGTCCGTCACATGCCCAAAATGCTTGTGGTACTCGCAGTAACTTGGTCCCGTCAACTCTATGGGGTTTCTTGGCTTATAATTCTCGAGAGGTGTGAGAAGGCCTCGTTTCACCAAATCATCGAAAACTTTGCTCATGGGCATCCCGAAATCATCAGACTGACGTTTCTGAACTTGTACATCCTGAATCGACCTCTTACCGTAACTTTCTGTTTTTGGCCCATGGAGCTTTTCAAACTTCCCATCTTCTATCAACTTCTGGATCTCATACTTCAAAGAGGTGCAATTGTCAGTGTTGTGCCCATGGTATTGATGGAAAAGACAATACTTGGACTCATCCAACCGAATATGGGGTTCCCGGGCTTCCAATTCTCCAAGTGGCTTTATCGCCTTTTCTTTTATCGCTTTTTCCGTAATCTTGCTTAAAGGCATATCCGTATTGCGGAGTTTTCGGGAGACATTGTTGTTCTCAAGACTCGGAGTTCCATTGTCCAATTGGTTCCATTGTTGGATTTGGTCAAGGAGGCTACGACACTCTTTCCTTTGTGAGGAACCGGTGCCGACATGGGTACGGTTGTTTGGTGCCGGTGGCATTGGGTCATGCTTGGTGGAGTCATTTCCTTGCTTGGTTCGACGCTCTGGGGTCAAGGGAGTATTGATACTCATCATGAAGTCAAACTTCTCTTGCATTTGTTGTACTTGTTCCATCAATATTACCACATGGGGTCAACGGGGACTCTCGGTTACCTAATCTGGCAACAGGACTTGTAGTAGCAAACTGACGGCTGAATTCATTAAGCCCAGAGGGTGACAATGGAGACTTGAATCATTCTTTGGCAACTCATGATCGCACTCAAAGTGGGTGTAGGGCTTTAACATAGCCACATAACTCAAATTGATTATGCGAAGCCGGAGCGTAAACTGGCAGGTATTGCTGAAACTGAGAGACAGGCGGGGTAAAGCCCAATCCGTTCTGAGGAGCTGAGGGTGATGGAGCCCGGATGAGCTGGGATGTTGGAAAGGACTGAGGAGAAGTGGTCCTTGACAAGGGATCATATGTGGATGGAGGAAGGTATTGGTTATAGGCTGGGTTATAGGATGAAGGGACTGAAATCACTGTTTCTGAAGTCTCATCTTCGACTACCACCAGAGAACCGTTCGACTCAACTGTGACCTGAACTCCATGACGACGGAGTGCGTCAATAAGCATGGCTTGCTGTTCCTGATGAACCTTATGGGCGTTTTCCAAAGCCAGGACTAACTCTTCCTTCCTAACCATCTGATTTCCTGCACCCTCACTGTTTTCTGTCAAATCTGTCATTCTGACTCTTTGACGATTCTGCCTAAGGTTTTCTGCACTGAAAAGCCGCTGATCCGGTATTCTCGCACACTTCTTTCTCGCTGCGGGAAAGGGATAGGCAAGGTTTAGACTCGGGGATAGGTAAGGTAGGTAAGATTTAGACTCGGAGGTAAGTGTTTAGGCTAAAGGCTCAAGTAACATGCACTTATCGCTTAAGTTTTTTTACTCAAAACACATTTTCTCCTAATCCTAATTGACCGGAAAATATGAGACCTTGAAAGGTCAAGATTGGAAATTGAAGATCGGACCGAGGAGGTCTCGATTAGAGATTTGACCATGAAAGGTTGAGAGGGAGAATCGGAGATTGGACCGAGGAGGTCTCGATTAAGGATATGACCATGAAAGGTCGGGACAGGGAAATCGGAAATCGGACCGAGGAGGTCTCGATTAGGGATATGACCATGAAAGGTCGGGACAGGGAAATCGGAAATCGGACCGAGGAGGTCTCGATTAGGGATATGACCATGAAAGGTCGGGACAGCAGAGATAGGAAAAAATCAGAGATCGGACCGAGGAGGTCTCGATTAGGGATATCAGAGATAGGAAAAAATCGGAGATCGGACTGAGGAGGTCTCGATTAGGGATTTGACCATGAAAGGTCGAGACAGAAAAATCGGAAATCGGACCGAGGAGGTCTCGATTAGGGATATCAGAGATAGGAAAATGCAATTATGATTACATTAATTGTTCAAGTTTACTTAAAACAATGTCTTTTATTTATTTCTATTTGGTTGGAAAAGGGGGGTTTGCCCTTCTTTTTCGCAACTACTCTAGATCCTGGATCAGTGGGTTCCGTCACTACGTCTATAAGCCCCTCGTATTCCACCTGTATTTCGACCTCCCAGGGTGGACAAATGGCCCTGGCGAGGGTCCTATAGGGCACGCGGATCCCACCAACCGAGAGTAAAGAACGCTCCTATCGGGTCTAGCGGGTCATAGGACTTTTCAACGCACG
Source organism: Adenophora triphylla var. japonica (assembly GCA_022495995.1). Taxonomy (NCBI): domain Eukaryota; kingdom Viridiplantae; phylum Streptophyta; class Magnoliopsida; order Asterales; family Campanulaceae; genus Adenophora; species Adenophora triphylla. The sequence continues at coordinate 377,551 of JAFEMH010001925.1, read as the reverse complement.
AGCGATGCGGATTATAGTCAAGGCAATACCGGGAAAGTCTCGTCTCTCGCCTTGACGGATCTTTGATGAGTTTCGCTTGAGCGAATGACGGTTTTTGACTTTCGGTAATGTCCGAGAGAATAATAGGCATGGGTCGGGCGGTAAAAAGCCGGATGACACAAAGTTGTCACATTGAACTTCGTTGCATACGCGGCGTGAGTCGGAATCGAAGTCAATGCCGGTCAAGATCTTGCCAATTTTTCCTTGTCGGAATTTTGGCAGAGCTTCGCTTGAGCGAAAGATCTTTTGATTTTTGGCAAAGACTCGGTCCTGACTCTTACGCATTCCGTGCGGGTCAAGGTCAATAGTCAATGTCTGAGTCGAGATCTCGCCAATTTTTCCTTGTCGGAATTTTGGCGAGTTCTTCTTCCGTTATGAACTAAGGCTTGACCTTTACGAGGGTATGCAACCTGGGCTATATGACACGGACTAGACCAAAAACCAACCAAAAGTCACGGTTTTTTGAAACGTGTGACACCTGACCGTGCATTGGTCGACACCGGCCGCCATGGGGAGGTTGGGATGATTCCGTGCGCGCCCGGAGCATCGTAAGGCTGTCCGTGATCGCACTGAACCACCCTCGGGTTTGAAGGACGTGCGTGCAAAAGTTTACAGGATATATCAGGTGCGCGTAGTGTGCGGTCTTCCTAAAAATGTTCCTTTTTGAGTTAAAACAGAGATTTTCAGAAATGTGTTTTAACGGAATGATTTTCGGGACGGGAAAATGCAACACGTAAGCATCGTAAATTTTCTCGGGAGCCCTGGCCTACCATGGAGCCGAGTAGCCCCAAGCCGCTAGGATCGCAGATTAACCTCAATTTTTCCCGGTGGAATTGCCACCGAGATCGCCCGGTCGTAATCCAAGGAGGATTGAGCCGTACGACCGCATGGATCAATTTTCCGTGTTCCACTCCTTTTGCTATTTTTCGTGTTGTTTCCCGTTTCAAAGTATGCACTGCATTCCAAGATGCAAATGATGCAATGCATGGTAAAGAAAGCAAGCATGATTAATGAAATCGGCGACGGGAGTCTAACCCGCTCAAAGGGAAAAGCTTTCTCTTTTTTTTTCAAAAAATTTTTCGAAAAGGGGTACTGGTACGTGGATTGTTAAACCACCGGTTATCCCAACTCCCACGTCAGGGAGTGTACAGGAAGGGTAAGTGGTTTCCACCTATATACCGAGTATCGATTTTTGTTTTGAAAATAAAAGCTTTTCTCCTTTGGGATATCCCCAGCGGAGTCGCCAAACTGTGGATGTGTTGCCCAAATTTTGTGTTGGATTCACGCGTTTGAAGACATCCGAGTTATTTGAAAAAACGGAGTCGCCACGCCATTTTGATTACCTCAAAACTTTGAAAAAAAGGTTTTATGGGTTCGGAGGTTAAGTTACCCCTTGGGAAGAACGTTTGGCGTTCACCCAAGGTGCCTTGCCGGAGCAAGTCTCCCAAGATTTCATTAATCGTGCTTGCTTGCGTGCTTTCTTGTGTGCATGTGTTTGAAAATAAAGGGGGGAAATGTCCCAAGTTGTCTTCCGGACGTACAAACCATTTATTGGTTGTCGCTCGGGATTCCTTGGAATTTTATGTATTTGGGATTATGATCCCGTCCTCATCTTATGTCTTGTGATCATCGCATTTTAACCTCGGGACCCTCGGGACTTGCGTGATCGAGAGAATGACTCTCTTTTGGTCAAAGATGAGGTTCTTTAGGAAAGGAGGGTCCTTAGCCCATCAATCCTACGCTTTAAGACGGTCGAGCTCGTATAGAGGCTTCATACTCTTTCTTAAGCGATAATCGGAGATATAGGGTTCAAGGTATCCCTTTCTAAAGAAATATGGAACCTTTAATGGAAGGAACGATGTAAAGATAGGATCTTTTATACCGGTCCGTTCCAAGGTTGGGGGAAAGGGGGAAATGCATGATGAAAAATGACATTTTTAATGAAAAGATACATTTTTAGGTGCAAAGGATGCACCTTTGATTCAAAGATTACATTTTTAATGGCAAAGGATGCCTAATGCATGCAAAGGGGGAAAGGGGGATAAAGATATGATCTTTATGATAAACTACCAAGTCCCAAGCAAGATAAATGCAATGTATGAATGCAATGAGCAAATATAATCACATATAGCAATTTAAGATGCAAGGTTAGAGCGTGCGAGGTTACCAATGGCTTCCTCTTCTTCTTTGGACGGAGCTAGGAGGAGGACTTGATCTTGGATCTTCAAGGAGGAGGGAGGTGGCTTCTTGGCCTTCTTCTTCACCTTCTTGGACTTCCAGCAGCTCTTGGGAGTGTATTTTACGTATTATGTGTGATGGTGGATGATTTTTGTGTGTATTGTTGTTGTTGTGTGTTGAAATGGGTAGAGGAGGGCTCTATTTATAGGCAGTCTGGATAAGGCAAATGAAGCCGTGCGGCTAGGGACAGAGAGCTAATGCAGCCGTGCGGGCTTATCCATTGTGACTCAGCATTCTAGAACCATGCAAGGTGGCAAATTCTAGAACCTTCCCTCCTAATTAAGAAAAACGTGTTTCTTAATTAGGAAGGATTCCCTTCAGCCCTAAATTAATTAAAAACAGTCCCGGAATGTTTCCGGAACACTAGGAAGGTCTGGGGAATTACCGGAAAACTTACCGAAATTGCCGGAAAATTTAACCGGAAGGCATGAGCCAGATTTGGGTACTTACAGCAGTTTCTTAAACAATTGCAAAGCTGAAACTGCAATTTAAAGAATCTGGAAATTCACTCCTAGTCCGGCCGGACTCCCTCTGCAGTTGACTTGGTCAACTCTGCAGCCAGCTGCCCCTAAATTGGAAACATTTCCAAGCCACTCCCTCGTTCACCTTTGAGAAATCGCGTCTTGCCCATGGTTTCATGCAACAAATATCGATATCCCTTCCGCCTGCTCGTGCAACAAAGGCAAATAATTAATAATTAGTGCATACATGCTTAATTTTTGACCGTTCAATTTTTAATGCATTTCTCATTTTATTTGTTTTTGATTAACTGCTTCCTTATTTTCCAAAAATAACAGAAGGTGATCACGAGAATAAATATGCGAAGTACAGTTCCGCCCCATTGTGCGCCTTTTTGCAAACATAGCTTCAAATCAAAATTTGTTCCCGACAAATACATGCATTTTGTCTAAACAAAGCAAGTAAAGAAAGACAGCAAAAAAAGGGGACTACTCGAGTCCCGCTCGTCATCCGTACACTCGACGTCTTGCTCCGCCCGCGCCGTCGGATCCGTCGCAAATGTAAAGCTCGCCGAACTCCTCCGGTAGGGAATAGGCGAAGGGCCTCCTCGGAGTACGTGAACTCGAGGACTCCCCCTCTCGCGCCTCGAGTGCGCGAAGAAGGAGCTCCAAATCCGGCCTGCTCCGCCCGCGAACCGGCCGAACCCCTGCGTAAAGTCCTCCCCACCGCCGCGTGGAGCAGGCGAATCTCTCGGCCTAGACGGCCCCCGATCACGGACGTCCACGCTCCTCCGGGAACTGCACCGCATGAACTCCACGAGCCTCCTAGCATAGGCGGACCACCCGTCCACCAGCCTCATGGCGTCGTTGTACGTACGGCCGGACTCTTGCTACACCAGAAAAGTTTTTGCCACTTTGGCCCCTCAGCTTTATGCAGTTCCAATTTTACCTCTTTTGGCCCCCCCCAAAAGTATAAAATTTCCCCAGTTAGACATTTCTAACACCCCATCCCCCGAGGATAAATTCCCATTTAGTTTTCCCTAACGCTCGTCTCCAGACGTTAAAATTCCTAATGGTTTTCACCATTACTCAAATCCTTAATCGCGACCTTTCACGGTCCGATTTCAAATCCTCAATCGCGACCTTCCACAGTCCGATCTCAATCCTCAATCGCAACCTTCCACGGTCCGATTTCAATCCTCAATCGCGACCTTTCACGGTCCGATTTCAAACCTCAATCGCGACCTTTCACGGTTCGATTTCAATCCGTAATTGCGACCTTTCACGGTCCAATCTCAATCCTCAATCGCGACCTTTCCCGGTCCGATTTCAATCCTTAATCGCGACCTTTCCCGGCCCGATCCCAATCCTCAATCGCGACCTTTCCCGGTCCGATTTCAATCCTTAATCGCGACCTTTCCCGGTCCGATCCCAATCCTCAATTGCGACCTTTCACGGTTCGATTTCAAACCTCAATCGCGACCTTTCACGGTCCGATTTCAAACCTCAATCGTGACCTTTCACGGTCCGATCTCAAACCTCAATCGCGACCTTTCACGGTCCGATTTCAATCCTTAATCGCGACCTTTCACGGTCCGATTTCAATCCTCAATCGCGACCTTTCACGGTCCGATTTCAAACCTCAATCGCGACCTTTCACGGTCCGATTTCAATCCGTAATTGCGACCTTTCACGGTCCGATCTCAATCCTCAATCGCGACCTTTCACGGTCCGATTTCAATCCTCAATCGCGACCTTTCACGGTCCGATTTCAATCCTCAATCGCGACCTTTCACGGTCCGATTCCAAGTCTTTATCGCGACCTTTCACGGTCCGATTCAAATTCTTAACCGCGACCTTTCACGGTCCAATTTCAATCCTCAATCGCGACCTTTCACGGTCCGATTCCAATTCTCAACCGCGACCTTTCACGGTCCGATTCAAATCCTTAATCGCGACCTTTCACGGTCCGATTCTAAAGTCTTAACCGCGACCTTTCACGGTCCGATTCCAATTCTCAATCGCGACCTTTCACGGTCCGATTTCAATCCGCAATCGCGACCTTTCACGGTCCGATTCCAATTCTCAATCGCGACCTTTCACAGTCCGATTCAAATCCTTAATCGCGACCTTTCACGGTCCGATTCCAATCCCCCATCTCGACCTTTCACGGTCCCATCTCAAACAGTCAATCCCGACCTTCGCGATCCGACCTCCACTCTTCTATCGAGACCCTTGCTGTAATAAAATTTAAATTAAAATTAAATTATTTCAGCGGCGGAAATTACCGTCGCTGAAATTATTTAATTTTAATTTAAATTTTAATTATAAATACTTTAAGTTTCCGCCGAAATCAAAAATTAAATAAAAATTAAATGATTATAGCGGTGGAAATTCCGTCAATAAATTAATTTAATTAAATTAATTTTTATTACAAATGACGGAAAATTCCGCCACTGAAATTAATTTATTTAATTAATTTTTATTTCAAGATAATTTCAGACGGAAAATTCCGTCGCCGATTCTCGAAATAAATTTTAAAAAATAATTTAAAATATCAATAAACCAAAATTTTTTGTACCCGATATAACATTTCAATTTATAAAACTAAAACTATAAAAACTAAAATTCAAATATCGCCGTACCAAATAAAAACTAAATACCACCGTACTCAATTCGGGAGGGGGAGAGGGGGAGGGGGGAGGGGGGGAGGGGAGAGGGGGAGAGGGGGAGAGGGGGGGAGAGGGGCGGAGCGGGGGAGAGGCGGGAGGGCCTCCCGCGGGTACCAAATGTCTCAAATGTTTACAAACAAGTATAAATTAATACAAAAATGTCTAAAAAAATCCGCAATCAACCTGGGGACGCTGGAAATTACCCCGGGAGTCCGGCCGAGATGAGCCATCAACAGCGCCAATTGTCTTTGAGTCTCGCATGTTGTCTTTGAATCTCTCGCATGACGCCGATCGTTCTCCTCCTGCATCTGCGTCTCGAACCGCCAAAGCATCCGCAAGCTTTGCCCGTTCGCGTTTCTCCTCCTCCAACGCAGCCTCCAGAGTGTCGACCCTGGATCATGAAACGTGGCCGGGCAACATTTCGCCGACGGCACGGCCGACGCCGACGGCATTGCCGCCCGTAATCCCCCATCCCTAACACTCGGGCTCTTCTCCTTGGATGTCCTGAGAGGTGACCTCGTGCCAAACATCGTGCACGAAGGGGACGGGCTCGCCGGGAGGCGTTCCTTCGGGAACAACGGCGGCTTGATATGCAGCCTGTCAAAATAAAACAAACAATTATAATCATATACACAATGTAAGGTACATAAATAAATTTACATATTCAAAATCAAGTCATTTAATGATAGTTTACTTACAAAGGCATTAGCAGATCGATCGTCAACCCATTGCGGAGGTTGATCGGGCGCTGTAGAATTCCGAATATGGGTGCTAGCGTAAACATCCACAAAACTGATATTCGGACCATGCTCCCTTTCCTATAAATAAAATAAGCGAGATTATTACTTTGAAATTGTATAAATGCAACATTTAAACTGATTTAAAAGCATGCATACACTACATTTACACTAAAACTATGGATTTCATAGCATCAACATGGCTTCCAGCTAACATACGTACATAAACCTATTTAAAAGCATCCATACACTACTACATTTAAATTAACATACATACCATGCGGTCGTGATGCTCGGCGACCGTGAGCGTCCCCATGGTATGCATCGCCGCCGACCCCTGGGAGCCTGCTCTATTGGCCTTGGCCTGTTCGGATATAGCCTTCGCCGCATCCGACCCCCAATATTCGCAAAATTGACGAAACACCTCATCGGTCATAAAAGTAGGACACAAGGGCTGTTCTCCCGCGCGAGCCGAGTAGTATAATAATTTTTCTTCGTGGTACCTATAAAAAATATGAATATCTCGTAAACATATAATGATGACATTATAAAATTAAAAGAGTATAATCATTGTTAATTAAACTAATTAAGGATAGATAAATATGTTACAAATAAAATCCTTACATAGCTTGTGAGCCTGCTCATCGAAAACATATCTAGCCGTCGCCTCGCTGATGTCCGGCGCCCAATAATATTTAGCCTACAACATATAATGATAACATTACAAAACTAAAAGAGTATAATCATTATTAATTATAACATTTTAATAACAAACTAACATTTAAGTTTTAAATAAAAACCATTAACACATTACCTTAAACTCATCCCACGCATCGTCCTTCTGCCTCTGTGGCAATTTTTTCCAGTTGGGCCAAAACTCGGTCATTTTTCGAGACCGCCGCATTGCCCGATCTTAGTCCCCGTGGTGGGGTATCCACCTACAAACCTCGCCAAGTATATTTATACAATAACATTTTAACTTAAATAATGAATTATATATAAAGCAAAAAGGAACCAACTTATATCAAATTAATGAAGAGTTACTTATCGGTCATAAAGTGATGATATCCGGACAAATATCCTCCTCGTAATCGACGAGTAGTCCGAGTACCGGCCCCAGAGGTGGAGCTAGTACTACTGCGTGAAGGGTCGACATCATCGCTACCGGACGGGACGATTGCGTCCCAAGAATCAATGTGTAAATGGGCTTGAGTCTTCTTACCCTTGCCCTTTCTACTAGAACTCATATCTCGTATTACAAGTAAAAATATTAAAATATACAACTTTAACAATAGGAAACAATATATTCACAATACATCTAAAACTTTAAAGTTCTAATAATCTAAAGCATTCACAATACATATAAAACTTTAAACTATTAATAATATAAAGCATTCACAATACATATAAAACTTTAAAGTTCTAATAATCTAAAGCATTCACAATATATATAAAACGACGTATATTAAAAATAATCTAAAGCATTCACAATACATATGAAACTTTAAAGTTCTAATAATCTAAAGCATTCACAATACATATAAAACTTTAAAGTTCTAATAATCTAAAGCATTCACAATACAATTTTAAACTTTAAACTATTATTAATCTTCGTCCCCATCATCATCACTGGACTCGAATTACTACAAAACTCGAGTTCTTCATCTTCGTCTTCGGACTCGATGAATCAAACTCGGTTCCTCTTCCTCTTCCTCTTCCTCTTCCTCTTCCTCTTCCTCTTCCTCCGATTCATCAATATCAATGTGCGCGAGATGACCCGAATGAGGCGGGGAGTTGGCAAATTCACCGGTAAGATATCCTCCTCGGGTTCATCAACATTTTGAGGAATATGAGTGACATCATCTAATGGATGATTAGCCGATGAAACGTTAGGTGGCACCGGCATTTCATCCTCTTGATAGGGTGTTTCTAATGACGACTGTAGTTGTCGACGAGGGTAGGTTGTCAATCATGCTCCTAGCCTTGGTCATCCAAACAGCCCACCATCCGTCGGTCGCGGACGAGGGTAGGGAGTCATGTATACCTGTTGTGCTTGAGATGCTAAGATGAAGACGTCGTCGCCATTATGTCCGGACGAGTCCTTTACATCGACGAGGTCAAATATGGCGTGCTTCTTAACACCTCGCACAAAGCATCCCGCCAATCACAATTGAACAAGACAACACTGTTTCTACCCAAATACTCCACCTCGACTACTTCTTTCAGACGCCATAATAATCATTCCCTATAAGCTTCACACCGCTATTCCACGTCAATTTAGAGCCCCGTAAGCTTTGGTATGAAACACATAGCCATTCACGAAATAACCGTTGTATAAATGAACGTTCAAGTACGGAGATGATGCTAAATGTCTTAACCTCGCAGCCTTTGGCATCACCCGGATGTTCAACTATCTATAAGACAATATTGTAAACAATTTAATACAATTTTAAGATTGAATGTTTAAAGAAGTGTATAGACTAAATTTGAATGAAACGAAATATTTACATATTTCCTTAGCCGCTTTGGAAATTCTCTTCGTCCTAGTTGCGATGAGTTACGAAAGATAAATCCCGAGCTAAATCTTCAAACATTCTCGCAATAGGGTTAAACAAGGCATTTCATATGCAGGTAATTAAACATGCATAATTTAATCGACGAGGCGTAAACATAACATCAATGACTTACTTGATATATTCCCCAACCTCATCGCAGCTTAAGAAGAACATACGTTTCGACCGCGGCAAACTCTTTAGCGGTTAACGTACGCGTACCAACCCGTTTGCCGAGCAACCGACTGTGGGGATGAAAATACAGAGATGTTTCCCTTAGACGGAAAACCACCATCGTAATTGCGGCCAACCCTAGTCAATCTCGTATCAACATCGAGGAAAATATGTTCCGACAAAGGCAACAATCTCATCTATGATAACTCTCGAAATTGAGGCCTCGACCATGGCCCTATTGCTCATCTTCCTTTTCAATTGGCCTAGATACCTAAAAGTCATTCGTAGATTAAAACATAAATAATGCTAAAGAAGGTATATTGTTAACGCTCAAATTATTTAGAAATAGAATAAATTCAATTACCTCTCAAATGGATACATCCATCTCGTATTGAACTCGGACCACCGACTCTAGCTTCGTATGCCAAGTGGACCGGTAAATGCTCCATAGAATCAAAGAATGAAGGAGGAAATATCTTCTCAAGTTTGCACAAAGTCACTACGATGCTCTCCTCAAGCTTTTTCATGTGATCAACACGCGGTGTGGTCGATGTTAACGCTCGGAAAAACTCACTTAACTCTGTTAACGCCACCCGGATATTGTCGGGCAAGAGACCCCCGAGAGCAATCGGAAGTAGCCTATCCAAAGAAAACGTGGCAATCGTGACTCTTCAAACCCCGCACTTTCCTCCTCTACATTGACACAAGTTACCAATGTTAGACGCGTAACCATCGGGAAGCCTTAAATCCTTGAGCCATTTCAGGAGGAGGAGCTTCTTTTCCTTTGTAAGCACGTATTGAGCCATCGGTCTAACTGGTTTACCATTGACGTATACCAAGTCTAAGGCCGGCCGCTTACATATTTCCTTAAGGTCCTTTCGAGCTTTTTCGTTATCTTTAGTTGTTCTCTTGAAATCCATCAACGTGTTAAAAACATTATCGAATACATTCTTCTCAATGTGCATCACGTCAAGGTTATGTCGAATGAGATTTGTTTTCCAAGATGGCAGCTCCCAAAATATACTCCTTCGATCCAGCTTATGGGTAGTCCCAAACCCTTGTATTTTGGTCTTCGAAAACTTTTTCCCCCACCGAGGATCGGGCAATCTAGATACCTCCTCATAGACCGTGTCACCACTTAAACGAATCGGGGCCTCATCATGGTCAATCTTGTTCTTTTTAAACGCATTCTTCGGGTCCCGAATGGGTGGTCCTCCGGAAGAAATTGTCTATGGCAATCGAACCAACATGGTTTTCCAGAGTGCGTGAGCGTGAAAGACTTTGTGTCACTCATACAATACGGACAGGCCAACTTCCCGTGGGTGCTCCAACACGATAACATCCCATATGCAGGAAGTCATTAATCGTCCACATCAACGCAGCCTTCATGCCGAAATTCTCTCGCTTGAAAGCATCCCACGTTTCGACCCCATCCTCCCAAAGCCGCTTCAATTCGTCCATCAAAGGTCGGAGATAGACGTCAATGTTCCTCCTAGGGTCAAGTTTGGGCCGGGATGAATAACGACAAGAACATGTAGGGATCACTCATACACAACCAGGGCGGAAGATTGTAGGCATTGGCTATAACCGGCCAACAAGAGTAAGATTTTGCCCCAGGACCAAACGGATTGAAACCATCATGAGCGTAGATGCATAACCGTATATTTCTTGCTTCGTACGCAAAGTCGGATAAGTCTCATCAAAGTGTTTCCATGCCTCCCCATCACCGGGATGAATCAACACACCCTCTTCACGCAAACTTTCCTTATGCCAACGCATTGCCTCGTAGTAGATTTAGACGCGTAGAGGCATTGCAGCCTTGGAATCAATCGGCATGTAGCAACAATCCCTTGCTTATGTGGTCCGTTTTTCTTGTGTTTTGAACTCCCCTCCGATTTGGCTTATATCTACTTTGTCCGCAAATTGAACACTCTGTCTTACGTGAATCTTCCTTGTAGAATAGCATGCAGTCATTCTTACACGCATCAATCTTTTCATAACATAGCCCAATCTCGCCCAACCAACTTCTTTGTCTCATAAAAGTTTGTAACCATCTTATTCTCTTTCGGCAACATCCGCTTAATTGCTTTCATGATACGATTATAAGCAGATCGGCTAATATTGCAATCAGCCTTTATGTTAAGGGAGCTCACCCACAGCCTCCAACACACCGATCTCGCAACCTGGATAGACCTTCTCTTTTGCAGAGTCCATAGCATCAATAAATTTCTTGGCCGCAGGGGTTGGTTCTTGCCGTTGGTTCTCTCGACCAATCGAAGGAAGGACCGGCTGCATCCCTAACCATATCTTCCATATTCAAAGGTGGTTCTTCATTGTCCGGAATAATAGGTTCGGGGTCGGGAGGTACATGAATATTCCTGGGGGATTATTCGCAACATTTGTGCGCAATCTCAGCTCACCATGACGGGTCCACCGTGTGTACCCAACTTCAAACCCGTTACGCAAAAGATGTTTCTGAGTCTCGATCAAGCTTAGATACTTGACATTAAAACACTTGTCGCATGGACACCTAATCTTACCATCCTTATCCATGTGACCGGTTTTATTTAATTGAGCAAATTCAACAAACCCCTTCAACCCTCTATAAAACTCAGGATTGATACCGCGTTGATTCGGCAACTTCCGCTTATACATCCAACTACGATCATCGTTAACAGACATCACTCCTGCATTGCAATCCATATATTATACGTACACTCAATTTAATCGACGGATGAAACAAAATTGGGATGTTAATAATTATTGGATTTCATAATATATTAACAGTTTAGAAGTAATTAACGTATTATCATTCCCTAAATTTGAATTACAAACTTAAAAGCAACACAGATCTTCTTAAAATAAATATAAAGCTTCTAACTCATATTTAACAATATATTAACAGGTCTTCTTAAAGTGTCTAGGAACTCGTTCCCGCTCCCGAACTTGAATCTCTACTCTTCCTCCGCCTCGGTCCCCGGGAGGTCTTTGGTCTAGGTATGTCGAAAAAGTCAGTCTGACCTCATCCTGGCTCAGGTATCGTGTGAGCAGGTGGATCAATCACCGGTAGCTCTCGCACGCTTCTCTTTCCCCGCCTCAAGGCCTCCCTGCGAGCTATCACTTCGGGATCATTTCTCAAAGCAGCCTCTCCGAATCTCCCGTCTCTCATAATCTCGCCGCAATGTCGCCAGTGATTTCATCGTGGGTTGCTCTTGGCCTCCATGCCTCTTAATGTCCGGCTGGAAGAATAGTCTCGCCCTAAAACACTCTCGGCGTCGAGCCTCTATCATCACCGTACAGGACCTTGCTGCTCCTCGTACCATGTCGTATACTCGGTGGTCGAAATGTGCTACCTCTAGTGGACGGAGTAGTGGTCGTATCGGAAGAAAGCCCTCTAGAAATGCTCTACCAAAGAAATGTGTAGTCTCGAGGCTCGCCATAATCATCGGCATTGTATTAGTCGTCAACCGCTCTCTCAAAGTCCGAATGGTCTCCGCGGGTATCCGTACCGTCTTCTCACTAGAGATGGAATGCAAAAGGATGATACATGTAGTCCCTAAGTCTGGACAATAACCGACCCGTCCCGAATATCTCTCATAGTTTGCAATCCCCATGCCGGAATCCAATAGTGCATGGGTTTGCGGTCTCATATCGGGCCAAGGCCAACCTCCTATGCCAACTCTCGCAGCGGCATCCCTCAATATCCCGCACCGTCCAGTCACCCAAGGTAATGCCGTCTCGCCCTCCGGCGTGGCGAGATCAAGCGAAATCTCTCATACCGCCACAATGATAGTAACTGGGCCGCTCGAACCCAATGTACTCGGATCCTCCGGCTAATCTATCAATGCCGTGGTATGTCTCCGCTAGCAACGGTGGAATGATGTCCATCGCTCCCCGTCCGTATTGAATATGTCGGATGTCAACTCCTCGATCACCTCTCGCCGCCCGATGATCTCTAACAGCCGTAGCTGGACACACTCCGATGTAGCCGCGTAAGTAGTGCCTGACGTAATGAGCAACATGAATATATCTAAGGAAGTGGATAGATCAAACAGCCGGCTGGTCCGACTCAACTGGCTATATGAGTCAAGTCTATGAATCTATCGTCAACGACAATGCCCGATACCCGGTCTGGCGATAATCCCAAGAATTCGAGATAGTTGCTCCGTAATCGATCGTCTGTCTCGAGGAAATGCCACAGTCCTCGACTCACCACACCGATCGGTGCTCGAAAATCCTCCATCGTTGGCATCAGATCGTTGTACGATAGGGTGAACACATGTCGCTCCGAATCCCAAAAGCACAAAGCGGCTCGGAGCGCATCCCAATCAATCTTCCAATCTTTTAGAGACCAGATGCATGGCATGCTATACCTCCTGTCAATAAGTTTCCGGTGTTGTTTTTGGTGAAAGCGCGTGAGTTCAAGAATGTCTTGTTGAAATTGATACTCTCGGGAAACAATTTCTCCATTGTAATGCTCCATGCTGCCTTAAATTGGGGAAATTTCTGTGGGGACTTTTTACCTATTAATATTGTGAATAATTGTATCAACAAATCTTGAGCTCTAGTTCAAACTAAACTAAAGGATAATGGTGTCCCTACCTAACCACCTACTCTGTCCTTTAAGTGCATGTTTGATAAACCTATCCCATCCCGAAATGCATGATTATATGAAATGCAAATATCACTTTGCCTACTTGCTTTATAATCGAAAATAAAGAAATTTCGGCTTTTGCATAGACCTAAATTATTACTATTGTGAATAATTTTAAATATTAATATTTAATTCTTTGTTGTAAAATATATAATTTTACAATGATGAATTAAATTAACATTTATAAACAAGATGAGAGTCGTTATCATCCACAACTATCAAAACCCTATCTCAGCTTAGACCAAGAAAGATAGAGCAAATAAGTTCTTGTCAGTTTGAGCAAAGGATTTTCTGTTTAATATAGGTTTTTCCAACTTCACTGTCCTCCTCTCTAAGAATCTCAAACATCACAGCCATGTCTTGACAGTGCCTGTTTTACTCTTCACTGGTGATATATGGTCACAAGTAAAAACAAGGTAACAGTATAACACCGGTGAAGAGAAAACAACTTTCCTCCAATTTTTCAATCTCCACCTTCCATTTTACCCAAGATCTGATTGCAGAATCTTCCTCATGAGCTTGAAAGTGGCGGTGTTGCCCTCAATATCACGGATGCACATGCGAAGCAACCGTGAGATTGAGGGCAACACCGCCAGCTTTCAAGCTCATGAGGAAGATTCTGCAATCAGGATCTCGAGTAAATGGAAGGTGGAGATTAAAAAAATTGGAGGAAAGTTTTGTTTTCTCTTCACTGGTGTTATATCGTTACCTTGTTTTTACTTGTGACCGTATAACACCGTGAAGAGTAAAACAGTACATCGACAAGAACATGGCCGTGATGTTTGAGATCCTTAGAGAGAAGAGAACAATGAAACCGAAAAACTCTTATTAAAACGTAAAATCCTTTGCTCAAACCGACAAGAACTTATTTGCTCTATCTTTCTTGATCAAAGATGGACGGATTTTGATAGTCGTGGTGAGAAAGGCTCTCATCTTATTTATATTTTAAGATGTTAACCACCAACCACAATACCATAAGGTGCATCTAGGGTGCCGTGATTGATATCGGGCGCTCAAACGTAGGCGATATTACATCACCGTCCGCGATGCCGTCAAACGCCCCAAAATGGGATCTAGAACCACTAAGGTAGTGTGCGATTGAATATGTTACATTATTGATACATTCACCCCCTTCCTCCCCTTTGACTTTAAAAGACTTGAAAATTAGATATTTAGTAACTTATCTAATTGTTGCATATGTAACATGTTATGTTTACTAAATATGTAACATGTTATATTTACTAAATATAACATGTTACACCAGTGGAAAATATCAAGTCTATTGCACAAGCATTTGGCCCAAAGATTGAAACTTTAAAAGTAGATTTACTATTATAATTAATCAAAAACAAGAAAATCCCCAACTCCAGCTTTTGTATCTTCTACAAACCGAAGTTGGGGATTTTCTTGTTTTTCTCGATTAATTGCTAAATCTACTTTCAAAGTTTCAATCTTTGGACCTAATGCTTGTGCAAAAACTTGAGATTTTCCACTCCAAAGATAACCCCATGGTAGTGGTTGTACGTGATAGTAGTGGAGTTGGATTAAAAGACTTGAAAATTAGATATTTAGTAACTTTTTTAGCTTTTTATCATTAAAAGACTTGAAAATTAGATATTTAAATACTTATCTAATTGTTGCATATGTAACATGTTATGTTTACTAAATATGTAACATGTTATATTTACTAAATATAACATGTTACACGTTGGAAAATATCAAGTCTCTTGCACAAGCATTTGGCCCAAAGATTGAAACTTTAAAAGTAGATTTACTATTATAATTAATCAGAAAACAAGAAAATCCCCAACTCCAGTTTTTGTATCTTCTACAAACTGAAGTTGGGGATTTTCTTGTTTTCTGATTAATTGCTAAATCTACCTTTCAAAGTTTCAATCTTTGAACCTAATGCTTGTGCAAAAACTTGAGATTTTCCACTCCAAAGATAACCCCATGGTAGTGGTTGTACGTGATAGTAGTGGAGTTGGATTAAAAGACTTGAAAATTAGATATTTAGTAACTTTTTAGCTTTTTATCATTAAAAGACTTGAAAATTAGATATTTAAATACTTATCTAATTGTTGCATATGTAACATGTTATGTTTACTAAATATGTAACATGTTATATTTACTAAATATAACATGTTACACCCAGTTGGAAAATATCAAGTCTATTGCACAAGCATTTGACCCAAAGATTGAAACTTTAAAAGTAGATTTACTATTATAATTAATCGAGAAAACAAGAAAATCCCCAACTCCAGTTTTTGTATCTTCTACAAACTGAAGTTGGGGATTTTCTTGTTTTCTGATTAATTGCTAAATCTACTTTCAAAGTTTCAATCTTTGGACCTAATGCTTGTGCAAAAACTTGAGATTTTCCACTCCAAAGATAACCCCATGGTAGTGGTTGTACGTGATAGTAGTGGAGTTGGATTAAAAGACTTGAAAATTAGATATTCAGTAACTTATCTAATTGTTGCATATGTAACATGTTATGTTTACTAAATATGTAACATGTTATGTTTACTAAATATAACATGTTACATATTTGATTATGAGTACGGTTATTTATCGTTTTCTTTATAGTGGCATATGTTTTCTTCTATTCGTTAATATTACTAACATATGTTTTCTTCTATTCGTTAATATTACTAAATATGTAACAAACTAGGATACAGAAACTGTATCCTAATTTGTTTCATATAAGGTGCATCTAGGGTATCAGGATTGATATCAGGCGCTCAAACGTAGGCGTCATAATCACCGTCTGCGATGCCGTCAATCGCCCCAAAATGAGATCTAGAACTAGATGTTCCTAAACTATTTCATCCACAGTTTTCTTACTTATTTGTTTGTAATTGAAGCAAATAATACTAAGTTTACACCTTGTCTAATTCCTCCCATTAGTGTTACCTCTGAACAGAAATCATACTCCATTAAGTACTATGCTATGCTTGCCAAGGTTGGAGTCCACCACTACAACGGAAGTAAGTTAATTTGATGAGCCTAATTAGTTCCGTGTGATTGTTATTTTTGGTGAGATCATTATTAAGAGTCTAATTCACACTTCGATTCAAGATGCAATATGGTGAGATCAATGAAAAATGGAAAAGAGAAATTGACACAAATATTAGCATGGTTCACTCCTCAAACTAAGTTATGTCCGGATGGGAGGGAGGTACTAATGAAATATTTATTATTGGTATAATCCTAAACTAAAATAATTTGTTTTTATGAGATTGATCTTGATTTAATTCTATAATTTCATGTGATATATTGATTAAACATCTATGAAATGTAACCCAATTGCAAACTGGGAAGGGAATTGTTAATATATATAAATACTATGTATGTAACCTTATTTTATCCTAAATATTGAACCATTAGACTTTACATCTTTAAACAGAAAAAGAGGGAGGGCATTCAAACTTCGAACTCTTTCTATTTCTATTTATGACTAATGAAATAATTGAAAAAGCTTTTATAATAATGCTAAGGCATGAATTAGTTTATCCTCCAATACACATATAAAACACACATTAACACACACCACACACACCTGCACCCATCTGTACCGCCCCTATTCACACACACACAACTCATACCCGCACCTAAACTTCAGCAACAGACACAAAATCTGCTCTCCCACACCCGGCTTCACTCGCATCACACACACCCTTCCCTCTCTGTACACACACGACTCACACTACAGCAGCCACACCCAGCAACACACTCGGCACACCCCTAATACACGCACACCAGCACACACACACACACTTATGATGGTAACCCCTCAGCAACCAACACCCAACAACACACGCATACACACACAGAAACACTCACAGACACCCACAACAGACCAACTGTTTTCCTCAGTTTATTTCATATCCAAGCATGCAATATGGGGTTACCCATTTATTTCATACTCAATCTCCTCACCATAATTCAAAAACAAAGAAGAGCCCATAATTGACAAATAAACCCAGAATTGAGTACAGAGAAGGATTTTACGGTTTCACACTTCGATTCAAAAAAGAAGGATTTTACGGTTGCAAAATGGGATCTCAAAAAAGAAGGATTTTACGGGAACCAATCAATTTCACGGGAAAACAACAAATTTATCCAACACACAAGATCTAGAAATCGATTAAGAGGGGGAATCGAAATACCTGGTTGAGTACAGAGAAGAGAGAGAAACACGGTGGAAGGAGGCGGACGGACGGAGACGACGGCTAGACAGCTCGAGACGGACGGAGACGGCGGAGAGGTGGACGGACGGCGGCGGCGTGAGCTTCTTCTTCTTCTAGGTCGCAGTCGCAGAGAGAGATAGCGGGAAGAGAGAGAAAGCGGGAAGAGAGAGAGGGAAATATTGTGGCGTAATTGATATCTGAGGGATAAAATGAGTATTTATAATTTCCCCCAGCGACGGAATATTCCGCCGCTAAATATTAATTATAGCGGCGGAAATTAAATTCCGACGCTATAATTAATATTTAGCGGCGGAATATTCCGTCGCTGATAAATCCGACGCTAAACTATACGTACGCTCACCTGGATCGATGACATGTCACTCTCACCGACGGAAATTTCCGCCGCTGATTTTAAATTCAACGACGGAAATTTCCGCCGCGATTATTAATAAATATAATTGTTTTTATTATATTTTTGAAAAAATAAATAAATCATAAATATTTATTAATTTTAATTTAATAAATATCATTATTTTTAGGGTTTAGGGTTAGGGTTTAGGGTTTAGGGGTTAGGGTTTACATTGATCCAACAGCAAACCAAACCACCAATAAACCTCAGATTCTCAACAAAATGACCTTTAACAATGACGATCCAAAACCATATAACAACCTTTTTTGTTGCCCCAAGGACCATCCTAGCATCAATGAGCCACCAGAACATAGCAAAGTCGACCTCTAGCATGCCTTGATTTGACAAGATTTGCATGAACAAGCTGCACATCAATACAAATGATTTACAAACCTGACTGTGCACATCAGCAGTAAACTGTTTTGAAGCCACAAGGACAGCAGCTACAAAGCCAAACATAGCATGAAAATCCAAACTCAAACACCAGCAAAAGACACCATCAAAAATCTGATTTTCCAAAGCATTAAAGTCCAAAAAAACAGCCATTAAAATCCAAAAAAACTTCCCCATGTTAACGGCGATAGACATAAACACCCACATCATCAAATCTCAACGCATATATCACCTCCCTCGGCATCGCACTAACCGTAGTATACCTCCAATGTTGCCTATGAACATGCGCAACGGCAGCCAAACGGTCTGCTACTCCATTAGCCTCCCTTAACACATGTCGAATACCAAAATCTCCTAATAGACGAATACATTCCCAAAGCTCATATGAACATTGCCACGGACCCGAAAATCTACCTTGTAAAATCCCAACTGCCACCAAAGAATCCGACTCCACCAGAACCGATGGCAAAAGAAGCTCCCGACACAAATGTAAACCATCCCTCAAAGCATAAATCTCCGCCTTCATATTCGTTCCCAACCCATAATAATTAGAGAAGGCACAAATGAAGCCACCCCTCCAATCACGAATGATACCACCTCCCGAACACTCGCCATGTACGGACGATCCATCCGTGTTGAGAGTGTAACTGTATTCACGAGCCGGCTCCCATCTCAATGATCGGGTCCTCCTAATCTTCACCTCAATCACCCTTAAACCCATGTTGACCAAAATACCCCGACTTGCTGCAGTTGTTTTGGCCTTGGGAACCATTAATGAACACATATCCACCAAATCCTTCTTAATCCCATCAATAATGGCAGCGCACTCCATCTGTTTGCCATCAAAGATCATTTTACATCGCGCTTTCCATAAGTTCCAGCAAACAAACATCATTATTCCCATTCTAACCAAGTCAATTTGAGCTCTTTTAGGGGATATAAGAATTGCAAGGGTTCTTGTAGCTATTCCCAAGTTGGTAAATTGCATACACCGTGCATGTCATCATCTACATCGTAAGCTTCAATGTTGACATCGTGAAGGGTTGTCTCCTCGCACTCATCAAGCTCCATATCTGTCATCTGCGATGAAGGCTTAGGAGGCAGCACACCCTCTAGGGCCTTGCATTGTTCGGAAGTCAAGGAATCTGGGAAGTCGACCGAGAAGTGGATGTATAATTTGCCCCTCATGAATGGTCTTTGGTACATTGGCATCCCTTCGTCATTTAATTATTGCCTTGAATTGATCTGGCTTAACAACTTCTCCAGGTTGGGATTTGATGAGGAGCTGCCTGTTATCTAGATGAGTCAAGATAAATTGGAAGCCACATAATGCCTCAGTAAGGGTCAACGCGTGCTCAACAAATATGTCATCACCCTTTCGCTTGAACTTTGGGTGCTCTTTCTGTTGTAGTACAAAGACTATGTCTCCAGTAAGAGTGTCAGGAGCTTCATCGGCTTCTCCTGGGAATGTAATTTTCTGTCCATTTTGCATACCCTTCTCCACAACCACTTCCAAGACCTTCTTCTCCTGTACAACCTTTTCGCCCTTGCATTGTGGGCAGCGGTCCTTGTCATTGATAGGGTATATGGTATAGGGTATAGGGTATAGGGTATAGGGTGTAGGGTATAGGGTATAGGGTATAGGGTGTAGGGTATAGGGTATAGGGTATAGGGTATAGGGTATAGGGTATAGAGTATAGTGTATAGGGTATAGGGTATAGGGTGTAGGGTATAGTGTATATTATATAGGGTATTAGGTTTAGGGTTTAGAATTTATTTATTTTTTTAAAAATAATATTTATTGACTCATATTTATTTTTTTGAGAGTAATTTAAAATAACTTTCATATTTTATATAAATAAAAATAATGGCATTATAAAATTAAAATTAATAAATATTTATGATTTATTTATTTTTTCAAAAATATCATAAATATTTATGATATTTTAATGTTTTTTAGTTTGTTATTTTGTTAATTAGTTCTAAAAATAAACAAAAATTACATTTTATTATCAGCAACGGAATATTTCCGTCGCTGATAAATAAAAAAATATTAAATTATCAGCGGCGGAAATATTCCGTCGGTGTTTAATAAAAAAAAAAACATTTAATTTCACCGTCGGAATTTTTCCGACGCTAATAAATTAAAAAAAATTAATTATTTAGCGTCGGAAATATTCCGTCGGTGTAATATTTCAAAAAGAAAAATAAAAAATATTTTAATTTCACCGTCGGAATATTTCCGACGCTGATAAATAAAAAAATAAAAAAATGATATATTTTCACCGGCGGAATAATTCCGTCGCTGATAAAGATTTAGCGGCGGAATATTCCGTCGGTAAATCAACCGCCAAATTAGCGGCGAAAATAAACGAATATTCGAGGAATATTCGTTTTAGCGGCGGAATTTAGCGGCGGAATTAAATTCCGTCGCTAAATTTGACGCCAAAATAATTCCGACGCTAAAGCCTATATTCCGCCGCTATTTAGCGACGGAATCTGTTCGTCGCTGATAATTTCGTCGCTAAAGGACCTGTTTCTGGTAGTGATGGCTTTCCCTGAAAAACGCATTTTCCGACACTTTTCGGGGGCGTTTCGGACATTTTCCGGACTGTTATTTTAAAAAACGGACAAAACCGGGACCGGGGAACAAATTCCCATAAGGCTGGTGACTCAGAGGACACTTGGCACGCATGCCACCTCCCTCTAGTCACCCTTCAATCAAATTCAAAGGGAAAAGACCAAAATATCCCTGATTTGCAAGCCTAGTCCGGCCGGACTCCCTGTGCACTTTTCCTGAAATTGCCGGCCAAGTCCCAGTTTCCAAAATACCCAAAAACCCCCTGGATTCAGTCCAAGTCCGTCCGGACTCCTACTGCAATTTTCACCCTATAAATAGAAGTTGCTGTCAAAGGCAAAGTGAGACCAAAATCACTCCAAAAATTCACCAACCCCTCGGCCCAACTGATTTTCACCCCTTCCGAGCTTCCGTTCTGTCTCGATTCACGTGAAACCTTCGTATTTCGATCAAATACGCACCCTACTACTTCGAAACAACCTTTCGAATCACTTTCCGTGTCCCGTACACACCTCCCGAGCCAAAGGAGTCGACCCTAGTCATAGGTATAACTCCCTCTCTCTAAATCTCTCGTTCCGTCTCGGTTTACGCGCCAGTCGCTACAACCGTTTCGAACGTCGTTATCGAAATGTAGACGCCTCCGTCTAACGGGGTGTGATGTACCCGATTTTTTTTTGAAATCAAACGGAGTCGCCACGCCATTTTTATTTTGAGGGCCAAAACTTTGAAAAATGCCCGAGATCAGAAATTTAGGTTCGGAGGTCACGTTACGCGCCGGGAAGGACGTTAGTGTGCACCCGGCGCGCCTCGTAAAACGAGTCTTCCAAACATTTGAAATCCTTTGTTGTGTGTGTGTGTGTGTGTGTGTGTGTGTGTGTGTGTGTGTGTGTGTTTTGACCAAAATGAGTTGAAACTGAGAAAAACAAAAATGGGGAACTCTTTATAAGACTTTGAACAATCCCCAAGATTTTTGGTATGATTTTTGGATTGAGTCTTGGCACTCAAAAGATTTTTGGATTTGAAAAGCAATTCTGCCAGAATGATAGAAGGCGGTTGACCCTTGACTTTGAAATGGACTTAAAGGCTTCAAAACCTCAGAATCTGGGGAAAGTCCGAGAATGAAAGTTGCTTAAAACACCTTAAAAAAGGTTTCTGTAAAAGAACGTTTCATTTTGGAGATGATTTGAGGGGTCAAAACCTTATGGAAATCTCAGATATGAAATCTGGATTTCCAGAAACTGATGAACTGACCTTTAAAAGAAAATTTGAAAAAAGGAGTTTTACTCACGCAAAAAATAAAGTAAAAATATGTCTGGAAAGATCTGGATGTTGGATACAAAAAGTGTTTTGTAGTAAACACCAAATTCCAAGTTTCTGTATGTCCAAAAAATAGGAAAATGGACTGAGATCTCAGAACAATGCTACTGGACAGCAAGATGTTCTTGAGGGAAAATGTGATTTTTGGGGGATTTGCATCTATGTTCACCCCATTTTCATCCCTAGACTTGATTCCAATACTTTGTGTTAAGTGGTTATCATATTCAAGTCATCCTTGGGGAATTTTATGGGGTTTAAACATGTCCTTTCCAAAGGGAAAGGGGATATTTTGTAGAGATGAAATTAAAGAGACAAATCAACTAGAGATTTAAAATGTGGACCATTTGAGATGGTCATTCATGAAGATGAACTTCAAGATGACCATCTTGGGTCAAAACTTATGTTAAACTAGACATCAAGTAGATCCAAGTAAGAAGAACAAGATGAACAAGAGATTAAAAGGGAATTTTAGGGTTTAGAGAAGGAGGGCTTTACCAATGGTGACACCCTATCTTCCTAGGCTTGGAATTTGACTTGAGGAGTATCAAGATTTGGTGTTTGACTTGAGGAGTATCAAGATTTGGTGTTTTGGAGTTGTGTTTGGGTGGATTCAAGGCTTGAATGTGTTTAGGGTTTGATGATAGAGTTGATCAAAGAGAAAATAAGTAGATAACACTTAAGTCCTCTATGTTTTCTCCCTAATCTTCCTCTTGAGTAGTGTTTTAAGCTTGAGCTTGGTGTGTTTAAGAGTGATATGAGAATGATTGAAGTGAAATTGGGAAAGGTTCAAGAGAAAATGATGGCAATCTAAGGATTCCCACAGTTTTCTCTCTATTTTTCGCCAAAATGCAGCTTCTGTGTGTAAAATGTGTTGTGTAAACTGAGAGAGGAGGGTTCAATTTATAGGCCCCTGTGAGAGGCAATTAGATCCGCGCGGATAGGGTTCGACGCGTGCCTTTGTTCATCCGCTACTGTAGGCCGTTGGGACAGAGGAATATTTTCAGAAAATTCAAACTGATTGTTGTTTTTCAACTTTCTTAATTCGGATTTTTCCAATTTCTTTTGCTTTTTGAGATTCTTTTCTTGGTTTAACTTTAAATGGCAATTCCCATTTTACCCTTACTTTGTTAGAAAAGTTAGGAATGTTAGGAATGTTAGTAATGTTATAACTTTCGTTAATTTTCTAACGAAAATGCTAACAAGCTCAAATTGGAGCACTTACAGTAGCCCCTCGGCGACGGCGCTTTCGAAGGAAGAGGGGTCGTCGATAAGAGTAAGGCTCCATATTTGGCAGGATGATCAAGTGATCAAGTGGCTGAACCTAGCGATAGGCTACCTACGTATCCCGAATGGAAATCAAGCCGGTCGTAGTTCGGGTCTTTGACCCTGGAGATGATGGCGTTTTAGGTGCCTCGAACCTTGATGAGCGAGCTCTGCAGTCGGTTGCTGGAGAGAAACTCTGATGGGGATAAGAGATGACCATTTTGGTCTGATGGCTGAAATTGTATATCCGTACTACTGGGGATAGGAATGACCATTTTCGGTCGGATGGCTACCTGCTCTGCTGGGGATAGGAATGACCATTTTTGGTCGGATGGCTACCTGCGTATCCTTAAGAGGAATCAAGCCAGTCGTAGTTCGGGTTTTTCGACCATCTTCAGTCGTCGACCCTAAGATTTGACTATTTTTGGGAAGTCGCCCTATGGTTTGACTATTTTTGGGAAGTCGCCCTAAGGTTTGACTATTTTTGGGAAGTCACCCTATGGTTTGACTATTTTTGGGAAGTCGCCCTATGATCTGACTATTTTTGGGAAGTCACCCTAAGATCTGACTATTTTTGGGAAGTCACCCTATGGTTTGACTATTTTTGGGAAGTCACCCTATGATCTGACTATTTTTGGGAAGTCACCCTAAGATCTGACTATTTTGGGAAGTCGCCCTACGGTTTGACTATTTTTGGGAAGTCGCCCTATGATCTGACTATTTTTGGGAAGTCACCCTAAGATCTGACTATTTTTGGGAAGTCGCCTACGATTTGACTATTTTTGGGAAGTCGCCCTATGATCTGACTATTTTTGGGAAGTCACCCTAAGATCTGACTATTTTTGGGAAGTCGCCCTACGGTTTGACTATTTTTGGGAAGTCACCCTAAGACCTGACTATTTTTGGGAAGTCACCCTATGGTTTGACTATTTTTGGGAAGTCGCCCTATGATCTGACTATTTTTTAGGAACTCACCCTAGTAATGATTTCGGCTTGTCGAATTAGGGGATGATTGCGATTTATCGCTTTCCTCGTGTTGTGTGTGATAGCGTTTTAGGTGCCTCAAACCTTAATGATGGCGTCTTAAGTGCCTTGAACCTTCATGATGGCGTCTTAGGTGCCTCGAACCTTGATTTGAAATGATTTTCCTTTGATGGTTTGGGATAGATGGTCTATTGGTGGACTTCATTTGAAGGGATCGGTCTTATGTTTGCTGCCGAGGAAATGGATGATAATGGGAAAAGAAACGGGATTCCGTTAACTTCGCTGTGGATTTTGTTAGCCTTTGTTGGAGTTTAGTTCAAGAGTATGAACCTAAATGGGGACTTAGTTTAGGGGTATGATTCTAAGTCGAGGTTTAGTTCAGGAGTATGAACCTAAATGGGGACTTAGTTCAGGAGTATGATTCTAAGTCGAGGTTTCAGTTCAGGAGTATGAACCTAAATGGGGACCTAGTTCAGGAGTATGATCCTAAGTCGGGGTTTCAGTTCAGGAGTATGAACCTAAATGGGGACCTAGTTCAGGAGTATGATTTTAAGTCGAGGTTTTGTACCTGAGAGAGACTGTTTGAGGGCGTTCTCGCAGGGGAAGATTAGAGCTTACGATGATCATCGGGGAAAAGGGTGACCGTGTTGGTCAAGTGGCTGGACCTAAGGTAGGCTACCTATGTATCCCGAGTGGGAATCAAGCATGGACGTAGTTCGAAAACTGCTGGGGATGGTTTGACGGTATTTGGGAGTCACCCGAGGTTTGACTGTTTTTGGGAAGTCGCCCTAAGATTTGACTATTTTTGGGAAGTCGCCCTAAGACTTGACTATTTTTGGGAAGTCACCCTAAGATTTGGTGATAATGTTCTTTTAGAAAAGTAGTTGACTAAGATATGCTTTCATACTTGTGCTGTGCTTACCTGTAGCTGCCGCTAGGACTGAGGCTACGGCTGATGTTGATGAAGAGTTGTTGGGTTGCCGTTCGTGGGACGGTTTCTGCTGACGATTTGCTGTCTTTGGAGGCATTTTGACCCGAAGGAGGAGTTTGGTTGAGTCTGCATCTTGCTGGTGATCGTCAACCTTGTAGAAGTTGTTGAGCTTGTCTTCACATTGGGACTTCTTGCTTTTGAGAACTTCGTGTCTCTGACCGATCTTCATTTGAGAACTTGGCATCCATGACCGATTTTCATTTTGAGAACTTGGCGTTCCTGACCGATTTGCATTTTGAGAACTTGGCGTCCCTGACCGAATTGTATTTGAGAACTTGGCATCTCTGACCGTATTATATTTGAGAATTCGGCGTCTCTGACCGATTTGTATTTGAGGACTTGGCATCTCTGACCGAACTGTATTTGAGAATTTGGCGTCTCTGACCGAACTGTATTTGAGAACTTGGCGTCTTTGACCGATTTGTATTTGAGAACTTGGCATCTCTGACCGAACTGTATTTGAGAATTTGGCGTCTCTAACCGAACTGTATTTGAGAACTTGGCGTCTCTGACCGATTTGTATTTGAGAACTTGGCGTCTCTGACCGAACTGTATTTGAGAACTTGGCGTCTCTGACCGATTTGTATTTGAGAACTTGGCGTCCCTGACCGATTTGTATTTTGAGAACTTGGCATCTCTGACCGAACGGTAGACACTGGAGGTGGTCTTCATTGGGGGCTGTTTTCATCCATTGGAGGTCGTCTTTAGCAAGTTGCAGACGCCGGAGCTTGTTTTTGCCAAACTGTAGATGCTGGAGGCTATCTTCATCCATTTGTGGACATTGGAGGTCGTCTTTGGTGAAGATCATCCTTGCCGAAAAAGGGGGATTTGGTTTCACGTTTGAATTCCTGCATTCGTTAGTGAAGAGGAAGATGCATATATGACATTCATGATGACAGATGCATGCATAGAGCCAAAAATGATTGTGATAGTATCACTGCATATGTGTGCGAGATGATGCATTTACTTGCTTTCGAAGATGCACTTAGCCTAAGCTTTTGGCAGGGAATTTATGATCTTCAATCACTTAGGATTGTTCCTATTGATTCAAGTTTTGTGCATGCTACATGAGCCCTGGGGAGATTTTTGTGGGGATGCATGGTGATGCGAGGGGATGTATGTGTCCTGGAAGCTGTTTGGAACAGATTTTGAGCAAGTGGGGGGTGAGAGCCCTCGATCGCGGTTTAAACAGCGGTTGTTGATGAGGTTTTGTTAACAGTATCACATGGACCTCAATTTTGATGAGATTGAATTCGGATCCCGGGTCTTGGTTGAAATTTTCCCTTTCATTCTCGGTCATTTGAAGCTGATGCTGACATGCTCTAGGGCACGTCGATATGAGTGAATCTTCTTTCATTTGGGTGAGCTGTGACTTTGGCCGAAACCTTGTTCGGAGAATGATTTGATGAAATTGCTAATGCCGGGAGAAACCTCGATCTTAAATTCCGACGCTACGGGAAGATGCTATGTGCCAAGTTCTGAAGCTGAAAATCTAGCTGTTGATGTGACTAGACCTTTCTTGTGACTTGATAAAATTCAGGTCCAGAGGACCAGCTTGGCAAAGTCCAGATTTCGAAGCAGTGACTTGGCGAGGCCCTAATCTTATAACCTCGTTGTCATTAGCAGAGTCCCAATCTGATTGGTAATGCAAAGCAATCCTGACAATAATCTGACAAAGATTGAATCTATCTCGTAGTGAAAAACCCAATGTGGACCCAAAGATGACTATAGAAGCCCCGGCTTGAAGAGGCGATACAGGAGAACACAGGAGAACCGCTTAGCAAGCCCCGGCGTGAAGAAATTCGAGTAGTCTTACGAGGAGGCACCCATCTTTTCAGACCTTAGTCAACCAGTCACTTGGACAAGACTCAGAAATGTTTACGTGCAGGGGCATATCTTTTGAAAGGTGGGAATGTCTCCCGAATTTGTGTATGACACTCTCGCTTTAGGTTTGACTCTTTTGAGAGAGTATAAGCATCACAAGGTGTGGAAAAGTGTATGGAAGCCCCTGCTGACAGAAAGACAGTGTTTGGCTCTATTTCCCTATGATGGAGAGAGAGAAGACTTGTCGAGACACTTGAAAACTTGTCTTATTCATGATGATCACAAGGCTGCTTAAAACCCTTTGTTAATGTTCGGTTTATTCAACTCCTAAATCTGATATGAACAGATATTTTGATTAATCACGAGGAGAAAATCAACTGATATCAAGCTCGGAAAGTGTATAGGGACGATCCTTGATGAGACCGGATTTTTTTTTTTTTTTGAGATTTGTTTGTGATTTCGACCGGACCATTTCTGGTTGCCTACGTTCCCTTCATTATGAAGAGCTCAGGTCGCCGTAGTTCGGGCTTATCCCGAATGAAGAGAGAATGAGTGTAAAAATTCAAGACTTTGAGGTCTTTAGGGGAATTTGAGGATTGGAGATTTGAATAACATATCCCCTTAGAGTGTCCATGAAAGACACGGATGCGAAGCCCCAGTGGGACATCCACGGCAAGTGTTTGTGGAGTAGAAATGAATTATGCTCACATGAAATGTCGAATGAATCAAATTTGAATTTGCACAATCTTTGATTGATGATTTCGAATCAAGATGAATTAGATTCCAATTTAAGCAAGCAATGAAGCATTAATTTGATTTAGATCTTAAAGATTTTACGATGAAATTGCTATCCGATAGGAATTGCAGCTGGGTTTCCGGGCTTCGATCGGCCATCGGGTAATTTTGGAAGTTATGACCTCTTAAAGTGAGAGGTCGGCTAGGCCTTTTGCTGACTGAACCTCTAAAAATGAGAGGTTGGCTTGCAGGGATGTGTTTAGGAAATCTACGGCGGGGAAGATTGATTGCCTCTAAGAATGAGAGGTCAAATTTTGACTTTGGCCAAAGGCGAGGGTAATGGGAATATCCTCTAAAATCGAGAGGATGGCTTGGGATTGATTTAAGGTAATGGTGAGAGGAAATCCAAGCTATCGACAACTTTTTGCGATCTTGCGAGAATTCAGGCTCCTTTTTGATCATTGGAGAGCTTCTTGAGAAGTCGGGGACTTTTGAGGATCGACAGTTCTTCTCTTTTTTTTTGTTTTTTGTTTTTTGTTTTTTGTTTTGACTTGGAAAGCTTCCTGAGGAGTTGAGGACTATCTTTGTCCTTCCTTCATGGCTTGAGATATTTTGCGCATCGCCGACTCTCGAAGTTAACTTCTTGGGCTTGCTTGGACTTCTCTCAGTAAGGAGCAAAAATAATGGCTAAACCGGGTTTCAAAACACGCCGATCTTGAAATGAAAGGGTATTGTTTAGTGAGGGTGAGGTAATGACTTTCCTATGGGTGAAAGGCTTCAACCGCAATCCCTACCGGATGACCTAAACGAGATTAAGTCTTCATTGCTTGCTTAAGCTTTTAAATGAGAAAAGATCCATTCAAATTCATCGAGCAACGAGAGGATGATGATGAAAGGGATGTGAGCATATGAGATGCAAGATGGGGAGTTGGTAAGCCCCAATTTGAGAGGGATATCAATTGATTTTCTCACTCCAATTAATTTAAATATTAATCATTTCAAAGAATTAGTGGTTGAGCAGCACAAGTGATCATCTAGGATAAAACCATTTCAATTAAGCGTAATGTGGGTGTGCAAGTGATGTCTCGAGTCTAGCAAGAAAAGAAGAAAGACTTATATATATATAAATTTTAAATGATAGTTAAGCTATCTTTCCACAACATTCGAGGTGGACAAAACCGACAAGTGTCCAAGATGGACTTAGGTGAAAGAAAAATACTAGAACCTATGAAGGTTGACTAAAAGACTATTTTAGAGATAGGTAGCCCCTAGTCTAGCCGCTCTTTCTTTGTTGGACCATGCATCCATTCTTCGATCTTTGGAGACGGGAGCTATCGCGAGGTCTTCCCATCCAGGACTTCTTTGTCGGCTTCTTGCTCAATCCAACCATTTTCCTTGCTGTGATGGTGGTTCATTGACCTCACAAAGGGGTGAGTCAAATTCCATTATGTTCCCAAGTCTTGAACCACCAAACTCGATCATGTTGACACTCATGTTGTTATTTCTAGGGAGCGGGTTATTGATAGTATTAGGCCCTTCGGGAACCTCTAACCTCCCTTGTTCAATCAAACTTTGGATTGCCTTTTTCAGGGGGACGCAATCATGTCGGGTGCCCGTGAGTGCGATGAAAGGCACAATGCTTGGAGGTATCCAAAGGAGCATTGGGGTTTCTAGGTGATAATTTTCCAAAAGCCGGAGCAAACCTTCTCTCACCAAACCTCTGAAGATATCACTCAAAGGCATCCCAAAGTTTCTCAAGTCTTGAGCCGGGATCTGGATGCATCAGGTTTCTTGGGAACAAAGGAAGTGGCATTATTCTGATCTGTCCCGAATAGCCGATCACTTCTTTACCTTTTGGTTGGGCGGGAGGCTGTGTTGGAGGTGGAAGAAACCCGGTATACGTAGCGAGTGCGACGGTCGGCTAGCGATTGTAAGCCTTTTCGAACTTAGCCCGGAATTAACCATTGCACGCAAGTCGGCGTAGGGAAGTGGCGAGGGAAGCTCTCAAATGCGGCTTCAAGCATGACCGAAAGATGTCTAAGCGCTCCTCGTCGAGAGGAGGAATGGCCATTTCACTAAGCTTCGGGTTCCACCTTTTATAGAAATCCCCAATATTCTCATCGGGCGTGCACCGTTGTCTGCGAGTCAACTCTGTTTGTTTCCCATTCCAAGTTGGCTTTATACTTATCCGTGAAAATGCTTGTGTCTGTTCCCAGTAGCCCTAGCTTCCAGGCTGCAATCGGAAAAACCATTTCAAAGCCCACGACTTCAAAGAGAGACTGAAGTAGTTAGGCCAACTGTGGTTTGTGCATCCCTTAGCTTTCATTGCCAAAGTGTAGGTGTCCAAGTGAGTTTTAGGGCACGCACTTCCATCAAACGATTCGAGATTGGGCATCACGAACTTGTGAGCGAGGGTACAATTGAGTCGGGATACGTAGGCCGA
Source organism: Adenophora triphylla var. japonica (assembly GCA_022495995.1). Classification (NCBI taxonomy): domain Eukaryota; kingdom Viridiplantae; phylum Streptophyta; class Magnoliopsida; order Asterales; family Campanulaceae; genus Adenophora; species Adenophora triphylla. The sequence continues at coordinate 346,897 of JAFEMH010001925.1, read as the reverse complement.
AGAGCGGTGTTCCTTTTGACGGTCAATTCGGCGATCTGCGCTTTCATTTCCTTGTGTTGCTCCATAAACCTAGCCAATTGGGGATCCAAAGGTGGAGCGGGAATGCTGAGCCGATATTTGAGCCGGGAAGAGGACTAGGCATTGGTGGTGCATTGGTGGAAGGAATACCATATCCGGAGCATAGGTGAAAACTCGTCCTTGGCCCAAATTACCACGGGGAGTGTAGGTAGGAGCTTGGGCAAAGGGATAGAACCCAACGACTTCTTTGTTGGCTTCCAATCTGCGAGAGAAGATGGAGGCGGATCTGAGGTAGCCGGATGGCTTGGATTTCCGGAGTGAGGCCCATAAGTAGGCTTAAGTGCGAGTGTTGTCCACTGGTTGTTAAATTGCATGGGCTGGTTGTGGCGAGAATGCATAACCGAGAGGATCTTGTGGTCTGGTGATTACGATGAAGCTGGGATGGGGGCTTGGTAACCCATTGAACCACGAGTGAGAAATGGGTTTGCGGAAGGCTGTGTGAGGAGCAGGTGAGCTAGCATCATTACGAGGAGGGGCTCGACCGTTGCCCCGAACCAAAGCGTGGTGGCATTCCAAACCGTTGCTGCGAAAGTCCGGATTGATTGGTCCCAAGCGAGGCGGGATCCCAATTTCTTTGTGGCATTCGGGGTATCCCTAACCATGGGAAGGCATTTCGTGCGACTTTGTCCCAGCTGAGGCATTGCGAGCGGCTCGTCCCGTCATTGCATGGATCCGGTGGTGCCGGTTGGGAAGCCGGTGGCCCGAGATCGAGGAGCATGGGCTCTGGTGGTAGTACCATGGGAGGCCGGTGGTGGCATCCTGGGTAGTCGGGTTGACCAAGAGCGGGATTGAGGTCTTCCTCTTCTTCCACGGTGAAGGTGCCATCGGGTTGAGGCGGCGGCCAATCCATGGCTTTTAATAGCCTCCATAAGGCTATTCGGTGTGCTTCTGTCGTAACCTCATACGTTACGCTAGCGATTCATTGTTGTTGTTTGAGGAGTCCGGGAGGCGGAGTGACGTTGTCCCCATCGTTACCGGGCGATGCGAGACATTACGAAACCCGGAGTCGGAATAAACGGCGGAGGCGACGATGCGCTTGACTCTTCCCAACTGATCAAACGGTGACCGGTGTCGGAACCAACCTTTGTGAGGAGGCTGCGGGGAAAAGGCACGAGGTTCGAGATGTTTGGGAATGAAGGAGGGTAGGTGTTTGGGCTTTGGGCTCATGCAACATGCGGTTATTTGTTCACGTTTACTTAAAACATGTTTTATTAACCTAATCGGTTGGAAAAGATTGCTCTTCTCTTTCGCAAACTACTGGGATCTGGATCGGTGGGCCCCGTCACTACGTCTATAAGCCCCTCGTATTCCACTGTATTTCGACCTCCCGGGGTGGGCCGGCCCGGGCGAGGTCCTATAGGGCAAGCGGGTCCCACCGACCAGAAAGAAAAATGATCCTAAAAGTCGGCGGATAATCGAGTCTTAACGAGCATTCGATGTAAATTACGGACAAAGGCGACGTCAAAGTAAAGATCATGTCAGGGCTCGACAAAAAGTCGGCATAATTTGGGCGATAAATGTCCACAATTGATCTTGACTTGTCGTCAATTAGGCGTAATTAGACATGGAATAATCATTAATCCTTGATGACTCGGTGTCATCTTTGGGAGTCGGTATATAATTTGTGCCGATCGAGTCAAAGTCAAGGCGCCGGTCAATATCTGGTCAAAGTCCATGACGGAAAACCGCGAGAACTTCGGCGATTAGGGGCCCGAAAGATATTGACTTGGTGTGCCGACTAAGGCTTGAAAGGAAAGGTCTATACACAGACAGGGCATGACACAGACCAGACTAAAAACCAACCGGGTCTCGGACAAAGTGTGTCACGGAAAAGTGCATGGTCGACACGAGGCTCCATGGGATGTTTGGGTAGTCCTGTGCTTGCACCGAGAGGCATAATAAGACCAAACGGGCCGCGACAAGGATTTCCCCGGGTTAGGGACGTAGTGTGCAGTGTAAGGTCACGTGCGCGTAGTGTGCAAGCAGTCTATCTTCTTTTTCTGAGTAAAATAGAAATTTTTCATGTGTCTTAAAAAGTATGATGCATGATTTTTTTTTTAAAATTTTCTTTTTTTTTTTTGAAATTCTTTTTTTTTTTTTGAAATTTTTTTTTTGAAAGTAAATGCACACATAAGCACATAAACACAAAAATTCCAACAGTTAGGGACATGATTTCGACAGTCAAAATTTTGACTTTTTCCGAGGCGGCCAAAACAACACGAAAATGTGCAAAAATCAACACACACAACAAATGATTTTTAATGCCGGGACGAAAGCTTGACCCTCAAAAGCTTTTCTTTTTTTTTGAAAACAATGATACCGGTACGTGGGATTGTTAAACCACAATTTATCCCCAACTCGTGTTAGGAGGCGATAACGGAAAGTTTAATGGTTTCCACCAATATATCAAATATCATTTTTTTTTAGAAAAAACTTATTTATCCCCAGCGGAGTCGCCACTGTGATGTACCCGATTTTTTTTTGAAATCAAACGGAGTCGCCACGCCATTTTTATTTTGAGGGCCAAACTTTGAAAAATACCCGAGATCAGAAATTTAGGTTCTGAGGTCACGTTACGCGACGGGAAGGACGTTAGTGTGCACCCGGCGCGCCTTGTAAAACGAGTCTTCCAAACATTTGAAATCCTTTGTTGTGTGTGTGTGTGTGTGTGTGTGTGTGTGTTTTGACCAAAATGAGTTGAAACTGAGAAAAAAAAAGGGGAACTCTTTATAAGACTTTGAACAATCCCCAAGATTTTTGGTATGATTTTTGGATTGAGTCTTGGCACTCAAAAGATTTTTGGATTTGAAAAGCAATTCTGCCAGAATGAAAGAAGGCAGTTGACCCTTGACTTTGAAATGGACTTAAAGGCTTCAAAACCTCAGAAACTGGGGAAAGTCCGAGAATGAAAGTTGCTTAAAACACCTTAAAAAAGGTTTCTGTAAAAGAACTTTTCATTTTGGAGATGATTTGAGGGGTCAAAACCTTATGGAAATCTCAGATATGAAATCTGGATTTCCAGAAACTGATGAACTGACCTTTAAAAGAAAATTTAAAAAAAGGAGTTTTACTCACGCAAAAAATAAAGTAAAAATATGTCTGGAAAGATCTGGATGTTGGCTACAAAAAGTGTTTTGTAGTCAACAGCAAATTCCAAGTTTCTGTATGTCCAAAAAATAGGAAAATGGACTGAGATCTCAGAACAATGCTACTGGACAGCAAGATGTTCTTGAGGGAAAATGTGATTTTTGGGGGATTTGCATCTATGTTCACCCCATTCTCATCCCTAGACTTGATTCCACTACTTTTTGTTAAGTGGTTATCATATTCAAGTCATCCTTGGGGAATTTTATGGGGTTTAAACATGTCCTTTGCAAAGGGAAAGGGGATATTTTGTAGAGATGAAATTAAAGAGACAAATCAACTAGAGATTTAAAATGTGGACCATTTGAGATGGTCATTCATGAAGATGAACTTCAAGATGACCATCTTGGGTCAAAACTTAAGTTAAACTAGACATCAAGTAGATCCAAGTAAGAAGAACAAGATGAACAAGAGATTAAAAGGGAATTTTAGGGTTTAGAGAAGGAGGGCTTTACCAATGGTGACACCCTATCTTCCTAGGCTTGGAATTTGACTTGAGGAGTATCAAGATTTGGTGTTTGACTTGAGGAGTATCAAGATTTGGTGTTTTGGAGTTGTGTTTGGGTGGATTCAAGGCTTGAATGTGTTTAGGGTTTGATGATAGAGTTGATCAAAGAGAAAACAAGTAGATAACACTTAAGTCCTCTATGTTTTCTCCCTAATCTTCCTCTTGAGTAGTGTTTTAAGCTTGAGCTTGGTGTGTTTAAGAGTGATATGAGAATGGTTGAAGTGAAATTGGGAAAGGTTCAAGAGAAAATGGTGGCAATCTAAGGATTCCCACTGTTTTCTCTCTATTTTTCGCCAAAATGCAGCTTCTGTGTGTAAAATGTGTTGTGTAAACTGAGAGAGGAGGGTTCAATTTATAGGCCCCTGTGAGAGGCAATCAGATCCGCGCGGATAGGGTTCGACGCGTGCACTGTTCATCTGCTACAGTGTAGGCTGTTGGACAGGAGGAATATTTTCAGAAAATTCAAACTGATTGCTGTTTTTCAACTTTCTTAATTCGGATTTTTCCAATTTCTTTTGCTTTTTGAGATTCTTTTCTTGGTTTAACTTTAAATGGCAATGCCCATTTTTCCCTTACTTTGTTAGAAAAGTTAGGAATGTTAGGAATGTTAGTAATGTTATAACTTTCGTTAATTTTCTAACGAAAATGCTAACAAGCTCAAATTGGAGCACTTACACGGGGTCCGATACGTTTTAGCCCCTCGATCCTCTTCTCTTTCCGTAAGAGAAGTAATCACGGGTTAAAACGGCGTTCCGACCCCGTTCCGTTTACTTTTATTGTCATTTATTAATTCCGGATCGATCGATCCGTTGATCGTTACTTAATTTTCGTCATTTACAAATCCGAGCCGTTTGGCCTCGTTGATCATCATTTACAATTCCGAGCCGATTGGCCTCGTCGATCGTCATTTACGATTCCGGATCGTTTGATTCCGTTGACACTGCTTTAAATACTGTCATTTACAAGTCCGACCCGTTTGGATCGTGATAGTATTTACTTTTCAAAGTCCGAGTCGCAACCCGATTCGTTGATCGCATATCATTTAATACGCATTTTCCCGTAAAAAATCGTTAACAATGTAATGCCCGGTTCAAAACCGGAGTTCGTCCGTCGAACTCTCTTTCAAAACACGCGAAATGACGTTCGGCCTCCGAATGCTCGTCTTCAAACTAAAAGCCGCCATTTGACACTTAAAATCATTTAATACGCATTTTTCCCGTAAAAATCGTTAACAATGACATTCTCGGTTCAAAAAACCGGAGTTCGACCTCCGAACTCCCTTTCAACTCAAAATCGACGTTTGCCACGCAAACGCTCATTTCAACTTAAAATCGACGTTTGCCACGCAAACGCTCATTTCAAACTCAAAACCGACGTTTGTCATTCAAACGCTCGTCTTTTCAAAAGTCACCTAATCAACGTTTGTCATTCAAACCAAGATTAAGCTTGTCATTCAAGCCCCCATTTCAAAAGACACACACACACACGATTTCGAGAAAGGTAGAAAGACTCGTCATGCGAGGCGTTTCGGGCGATCTCGTAATACTCTACCCAAAACGTAACTTGACCTCCGAACCTAACAATCTCTGGTACTAAAAGCTTTTAACTCGTTTTTGCTACCAATAAAAATGATCCCCTTTTTCAAAGCATTTTCCTAAGTTTTTGCTACCAATAAAAACGACACCATTTTCTAAAGCCGTTTCTCAATGTTTGGGCTCAAAATACAAAAACCGCGTGGCGACTCCTCATTTTTCCTTTCCATGAAGCGAGGTCTCAGACACCAACCCCTCCGCGAAAGACAACCGCGTTTCGGGCCCGCGCAAAATCCCGGGTAATTTCATATACGTGTCCCATACAAATTTTCTGGAATTGCTGTATTTTAATGAGCTTTTATTGGTGGATTTGATCTATCACTATATCTTCTTTTATTTAAAAATAAATTATGAGTATATTTTTATTATGCATGCTTAAGGTTATGATTACGAGCCTCGCGAATTTTCTCTCCTTTTCATGTATGATACAAGTATATTTATTGTTGAGTTTTTATGATAAAAGTGTATTAAAATTGTATGCTTAATGTCTCTATTCTAATATGTTATAGTAAAATGGCATCAAAGAACGTAATTGCTGATTTGCATAAGGGTGAGAAATTGGATGGCAAAAATTATAGTGTTTGGCAAAGGAAGATCACATACTTGCTAAACGAGCAAGAGGTTCTTGAGAACCTTAACACTGTGATGCTTAAGCCAGAGATGGGTAGCCATACCATCGCCCAACACCGTCAGAACATGCAGGCTTTTCAGCCATGTGTCAAGAAGGACCGTTGTGCTCGCTTTACTATGTTGAGTAGCATGCACAACGACCTGATTGGGCAGTTTGAGATCTGCTCTACTGCTAAGGACATGTGGGACCAAATTAAGGTTGCATTTGGCAACACATCTGCAACAAGGCTTCGTACCTTGACATACAAGTTTGAATCGCATAAGATTGACCAGTAACGATCCATTCATGATCAGCTACGTGAGTTGTCTGGTATGATTCGTGAGCTTCGTGCTGCTGGTAGTATCTTATCTGATGAGCAGCAAGTCCAAGCTGTGATTCGTTCACTGCCGGACTCGTGGAGTAATTTGAGGCAGATCCTGACTCATACAGAATCCATTTAGACTTTTGCAGATGTTTCCCGTCATGTTGAGCTTGACGCAGAGCGCCATGAGGTAAGTCACGCGATGAGTGTTGTGACTCGTGACCTTGCTCTTGTTACTCTTGATGATCAGCGCAAGCCAAATAGGCAGCGTAAGAATCAGGGTAATAGAGGCAAGAAGGCTCAAAAACATGGGCCAAAAGCTGGCAAGATTGCTAAACGCAGAGGCAAGAAGAATATTGCTAAGCAAAAGTGCTACAACTGTGGAACCTTGGGTCATTTTGCTCGGACTTGTCCTGAGCCTAAGAAGGTACCTCTAAATCCTAGATCTATGCAACTTTGTGTTTGCTCTCATGTTTTGTTAGCTGACTCTCTCCTTGAATGGATTGTAGACTCAGGCTCCACAAAACATGTGACGTGGGATCGTGCGGGATTTGTAGATTATAGGAAGATTCCAGCTGGTACGCGAAGCATTTTCATGGGAAATAGCTCGACCGTGGAAGTCAAAGGGGTTGGCTCATACCAGCTTCTTTTGCGGAATGGACGCAGTTTGACTTTGCATGAAGTACTTTAAGCACCTGTAGTTCGCTATAATCTACTTTCAGTAGTAAAATTGCTAGAAATAGGATATTCTTTTAATTTTAGCGGTAGTCAGTTGGATATTTGCTTTGACAATATGGTTTTGGGACATGGTTTTTTGTCATACAATTTCTTTAAATAAGATTTATTGGATTCTTTATCTTCTGTTAATGCTACTTCTTGTGTGGTATATGATACTTCTAATTCTGAGTTGTGGCATGCTAGACTTGGACATATAGGAAAGGACAGAATGAGTAGATTGGCTAGAGAAGGACTATTGGGTTCTCTCCCAAAACTTAATTTACCTGTGTGTGAGCCTTGTTTGGCGGGAAAAGCCTGCCGAAAGCCTTTTAGTAAGGCTAAAATGGCCACACAGCCATTAGAGTTAGTCCATTCAGATATTTGCGGACCTATAAATGTTAAAGCACGCCATGGTGCTTCCTATTTTCTCACTTTTATCGATGACTACACGCGCTATGGTTATGTTTACCTTATTTCTCACCATCATGAAGCACTTAATTGTTTTGAGCGCTTCTTGGCAGAGGTAGAGAATCAGAAGGATAAAAGCCTAAAAACTTTAAGAACTGATCGGGGCCACGAGTACTTCTCTGATCAATTTAAGGGATTGTGTGAGAAAAAGGGGATAGTAAGGCAGTTAACGATTCCTGAAACTCCGCAACAAAATGGTGTTGCAGAACGAAGGAATCGTACCTTGTTAGAGATGGTTAGGTCGATGATGGCACAAACAAATCTTCTGATTTCGTTTTGGGGTGATGCGCTTATGACTGCCACGTATATCCTTAACCGAGTGCCTTCTAAATCAGTCTCTACAACCCCCTACCAATTGTGGAAAGGTGAGAAGCCTAATTTGGGGCATCTACACCCTTGGGGTTGTGCAGGTTATGTCCACAGTACTTCCAATAAGTTTGGAAAACTTGGCCCTAGAGGAAACAAGTGTGTTTTCAGAAGGTATTCTGATACCTCTAAGGTTTATGTAATGTACGGTGGAAAACCTGAAGTTAGGATGACTGAAATAGAGTCTCGTGATATCGATTTCATTGAGAATGATTTCCCACAAATCGGTGAAGTCAGAAATGATTTCGAACTCTTTGAGATGGAGGAAGTACATTTGACATCTCTTGGCATAGGTGGGGAATTGTCTCAACCTAATGATCAAATGGATCAACATACGGTTGAGCCTGTGGTCACCAATGAGAGTCAAGATGATCATCCAAGTAGGAATGTTGATTCCAGTGGGAGTCTTCCACCAGAGCGAAGAAGTCAACGTGGAAAAATTCCTCATCGTCGATTTGAGATCGAAGGGGAATCTTTTCTATGTGAAGCTTTAGACGCTTGTGAACCTACTTCATTCAAAGAAGCAATTTCTTCACCTAAGAGTGATGAATGGACATCTGCTATGGAAGATGAAATTTCCTCTATGTACAAGAATTAGGTTTGGGAGTTGGTTGATCTTCCGCCTGGGCATAAGGCAATTGGAAACAAGTGGGTTTTCAAGGTCAAGCGCAAGGCAGACGGATCAATTGACAAGTATAAGGCATGCCTAGTGGCGAAAGGCTATACCCAAAAGGAGGGTCTAGACTATGAAGAGACATTCTCCCCGGTGGTGAGATTTTCTTCAGTTCGCCTTATTCTCGCTATAGTAGCACATATGGATTTAGAACTTTTCCAAATGGATGTTAAAACTGCATTTCTCAATGGGGAACTAGGTGAAGAGATCTATATGACTCAACCAGAGGGTTTTGAAGTCAAGGAACATGAGCGCAAAGTGTGTCGCCTCAAACGTTCCATATATGGACTCAAGCAATCATCTGGATAGTGGTATATTCGCTTTCACCAAGCAATAACCTCAATTGACTTTGTGATGATTGACGAAGGGCATTGTGTGTACGTTAAACGGTCCAAGGGAAAGATCTTAATCTTATCATTATACGTTGATGATATACTACTTGTCGGGAATGACATGGAGATGATAAATGCCACTAAAGAGTGGTTATCTTCATCATTCGAGATGAAATACTTGGGTGAAGCAAATTATGTGCTTGGAGTTAAGGTCATTAGGGATCGTTCAAAGAAACTTCTTGGTTTGTCTCAAGAGATTTACATATAGAGAGTTTTAGAACGTTTTGGTATGACTAACTCAAAATCCATTGTCACTCCAATGGAAAAAGGTTGTATCCTTAGTAAAAGTCAATGCCCTAAGAATGAAGAAGTGAAGAGAAGAATGACTAACACCCCTTATGCAGTGGCAGTTGGGTGCTTGATGTATGCGATGTTATGCACCCGTCCTGACCTTTGTCATGCAATTGGAATTTTAAGTAGATTCCAAAGCAACCCTGGCCCCGCACATTGGCAGGCGGTCAAGAGGGTTCTTCGCTATTTGATCGGATGAACAAATATGGTTCTTTGTTATCGAGGTGGGGACTTGAGCCTAAAAGGGTATACTGATTCGGATTGGGCTGGAGATGTAGATAAACATAAATCTACTTCAGGTTATGCATTTCTGCTTGGTGGTGGAGCTATTTCTTGGAGTAGCAAGAAACAGGAAAGCACATCCCTTTCCACGATGGAGTCAGAATACATTGCTTGCTGCTGTTTGTTCGGGGAAGTTTGTTTGGTTAAGGAGGTTCTTACAACATCTTGATGTCACACCTAATGTGAATGGTCCTGTACTTATTAACTGTGATAGCATGGCTTCTTTAGGGTTTGCCAAGGACCCTAAGTACCATAGTAGGACCAAACACATTGACATTACGTACCATTTCACTAGAGTCATGATTACAGAAGGAAAGGTGGTTCTTAAGTATATTCCTACTGAGAGCATATTAGCTGACCCTATGACTAAGCCTCTGACCAGAGAGACTTTTCAGAAACATATGACGTGTTTAGGGCTTCGTAGGATTTGATTAGTTATTTTTGAACACCTTGCAGACATTATTATATTCATTATTGTTTTGAATTTAATACATATTTTTCATTTTCATTCCTTGTTGAGTTTATGGGATGTTTATTGATTGAAAATTATGTGGTATACAGTTTAATTAAAAAGATGTCTGAAGGACTAGAATTGGCCCTCTCACACGGGTAATTCACCTTGTCGTTATATGAGCGAGCAAGATGAGATAATAATGTATTTGACACTTAAAGGGGGTGGCAAATGACATTATAATATATCGCCTTAACATACGGTAAAGATGAGACCTATTTTATAAAGATCAAATCGAAGTGTTTGGTTCATAACTTCGAATGTCCTTGTGAAAGTCCGAATGTGAGACCTTAAAGAGACACTATGAGAGTGACTACTTTCGAGGACTCAGGTTAGATGCCATGAGGGCAACTAGACTAAGATTCGTACGATGTTATAGTATGACATGCCCAATTCGAGTGGGAGTTCCATCGTAGCATACATTTCATAATGTATGTGACTATAATTCGACCTCATAAAGTGATTGAATGATCCCTGCTTCATCACTGTGTGAGTTCTAATGATCAATATGTGATCACATTATGCCCTATGTGACTTAGAACTATGTCGAGAATCCAAAGATTAATGATGCTACTTAGACATGCCGACCTAAGGGCTTTGCACTTACAGTCAGCCTCCCGGAGCATTGTTGGGAAAGCTGTTAATCTAAAGATAATTGGCATGAGGGTCTAAGGAAGACAATTATGATATACATCTCTGTTTAGTGACTCAATGTCCGAACGATCATATTGAACACACGGTTCAAAAGGTTGACCTTAAGCACATAAACTGCTTGGGGTTTAAACATCGTTTATGAGGGGTTAAAGATGTTTAAATTGATGTAATCATAATGTCTAGGGCATAGACGAATTTTTGACTAACGAGGATGTGCTATGTTGGTATATGGTATTTGATATAGCACTCCTACCCTTTTATACTTTTCTCGTCTGGTCACACGCCTCACTTCCTATATGAAGAGATGAGTATTCAACGAGTCTTGAGAATGTATATGGCATATCCCATTTGACCGAGTGGGAGATGTTAGACACGTGATTTATTATCCCTAACTAACTGATGCGTTCAAACTGGGATAAGGAGAATTTGGAGGATAAGTCAAATAGAAACTCTTATGTGAATGAGACTCTATGACTTAGTCCAACCAGTATTCTATAAATTGGGTCTCTATGGGAACCAACTTATACACAACACGTAATATTCCATATACTCCTCAGACTGAGAAATACTATCTCTAGCAACCATCAAGTGCCTGGGATTTGAGAGTGGAACAACATTCAATATCCATCTTATGATATTGAATCGGACGAGAAGAGGTGGTGATTACAGAATCAAGACGATCGTGGTTCGTAGCACAAGCGAAATCTTTCGCACAACGAGATTCGAATTTAATCTATAAGGTATTCTGAGAACTCCAAGATAACTTATGTGTTTTCCTTCAAAATAAATTATATTATACTTAGCTTAATCGATTCCCGACTTAGTTTCATCAAAATACTTACCTTCGCCACCAAGAAGATATGTTGGCTTGTCGTTTTGATTTCTTCTTTTCGCTCTAATCCAATCATTCAACAAATTACAAGCTTCAATACTATCGAATGATAAATTGTGACGATTATGCTCCATATTTCAACAAATGCTAAAAGTTTGCTACACCGAAGCTGTTGATATGGGATAAGCAAGTATTTCTCGTACAATTCTAGAAAAGATAGGAAAAGCGTGTGCTTTCCTTTACCACCAACTCAAAATATCAAATGAATTTTCATGTTCAAATTCGGTGATCAAATATTTATCAAATTCGCCATTAACACCGCTACGAGATTGTTGTCTTTTATAAAAACTTGCCACAAATGATGATAAGGAATGTTGAAGTACCGAAAAAGGCTCACTTGTTGTTGAATCACCATATATTGACTTTTATTCCTGATAAATTTTTAAAAATGCTTGTATAATACTAGCAACTTTTTGACCTACGTTAGATATATTGGGATCTCCCACCAAATAAAAGTTTGCATAATAATATTCTAAAAATTGACTTAAACCATACTCTCTAACTCTAGAATCTAATAACTTAGCAACCAATGAAACAAAAGTTCATAAAGTGTACTGAAAATATAATGTGGACTGAAATTTAACGAGATTTTTTGAAATTACATAGTTCAACACTTAAATTTTAGGTTATTTGCAAGTTGGTACCTAACATTTACTCAGAATTGCTATGTTGCTTCCAAAAGTTTGATTTAGCCAAGTGGTTGCTAACATTTATATTTTCTTGCAATCATACTATAAAAGTAATGATTTATTACATTTCTCACGAAATGAACTGACATGTGATTTGCACATGACATTTTAAGATACTTTTTAAAGTGCTTTTGAAACTACACATATCCTATTGAAATGATTTTTTTTAATTAAATCTAATATCTAAATATCTAATATATATTTTTATAACGGATTTTTATATATTAATTTTTAATATTAAATATTGAAAAATATTAATTTTTTTTGAAAACACGGGAAATATAATCCCAAGAAAATACAAATTCACATATTTGTTTCTTACGAAGTAAATTTTACATGTAAATTATCAAATTCATGATAATATTCTATAGGGGGAGGGAGAGAGAGATAGAAGAGAGAGAGAGAGAGAGAGAGAGAGAGAGAGAGAGAGAGAGAGAGAGAGAGAGAGAGAGAGAGAGGGAGGAGAATGAATTGACGGGGCCTGTGGATATGGAAGGGGTGGTGGAGAGAAGGTTGCGGGGTATTGGAGGAAAGAAAAGGGGGTGATAGAATGGCACGGTAGGGAGTAGTATTTTTTTCAAATTAGTTTTTCCATGTTTTTGTTGTAACCGGAGAGTGAAAATAGTAAATAATAATGAAAACACAAAATTAGAATACAGAAATTTACGTGGTTCACCAATTATCGTTAGCTACGTCAACAAGAAAAGGGAGTACAAATATTATTGATATGTCGGATCCAAGATTACAGATAACAAATCTCTATTATGTACAACAGATTTCTAGATCACTAGGATAGACGTACATAATGCACCTCATTAGAGAGAAACAAAATAGAATGAACTACTAAACAACTCTAGGGGATAAGAGATATTTATACTACATAAACCTAGACAACACGTCTACAAGAAAACCTAGGAAAACACCAGCCCCGACCCATATTGAAATCCTACCTGCATGACTGTGTCCTTTGAGGAGCACAGTCGTGCCATGATTGTTTTCACCTTCGATCCTTACGCCTTTGCTCTACAAGACCATGTCTTGTCTATAGCATGCCCGTGCCAAAATTGTCTTATTGTACAAGTTGTCAAAGTAGCGGTAGACGACCGTGCTGGATTCCACTACAAGGTCATCTCACTCTTCCTAATTCTAGATGATGTTGATTCAAGGCCCATGCTTCCACCAGATGTCTCTGATTTAAGACATTAAACTTAACAAATTTCCACCTTAACGTGAATCCCCGAAACCAATAACCGGATGAACAGACTTCTCCTTCCGCCTATGATTGGCCCCTTGGGGATATTAACAGACTTGGTCATTCCGCAAGTCCAAATAGTGCTGAAACTTGCTCTTCAGAACGGACTTTGTGAACATATCAACAAGATTTCAGCAGTACCCACTTTCTTCACCTTTATCCGTTGCTCACTTCTTAGAAAATGATACCTTACATCAATGTGCTTGGTCCTTAGTGTATTCAAACTGTCACAATACACTGCTGCCTAATCATGATGTAACCCTAGGTCGTTGATCAACTCATTCAACCATATTTCCTCCTTAGCAGCTTTTTTTCAATGCCATCTACTAACATCACTGTAGGTTGCAAAGTAGCCTTCCAACTCATTGCTGACCCACTAAAAGTTAATATGTAACCAGTCATAAATCTCCTGGTGTCAACATCTTAGAGTCGGAGAAACCATATACTACACACTGAGTACCTCCTCCATAAATGTGTCCAACATCAGATGTACCCCTAAGGTACCAGAATATTTTCTTCACTGCTTGCCAATATTCCTTACAAGAATCACCTATGAGCCTTCTAACAACACTAACAACATGTGCAAGATCAGGTCTAGTGCAAATCATAGCATGCATCATACTACCAACTGCACTACATATAGTACTCGAGTCATGTATTCTTTCTCCTCAAACAATTTAAGTGCAAACGCAACATAAGATGTCCATTCGATACACTAGGAGTATCTATAGGCTACATTGTAGAAATATCAAACCTCGATAGAACTTTCTTGATTTAACCTATTGGGGAGAAGAACAACTCTTTTTGGCTTATATACTTATATATCTCCATCCCTAAAATTTTCTACGATTCACCTATATCTTTCATCTCGAACTCAGCATATGAGAGATCCTTAAACTTCTAAACTACAACTATTAACATATCATCTACATATATGACAAGATAGATGAATGAATCATCTGGAAGCTTGTTGTGATACACACAACAATCATATGGTGTAGCCAATCTCTTTCATATAACTGTCAAATCCTACTCCTAACAATTTGTTTTACATTTCCAATGATATTCTTTAACACTAACACTATCACTTTTTAACAATTAAACTAACATTTTCAAACTAATACATTCACTCAAAAACACTACCATTAGCACTCAAAGAACATTACATATGGCATTACAAAACACATGCATTGTCACTCAATAACACAAGAACAGACACTTTCCATTACTCACAATGTCAACGCTAGTGTGAGTATTTAGTAGTGCCAGTGGTACACTTTATGTTTCATTTATTTACAAAAATGTTGTCCCATATTTAAGAACAATATTTTTCTTATTTACAAAAATGTCATCGCTCATTTAGAGAACCTTTTTTTTCAAATTGCTTGAAAAAAACGCATTTTACGAGTGACCAACTCCTAATAATAACAATTATAATTTTATAAGAATAATTATTTACTCATTGCGTCTCATTATGTTTGACTACATTTCCATTTTCATTTTTCTCATTTTATTTGACCACTTATAAATCCAATGCAAAATTATATTTTATTTTTCTATTATACCCTTATTTATGTTTTACATTTAACTAATCAATTATACATGCACGAATTCTCATGCCATAATTAAGGAAGGGTATACAGGAAATGTTAAAATTAAACACGACATTTTTTAAGATTTCTTAAACTATGTGATTTTCCCTTAAGGCCAAATATAATGAGACGGAGGGAGTATTTTTTTTATATATAAAATCTATATCGATTTAATTAATATTTGAGACTATTTAACTATTAAAAATTGAGACTATTTGAGAGTAAACTTATAATTTTTGTTTTTCATCAAGATTCTACACTTATTCTCTTTATCTTTGCTCTGATAATGGACGAATTGACGAGGTCAATTCAAAATGATATATCATTATATATGTTGTTCGCATATGATATTGTGTTGATTGATAAAATAAAAGAGGGTGTTGAAAGTAAATTGGAGTTGTGCAGACACACTTTGAAATCTCAAGATTTTATAATTAGCAGAAGTAAGACTGAATTTTTGAAGTATAACTTTAGCAGAGTTGTAAGTAGTGAGGCATGGGTGATCACATTCGATGGAAAGATTGTCCAATCATTTGATTATTTTCGCTATCTTGTATCTATTATCCAAAAGAATGGAGAATTGGATTGAGATTTGACTCATAGAATTAAAGCAAGTTGGTTAAAACGGAAGAGTGTCACAGGATTTCCATTTGATCCTGTCATGCCCCATATATTAAAAGAAAAATTATATCGCACGTCAATTACCCTAGCACTGATATATGGCACTAAATGTTGGGCCGTAAAATCGTGTCTCGTTAATAAAATTAACGTAACGCAGATACGTATGATACGATGGATGTGTAGGCATACAAGAAATAATTGATTGAGGAATGAGGTGATCAGGGATAAAGTAGGAGTTGTGTCTAGTGAGGATGAAATAAGGGAGAATCGTCTAAAGGTGGTTTAATTATTTGAAACAAAGATCGAGTGATACACTAGTTATAATGCCTGAAAAGTGGAGAAGTGACAAGATGGCGAGGGGTAAGAAAAGACCCAAATAAATTTGGATTAGGCTGATTGAAAATGATATGAATTTCTTTGAATTAGATGAAAATATTGTGTTGAAAAAATCGGAGTGCAGGGCAAAAATTCATTTGGGTGATGAGGGTTGATTTTATTTATTTATTATTTTTTTTATTTTCCCTATCTATTATATATTTATTCTTTTTTATCACTATTTTTATTTTTCTGCTTCTCTTTTCATTTTCTATTTTTTTAATAATTTTTCCCACCTATTCTTCTTCTAACTTATTTTGTTCTTACATCTTTTCTTGCACAATTATTTTGAAATTAAGGCTTTATTGTTGTTGTTAATACTCCCTCCGTCACAAAATGATTTTCTTACTTTTTTTGCATTTACTACATATTAACTATGAACAATATTTTAGATTGATTTAATTATATCAAGGTAAATTTTAGACTTATAATTGATGATGATGCCAAAATCGTCAAAACAGCCCAAATCCAAGCGTTGAATGCTCCGGCGATTGCAAGGCCTGAAAATAAGAGAAAACACGTAAACTAAGCCGGGGCGGATCCGGCTAAAGGCCCTCCGGCGTGAGAGTAAGTTCACGATTGATCTTAGAGAAATCAAATTGACAGAGTTTCTCCAATGTAAAAAGTAACGTACCGAATAATGAGCCATAGGGCTTGTATTTATAGGAATGGATAGATAGAATCCATGTTGGAATGATCTTGTAAAGAGATAAGATATAATTCTAATAGAATTATATACATTGAAGTCATTGTTTGACTTGAATTGATGTTGATAAATATAATCCTGATTGGATCATGGCTGTATAATCCTTGTTGAATAAGGATTGTAACTGCTAGCCGGAACGCCGAGGAAGGCAAATGATTTTCCTCGGCCTTTGGCAAATAAGCCGAGGAAAATGACTTTGCTTCCTCATCATTTGGTAAATAGCCGACACGGAGATATGCCGGGGAGAATGATTTTCTTTCCTCGTCACTTGGATATATGCCGAGCAAATAACTTTTCTCTCCTCGGTAATTATGACATGACGGCCCAAGAATGATGATATAAGGCCGAGATAAATGTTCCTCGGCATACGAGGAAGATCTTACTCGGCCCTAATACTTCATAATTAGACTATCCACTGCCCAATATAGTTGGGCCCAAGTTCGGGCAAGCCCATGTTCGTAGCTCGGTTTATACCGTTCAGTGGCCCCCGACTTTCTAGCTTGGCCTAGGACGAGTAGAAAGTCAGCTCGGCATCGGCACATGGAATATGAACAGGTTTGACGCGTGTCATTGGTTGGTGACTGACGGTTGCTATTATGATGATGACCTGGGGCCCCCCAGTCTTGTCACGCCTCGATAACTGTATTTTGCATTTAATTTTTGGGGCGCCCTACCCGAATCTCTGCTTTACCCATGGGTCGACCCGAATTGGGGAGGTATAAAAACTAAAACCCCTTCAATTTAAACCTTTACACACTTCCAAGTATTTGAGAGCATATTGCCCGAACGAACGCAAGGTTCAACAACGATTCTCCGATCTTCTTATTACCCAGTTTCCGGCGAAGCTTTCTCTCTCCGGCGAGCTTGTTGCAGTTGTGATTCCAACCACTTCTTCTCAATCAGGTATGAAATCATTCCTTTTCTGTGTAATCCGTCCATGACTTTGCGATTTCTAGGGTTTTTAGGAAGGATTTTGAATGTGCCAAGAAAATGGACTGCCATTGTTGAAGGTTGAAGCTTTTCTTGATAAAAATTTTTAAAAACTTCAATTCTTTAGTTCTCTTTGTATTTTATATGAAATTTCTTGAATATTGAATGAACTCCCCCTTCATTTTTGACTCCCCTTAGAAATGGCTCGTTCTTGGGACCATTCTCCCCGATTCCGTTATGGATATCATACGGGCAATACGAGGGTTTATCGACGAGAGAGGGTCCATGGTTGATCTTGAACTTGGATGATATAAGCAAGCGGTTGAGGGGTTATGGCCGATCCGTTTATTCATTCAATACCCGGACTCCACAAGAATAGATAGGATTGAGTGCGGTTCGCCCAACATTATAGTTTTTGAGGATAGGGCTGAGATGGTGGAGCACATCGAGGCTGTTCTACCCGGCCTCCAATCGCGAAATGCGTGAGCGTCGAGAGGTACGGCCCCTCCTCGGCCTTATGAAATGACGAGGAAGGAAATCTTCCTTCCTCGGCCTTATGGAATGACGAGGAGGGGAATCTTCCTTCCCGTCATTTAATCGGCCATTGACGAGGTAAATAATTTTGTCTCCTCGTCTTTATGCGAGATATGACGGGAAGAGAAGGAGAGCCCTCCTCGTCTACTCGAGATAGTTAACGCCTTCGTTGAAGGTGCGCAGGCGATGCCCGCCTTGCAGAAGAAGAGGAGGCCGAGGAGCGGTAGCCGAGGAAAGCAAATCGAGAAGGCACCAAAGCACAGGGATCCCATGATTGAGAGGCGCATACCAAGTACAAAGTGAACCGCGGCGAGTATAAATTAACTTATATGGGCAAGATCGAGCCGAAGACGGAAAAAGAAGAGACGGCCTTCTACTATAACCAAGACTATGTCCACTTTTATTTCAAACAGTTTCAACAGGGACTCCGTCTTCCCCTAGACCCCTTCATTTGTGAATTTTTGGATGATGTAAAGGCAGTGCCGGCCATGCTAGGAGCCAATGGTACTAGGGTTCTGGTTAGCTTCATCATCCTCTGCCGTAGTTTAGGCTATGAGCCGACCATGGGAGCCTTCCGTCACTTCTACATTGTCCAAGTTATCAAGGAACAATGGCTTGTAGTTATTAGGAGTGCCAATAGGAAACCTAAGTTGCTTCTTCCCATGTCCAGCAAAGTTCCAGGCTGGGAGAACCACGTTATCCGAGTTGAGAGCCGCCAAGGTTGGGAGTTCGATCTCCTTGTGATGATCCAACATCTTCCTTTGCCGTCCAACAATACGGGTGGACCAAAGATTTGATCAGCGTGCGGAAGAGTTTGCCGGGGTAGGGGTCTGGATTGGAAGCAAGTTGAATCCTCGGATCATTTCTATATCCGGGCGGGATTGATGCGGGGAACGAGGACGGGGTGGATCCCCTCGTCAATGTTAAAAGAGGACGTCGCTTCAATGATTGGACGATACATCCAGGCTTCGTATTCCACGAGGATTGTATTAGGTGCCATGAAGAGCGTCCCCGTGATCAATGTATTGGAGAACCTAACATTGTTGGACGTAAACTTTTATCTTGGACACTTGTAATTTTGCGTCGGATTATTTTGCTCGTACTTGACCTTGAATTTTCTTGCTCGTACTTGACCATTTCTTCCTTGTCTTTCTGATTTAACCGCCGAGGAAGAAGCGGCCCTTGAAATGGAGAGACTAAGTCCCCGGGGAGGCGATCGGGCGAAGAGAAAGGCGAGCATGAAATGCGCTCGATGGAAAGGAAGGATGAGGCCAATGCTCGTAATTTGGTCTTGGGCGTTCGGGGTGATAAACCCCTTCCCCTCAAACTTCACCGGGATGTAAATTCCGAGGACGCGGCATCCGAGGAACGTGAACCCATGGTTGGTGATATGCCTAACCCTCCTGCGAGGTCGAGGAAGCGGTGGCCGAAGAAGCCGGCCTTGTTCAAAGGAAATCGGCTCCAGGCCTCAAGTTTCCGGTGCCGAGGAGCCGGTAGCTAAGCGGGCAAGTGTTGGTGGGGCCCCCAATCCTTCACCTCCTCCAACCGGCTATCAAGGATATCCAAAGCTGTTGAGCTTGAGCCGATTAGCTAGCTAAGAGCATGGCCCTCGACATTCCTCGTCTCAGGGGTCTTGCTTTGCAAATTAGGGAGGGACCTTTGGTAAGATTAGGCCGAGCTCCAATTCGAGAGCTATGGATGAGGATGCCTATGATGCTCTTGTCGAGAGAGGCTCCGGCGACGATACCTTGCTCTGCCGCAAGGGGCTCTTACTTGCCGAGGTAACAGTTCTTTCATTTGATCATTGATTGTGAAATCTGTTTTACACTTGTTTGCACTTCTAATATTAATTCTTCTTTCAGTTGGCTTCTGTCACGGCGTATGAGAACGTGCTAGCCAAAAGAAGACCAGGCGCTGAATGAGGCCAAGGCCCAAGCAAGAGTGATGCGACAAGACTTCCTTGGTCAAACTTACGAAGGCCAAGGATGCGAGCTTGAGGCATCGAAGGCCAAAGTGGAGGCCGAGGTAAAAGAGCCGAGGAAGAGAAGGCCAAAGCCGAGGAACATCTCAGGCTAAAGGGGAGGAGGCTGGCCAAAGCATTACGGATAAGGCCGAGCTTCGAGGGCAAAGGCCGAGGAAGGCGAGGCCAAATACCGAGGATTGGAGGCTGCCCTTCCCGCCAAGGAGAACGAGGCCGTGGTGCGCTTCAAGGAGAGCCCGGCGTTCAAGGATGCCGTGGTATCTAGCTCGGCCTTCCAGGATGCCGTGGACGAGCAAACGGCCACCATGTTTGAAGATGGATACCTCCATCTTGCTAGGAGTATATTGGCAGATCCCTCCACCGGCCTAGACATCAACAAGATAGCCATGCTAATATGCCGGGATCAATACAGCGAGGAAGTTAGGGCTCTCCATCACTTGGTCCCCTTCTCTGCAAGCAACTTGGAATTGATAGCGGCCAAGGATGCTCAAGCATGCAGGGAAGTGTGGAGGCCGGCCCTGTTATCCCGGCAACATCAAAGACTTGGTGGAGGCGATCCAAGACGAGGAAGAGCCTGAGGCCAGGGAAGCCAAGGTAGGGGGAAGGGCCGAGGAAACTAATGCCCATGCCCATCAAACTACCCTTCCTCCTCCTGGCTCCGTTACTACCAGCTGGCTTGAAGAGCCTTTCGATGATGCTCAGCAGTCTTAGGATAGTTTTTCCTTTTCTGCTTTTTGTAATAGGCAATAGGATCTGTAATTTGAATATCAATGAAAAATCCTTTGTCATGATTCCTGTCAGTTCACTAACTTGGTTATATTTTGGTATGTTATGCAAGCATTAGCCTTAGGAAGGTGGGATCCGAGGAAGGTCCCTTGTTCCTTGTGGAGCAAGTGGTTAGGCCGAGGAAAGATTCCTCGGCTTTAACTATACTCGTACGTCATTTGGGCTGAGGAAGTTTTCCTCGGCTTTGAACGTGTTGTAATCCTGAATCAGAGTAGATTCATGGTAGGAGGTTTATCAAGCCATTAGACCGAGGAAAGTCCTCGGTCTTGGCTGTTAGTCTCCTAAGTCAAGGTGGACCCTTATTTGGAAGTGTTGTAAGCCATCGAGGCGAGGAGGTTCCTTGGTCTTGGCTGCTTGGTATCCTGAGTCAAGGTGGACCCTTGACAGGATATGTTGTAAGTCATCAGGCCAAGGTGGTCCCTTGGTCTTGGCTGTTGTGTAAGCCATCAGGCCAAGGAAGATCCTTGGTCTTGGCTATTGGTAAGCTATCAGGCCAAGGAAGATCCTTGGTCTTGGCTATTGGTAAGCCATCAGGCCAAGGAGGATCCTTGGTCTTGGCAGTTGTTAAGCCATCGAGCGAGGGGACCACTTGGTCTTGGCTGTTGGTAAGCCATCAGGCCAAGGAAGATCCTTGGTCTTGGCTATTGGTAAGCCATCAGGCCAAGGAGGATCCTTGGTCTTGGCTGTTGTGTATCAGAGAGTCGGAAGTAATGTCCTCATCTTCCGGTGCTGGGGTGAAGAGCTGATAGTTGCTTTGCATGTTGGAAGAAACTGCTTTCGTAGAACTGAAATGCGATTACATAGAACTGCAATCCTATCAACTAAAAAGGCAAAAAGAAAACAAAAGATCGAAAATAAAAGACAGAAAATAAAGAGCTAATCTATTGCAAAATAAACTAGACTAGTGATAATATTTTCTAAGGTTGTCGGAATGCCATGGATGCTTGAGATCCTTCCCCTCCTTGGTCCTTAATCTGTAGGTCCCTTCTCGGATGACTTGAGTGATGATATAGGGACCTTCCCAATTTGGGGAGAGCTTGTTACATTACGCCTTCCGACCAGTGGCTTCGATCTTTCTAAGTACCCAATCGCCAACTTGGAATACTCTTTTGATGACCCTCTTGTCGTGATATGCCTTGGTCCTTTGCTTGTAATTCACCATCCTCATCTGCGCAGCTAGTCGTTTTTCATCTATCGGGTCAGTCTAGGAGCCTATTGACCTTGTTGACTTGCTCATCATAATGGGAGTTCCTTGCGTAGGGATGGCCATCTCTGCTGGTGCCATAGCCTCGGAACCGAAGGTTAGTGCGAATGGGGTTTCCCGGTTGGCCCCACGGGTGGTTGTGCGAACGACCCATAAAGCTAGGGAAGTTCGTCCAACCATCTACCCTCGCGACCTTCAAGATTCTTGGTGAGGGCGGTTAGGACCGGTTTGTTGGCGGCTTACGCGGCCGTTGCCTTGGGGTGCGCTGGCGAAGATTTTGCATGGCGTACTTTGACTCTCCCCATTACATTTGTAAATGTCGTGGAGAATTGGAGTCCATGGTCGAAACAATTGTATGCGGAAGGCGAATCTGCACCGGATGTTGTCATGAACAAAGTTGATCGCGTTCTCTTCCGTTATCTTGGCCAATGCCTTGGCTTC
Source organism: Adenophora triphylla var. japonica (assembly GCA_022495995.1). Classification (NCBI taxonomy): domain Eukaryota; kingdom Viridiplantae; phylum Streptophyta; class Magnoliopsida; order Asterales; family Campanulaceae; genus Adenophora; species Adenophora triphylla. Next base: position 324,286 of record JAFEMH010001925.1, on the reverse strand, counting down.
TATCCACTTGGAGAAGTAATCAACGGCTACTATCACGTACTTGCAATTACCACGGGCGGGTGGGAAGGGTCCAATGAGGTCGATCCCCACATATCAAATGGCCACGTAGGTATTACGAGTGTTTGCTCATTGCGGGTAGTCTTGGAATGTCGAGAGAACCTTTGGCATTTGTCACATTTTTCGAACATAGGCGTGCGCGTCTTCCCTTAGGTTTGGCCGGTAGTAACCTAGCGATATGATTTTGTCGGCTAAGGTTACGGCCCCGGGTGTCCGCCGCAAACACCTTCATGTACTTACGCCGGGAGGTTCTCGGTTTCCTTGGGATAGACACACCTTAGCGGGGGCTTCGTGAAAGATCTTCGGTAGAGGACTCCGTTCATCACCACGAATCTTGGAGACCTCTTCTTGATAAGCAGCTCGAGCCTCATCTTACGGGAGTTTCTCCTTCTCAATGTATTCGATGTAGTCATCGATCCAACATCTCTCTTCCTCGTCCGAAGCATGACTTGTAATCTTTCGTACGCGGGTTCCTCGGCATAAACTACATATGGGTTGGTCTCCAGAAGGAGACACGTCCATGGTGGCTAGTTTGGAGAGAACGTCTGCGACTTGGTTGTCTTCCCTTCCTATACGCTTGAGCTCGAAAAATTCCATTTTCTTCGTCATATCTAGGACCAGGTCTCTATACTTGGCAAGGGTGACATCTTGAGTGTTATATTCTCCCTTTATTTGTTTGACAACAAGTGAGAGTCACGAAAGCAGCCACCTTAGTTGCTCCATAGAAGGAGGCCAACTCAATGCCAAATATGAGAGCCTCGTATTCGGCTTGGTTGTTAGAGGCGAAACTTGAAGCGGATGGCATCTTGTATAGTATACTCTCCTTAGGGCTTGCTAGTACAACTCGGCTCCGCTTCTTTCCTTGGTAGCTGATCCGTCCGTATACGGGATCCAACAGGTTGGATGGGAGTTCAATGGGAGAGTCTTTTTCCTGCGGCGCGTTTTGCTTAGGGAGGTGGGGAGATGCTCACCCATAAAGGCGGTCTCGACCATGAAGTCAACCAAAGGCGTGCTAAGAGGGTCTTCCTTGGTTGGTAGGTGATATCAAACTCCGTTAGAGCGATTGACCAATTAAGTAGACGTCCCGAGCCGTCCAACTTATGAAGGATTTTCTTGATGGTTCGTTGGTGTAGACGGTGATAGGATGTGCGAGAAAAATATGCACGCAGGCTTCCTTGAGGCGATGACTAGTGCGTATGCTATCTTCTCCACATTGAAATATACGCTTTCTACATCGGACGGTGCCTTAGAGACATAGTAGACGGGCTTCGAATTCCTTCATCCTTTCGAACTAAGGCAGTGCGACGGCATGATCGGTGGCGGCTAGGAAGACGTATAGCATCTCACCGGTAGTCGGACTGCTAAGCAAGGGAGGGGAACCCAAGTACTCCTTCAACCGGAGGAATGCTTCCGAGCATTCGGGAGTCCAGGAGAAGCTCTTGGTACCCTTGAATACCTTGAAGAAAGGCGGTGACTTTTCGGCGGATTTGGCGATGAATCTTCCAAGGGCCGCAATTCTTCCATTAAGTCTTTGGACCTCCTTGATGGTGGTAGGTTCCTTCATGTCAACGAGCGCCTTGATTTTTTAAGGTTTGCTTCAATCCCCCTTTGGGAAACCATGAAGCCCGGGAATTTCCACTGCGGTAACTCCGAACACGCACTTGCTTGGATTCGGCTTCATGTTGTTTGCTCGGAGGTTGTGAATGGTCTCTTCTAGGTCGGGAACGTGGCTGCCTTCCTTGGTCTTTATGACCATGTCATCAATATAAGCCTCCATGTTTCTACCTATCGACTTGCAAAAACTTGATTTACCATCCGTTGGTAAGTGGCACCGGCATTCTTGAGCCCAAAAGGCATCATGATGTAGCGAAATTCCCCACGAGGTGTTTGAAAGGCGGTCTTCTCGATGTCCTCTTTCGCCATTTTTATCGATGATAGCACGAGTAGGCATCTAAGAAGGCGAGAGTTTGGTGTCCAGAAATGGAGTCAACCAACTTGTCGATTACGGGGAGAGGATAGCTGTCCTTGGGGCAGGCTTTGTTTAGATCGGTAAAGTCTATGCACATACGCCATTTCCCATTTTGCTTCTTCACCATAACGACATTAGCCAACCAAACGGGGTATTTGACTTCGCAAATTATTCCGGCGCGAGTAATTTCTGCACCTCTTCTTTTATAGCTTCCTCCTTGTCCCTTGCAAAATTTCTCCTTATGCAGGAGATGGTCTTCGCTAAAGGATCAACTTCTAAGCGGTGGAGGGCTACTTCTTCATTGATCCCCCTCATGTCTTCGACTCTCCAAGCAAAGACGTCGAGACCGTTTTTCAAGAGGGATATGATTCTTTCTTTCTCTTCTGTGATAGCTGGCCTCCTAGCTTGATTTTTGTTCGGGATAGTCGGGATTAATGACTACCTCTTCTAGCTCATCTACGAGGCTTCATTTACAGGTCCGTCTCGAAATTCTAGGGATTCGATGATGATCTCTCGATTCTCCTCCCTTCATTGTCGTTTACATTGAGGCCTTCTTCCTTCATAAGTTTATCGATGTACGGAAGATCGTTCTTCCCGAGTCATGGTTGGCCCCCGAGTTACGGTCATTGACGAGAATGGGGTCTTCCTCGGAGATGGGTAGAACTATGCCTTGGTCATCCGCGGTTTCTAGGACCATAGGCTCTTCTTCCGGTGTGGGTAGAATTACGCCTTGGTCATCCACAATTTCTAGGACCATAGGTTCCTCTTCCTCACTTTCCCATACTTCACGGATATAGTTCATCCTAGAGCTAGTTTCGGTGGTCTTCTGTGATTTGGTGATCTTGATGTTCTCCTCAGGCGTATCTATCTCCACGCTTTTTGACTTTTTCCGGCTCTTGACAACATGTTCCAAGAAATCTTTGGGGGTTGCCCTCACGCATCCAATGCCAGCACGAGTGGGAAATTTAACTCGCTGGTGAGGAAGGGAGGCCACCATCCCAAGTTTGGCTTGACTTGGAATGCCTATAATTGCATGATAGTCACTAGTCAAGTCCATGACTATAAAAGTGACGGTAGCTTTGGCTCGGAAGGGATGATCGCCGACTTCGAGTTCTAGTTCTACGGTTCCCTTTGCTCCAACCTTATGGTTGGTGAATCCTTCAAGCCTTCCATGATATGGCTCTAGCGCAGTGTCTTTCAACCCCATTTGTTGGAAGGCTGAATAGTACAGGATGTCACGGGAGGCCCCCGTGTCAACAAGAAGTCTTTCGGATTCAACATTGTCAATTCGACCCTTGATGACCAATAGGCTGCTCACGAGCTGCTCGACTTCCTTGACTCATTCGGAGAAAAACTAATGATTTCTTACGCTTTATGGATCCAAGCGGGGACATGGTATACTTTGCTTAGCTCGTGGATCTGGTCCCTTAGCTTTACGGTGGAGGTCACCTCTTCACGGATCACATGTAGTTTAGCCCTAGGAGGCCTCCGATCTTCATCCTCACTCTTGGAGTCATCTTCACTCTCCTCTTGTTTCCGCTTTCGCTTGCCATCTTTCTTCATGACATAACGGTCTAACTTTCCCTCGTCAACCCATTGTTGGATTATATTCTTAAGGGCCCAGCAACCCTCAGTGGTGTGCCCGTTGTCCTTGTGAAAATCACAGTATTTGTCCTTGTTACGGGGATATTTTGGGTGATCGATCGGCGGACGAGGTGGAGGAAGGTTTACTAGCTGCATGATTTCGGAGATGGGCTTTGTAAGAGGGTGAACTCCGGCTTCTCGGTGCTTGGTTCTATTCTTTCCTTTGGAACCCTTGCCGTTCCCGTTGTCGTGCATCGGGGTTAGTTGCTTGAGGTTCCGTCTTGTCGGCTCCCCTTTTCTTTGTCTTGTCTTCGGCCATGGAAATGGCATAAGCCACTTTGTACAATTCGGCCTTGGAACTAGGTTCCTGGTGAGAGTTCATAAATGAGGGGGCCAGATTTTAACCCGAGTTGAAGCAAACTATGACCTCCCTATCGGTGAGGCTTTCTTCAACTTGGTGCCATTTTCGGAACCTATTGTAGTAGGCGAGGGTGGTCTCTCCCTTCCCTTGCTCAATGTTGGCCAAGTCGGTTAATCTCATCTTCCTCTTCCCGGCCGTGGCGAAATGATCTAAGAACATTCTCCTCATGCCCCTCCAGCAATCGATGCAACCTTTCTTGAGCTCACGGAACCAGGTTAAAGGCATTAGGAGAAGGTGCTCGCGAAAGCTTTGCGAGCAAGTCATCGCGTGGTGAGGAGATTCATGGTTTGTTCGAAACTTTGCACATGGTCCTTGGCGTCAGTGGTTCCGTCGTACTTCTCGAAATTTGGGAGCTTGAGGTTAGGATGGGGAGGTGCAGCAGTTAACCTCAAGGAAAACGGACGGGTGGCCCAATCGTAATCGTCGTCATTATATTTCTTTCCCTCTCCATATCATCCGGCCTTTGCTTCAGCTCCCATTGCTTTGTTTCTATTTCCTTCTCCTTGCTTGAGCGAGTGCTTCGTTGGGAGCTTCGGCCGACTTTTCTTTGGGGCGATCATTCACCCTACTATGCTCCTCTTCATGTCGGTGGCCATCACGTTTGGAGGGCCTTATCACGTCTTGGTTCCGGGTCTTGTGCGCCAAGTATCATCTGTAGGGCTCTGGGGTCCTTGGCCTAGCAAATTCTCGATGCCGAGGACGAGGAGAGTCCGGTCGACGAGGACGATGAGAATGCGAACGACGAGGACGAGGAGAATCTGGTCGGCGAGCTCGAGGAAACGTTGGACGCCTAGGTGTCATGATGAGGCGAGCGGGGGATAGGCGCCTATTCAAGTGAGTCTTGTCCTTAGGTCCTTGGAGTTCACTTCCTCTTCCCTAGGAGTTATTTGGCTTCTCGGGTCGACCCACGGGATCCTTATGCTTCTTGTATGCCGAGGACGAGGAGAATCCACAGGAGGCTGGCATTGGTAGTTCAGCGGTCTTCGGGGAGGAGCACGATGCTCTCCTGTTCCTTTCTCAAAGGTGGGCCCATTGATGGTACAATGAATGGAGCCATGGAATGATGCAGGTCCATTTGCAAAAGAGCAACTTGTGTTTCATACATCCTTTGCAAAGTCTCCATTTGTTTGTGTAACAAAGAGCGTCGGTCAACGGGTTGAGATCCTCCTGCTTGACCGGCGTCGGCATTCTTTGTTTTCTTCCTTCCTGCTTGCTTCCCACGAGCACGAGTAGGACGAGGAAGGTCATTGCCCTCTCCCTCGGCATTTGCCTGACCCATGGAACGAAGAGTCATGGCAAGGGGAGGAATGGCATCAGTCTGAGGTAGAGGAGGAGGAGGAGGCAGTGGCTCCTCGGTTCCAGTGTTTCCCCCATTCACTTGAGTGGGATCCTCAGCTGTAACACTTGTAAATTGTCCGTCCATTATGAATCACAAACAGATTATTAAATGCAAAATTTTCCAAAAATCACAATTTCACCAGAACCGAATTTATGGCTAAAATTAGGGTAAATTTTAACCAAAAACAAACAGCCAATTGTGATTTTTCCAGCACACAAAATCCAAGCCAAAATTGGGATCGAATTTAATGCTAAAATCGCCTTTAACGGAATCTGGGCAAATTCCGGCTGAACTTGATGATTCCGGTGGCTTCAAGAACAGATTTTTACCGATCCAAAAATTCCGTTCCAAGAAAGAACAAATTCGGCAAGAAAATTGGCTTTAAGCGAGCGTTTTCCAGGCCAAACAATGGGTGTTTGAATCGATTTCCCGGCAATGGAACCAATTGATGATGCCAAAATCGTCAAAACAGCCCAAATCCAAGCGTTGAATGCTCCGGCGATTGCAAGGCCTGAAAATAAGAGAAAACACGTAAACTAAGCCGGGGCGGATCCGGCTAAAGGCCCTCCGGCGTGAGAGTAAGTTCACGGTTGATCTTAGAGAAATCAAATTGACAGAGTTTCTCCAATGTAAAAAGTAACGTACCGAATAATGAGCCATAGGGCTTGTATTTATAGGAATGGATAGATAGAATTCATGTTGGAATGGTCTTGTAAAGAGATAAGACATAATTCTAATAGAATTATATCTGTTAAGGAGTCATTGTTTGACTTGAATTGATGTCGATAAATATAATCCTGATTGGATCATGGCTGTATAATCCTTGTTGAATAAGGATTGTAACTGCTAGCCGGAACGCCGAGGAAGGCAAATGATTTTCCTCGGCCTTTGGCAAATAAGCCGAGGAAAATGACTTTGCTTCCTCGTCATTTGGTAAATAGCCGACACGGAGATATGCCGGGGAGAATGATTTTCTTTCCTCTTCACTTGGATATATGCCGAGCAAATAACTTTTCTCTCCTCGGTAATTATGACATGACGGCCCAAGAATGATGATATAAGGCCGAGATAAATGTTCCTCGGCATACGAGGAAGATCTTACTCGGCCCTAATACTTTATAATTAGACTATCCACTGCCCAATATAGTTGGGCCCAAGTTCGGGCAAGCCCATGTTCGTAGCTCGGTTTATACCGTTCAATTGATATACCATAAACAATATTGTTGATAATAAGTTTTATATTTACGTTAGAGTGATTAAATCAAACTAAAATTATTGTTTAAAATTATTTTTGATAATGATAAAAAACTGAAAAGATAATTTTGGGAATACAAACGAACATAGATGTGTTGTTGCCGCTTCACATACATCTCGAACGCTTTGGAAGATGGTGCAATATCCTCGTTTTCGGTCAAAGGTGACATTATTCCACACCATTCTCGTTTATAACTTTCTAGAATTGTAGCTTTTCCATGCTTGACTTGAATGTAACGTATGGTAATTACATCATATCTCCATTTAGGAGTTAATTTGACTGTCCGACACTGAAGTTTGAATTTTGAATTTATCTCATTCCTCTCCCTTTATAAATTTTATGTAATTATTAATTACTAATACTAATGGGTAACCCATGTTTTATGAGTAATTATTGTGAAAAATTAGTTTTTTTTCAAAATGTTATTAAGAAACTAGTTTTCAGAAGAATCGTTAATCACTCTTATTAGTTAGATTTAGTGCTTTAAAACTAGTTTTTTCTTATGTTACAAAAAACTAGTTTTTTACAAGATCTTGGCATGTTTTATACCGTATTTCATAAGTACCCAAATCCGAATCATTAAAATTCGTTAAAAGTTAACCGGAATCCATTAACTGACCCGCTCCAGGTTAACCGAAACCCGTTAAACTCCCCGTTCTCAAGCCAACAAGACGTCCCGGGACTGCCCCGTGCATTCCAACGTCAAATCGTACTCAACACACGTTATCACACGTAAAAGTACAACTTTTCCTGAAAAACACACTTTCTGGCACTTCTCGGAGGCGTTTCGAACATTTTCCGGACAGTTATTTAAAAAAGCGGATAAAATCGGAAATAATGGGACAAAAACCCTAGCCCTGGTGAGTCACATGGGCACGTGGCACACATGCCACAACCCTCTAGTCAACATCAATCAAATTTCAGAGTGAAAAGACCAAATGCCCCTGAGATTGTGTCACAGTCTGTCCGAACTAGTTTACAGGCAAAACAGAATTGCCAGCAAGTCCTCCCATTTTTCAAAATATCACAAACCCCCCTCCCCCCAAATTAAGGATAAGTCCGTCCGGACTCTTTTACAAAATCACCCTATAAATACAAGGGCTGTCAAAACATTTGAAAAAAGAAAAAAATAATCCATTTTCACCCAAAGCCCACGGCATAACCAGTTTCCACCCTCTCTCGAGCCCCGTTTTGCCTCGATTTGCATGAAAACCTCAATTTAATCAAACACGAACCAAAATACCTCGAAACACCTTTCAAAACACTAAATCATATTCCGTATATGTCAACCGAGCCAAAAGAGTCAACCCCAAGCCATAGGTAACACTCTCTCTCCCTAAACACTCGTTCCGTCTCGGTTTACGCGCCAGTCGCTACAACCGTTTCGGTCAAAAGTTATTGAAATGTAGACGTCACCGTTGACGGGGTCCGATACGTTTTAGTCCAAGATCCTCTTCTCTCCCGTAAGAGAAGTAATCTCGGATTAAAACGGTGTTCCGGCCCCGTTCTTTACTTTTTATGTCATTTAACGGTCCGGATCGTTTGATCCGTTGAATGTCATTTACATTACGAAACTTTATAGTCCGAACCGTTCGGTTCGTGATAGTCATTTAACGGTCCGGATCGTTTGATCCGTTGAATGCCATTTAAATAACGCAACTTTACAAGTCCGAGCAGTTTGGTTCGTCGATCGCACCTTTAAAATACGGATCGTTTGATTCCGTCGATACCGCACTTTAAATACTGCCATTTACAAGTCCGAGTCGTTTGGCTCGTGATAGTATTTACTTATCAAAGTCCGAGTCGCAAAATGATTCGTTGTTCGCATATCATTTAATGCTTTTTTCCCGTAAAAACGATAACAATGTAATGCCCGGTTCAAAACCGGAGTTCGTCATTCGAACTCTCTTTCAAAACGCGCAAAGTGACATTTGGCATCCAAACGATCATCTTTAAAACTCAAAATCCGACGTTTGACATTCAAACGCTCTTTTCTTAAAAGTTAACATTTGACACTTAAGTTAAAGATTCAAAACTCGTCACTCGCACCTCTTTTCCTAAAAAACTCCAAAATCGACGTTTGTCATTCAAACGCTCGCTTTTTCCAAAAGAATCATAAAATCAACGTTTGACATTCAAATCAAGATTAAGCTTGTCATTCAAGCACCCATTTTCAAAATGCAAACACACACACACACACACACACACACACACAATTTCGAGAAAGGTAGAAAGACTCGTCATACGAGGCGTTTCGGGTGATCTCAAAATACTCTTCCCAAAACGTAACGTGACCTCCGAACCTAACAATCTCTGGTACTAAAAAGCCTTTTGTCATGTTTTTGCTACCAATAAAAATGACACCTTTTCAAAGCCTTTTCCAAGTTTTTGCTACCAATAAAAATGACACGTTTTTCAAAGCCATTTTTCAACGTTTGAGATCAAAATACAAAACCGCGTGGCGACTCCTCTCCTTCCCGAAAGCGAGGTCCCAAACATCCGCGAAAGACAACCGCTCGTCGCAGTCCGCGCGATTCGGGTAATTTCAGTTGGCAACTCCGCTGGAGAGAAGGATACTTTTTCAAATCTACCGTCGTTTTTAAAAAGCCTTCCGTGGGTCAAACTTTCATTTACCCTTCCTCGTTTTTGTGTGCGTGTGTTGTTCAAAACCTCGAACGGTTTTTCAAAAGATGTTGCATTCTTTTCATCTCAAAATCATAACATGTTCGTGCATTCCCGTTCATACTTGATTTTCATGTTACATTTTGAACTGCGCATAAATTCTTTAAAACACATCTTGAAAATATTTGTTTTACTCAGAAAAAAGAATTTAGTGACCACACACTACCTACACTGTTGCCTCGGTACACTGCACGCTACGTGCACTTGCTGCCTCGGTACACTGCACACTACGACCCGTAACCCGGGATGACCGTTCAGTTGCAGCTCGGTTGGTCTGCTAGACACCTTTTGAGCGCGCACGGGGTCGTCCCAAACAGCCCATCCTAGCCCGTGTAAGCCATGCACTCTTTGTGTCACACTTCGTCCAATACCCCGGTTGGTTTTTGGCTTAGTATGTGTCATAAAGCCCAAGTGTATGTTTTTACGCCGGATTCCCTCACAAGTCAAGCTTGAAGGATTGAGACCGAAGGTCGTTCTCGACCTGAAGTCTTGAGCTTTTCAGCCTTGACTTTAACGCGGAGCTCTGCCGAAAAACATACCCGAAGGTTCAATGTGACACTGTGTCACCAAACCCTCAACGTATGCACCGTACCAGCCACAACTTGGCCAACGCCGAAAGCTAAGGCCCCTCGCGCAAGCAAGTCAGGAGAGGTCATGCCGAAATTTTGGCAAGATCCCTGCCTTAACTTAAGGACTTTGACTTCGACCGTGGCCCGCGTGTCACATACGTTGGAAGTTTGCGTGACCAGCTAGCGTTAAGTTCACTTTTTCCTTTGTCGGTGGAACTCGCTTGCCTTATAAGACCCTCACTCGGGAATGTCCGTCCCGGGAAGACGATTTACAGGTGAAAAACGAGGGGCTTATAAACGTAGTGACGAGATCCACTGATTAGAGCTTTAGGTTAGTTGCGAAAAAGAAGACACGATCTTTTCCAACCGATTAGGACTCTGAGAAAATACGTTTTAAGCAAACATTAATCGGTAACTGCACATTGCACTAGCCCGAAACCCTGAGCCAAATACCCTTTCCGAAGCCTAAACCCTGCCTTTCGTTCCCTGCAGCGAGCTGAAAGTGGTTCAGAACTCCGGGTCAGCGCCTCGCCAGAGTCACAGTTACGGCAGCGTCAGACAGTTCTTCGGTTCCCTCAGTTCCTTCAGCCAGACTATCCGACATGTCAAGCTCACCGAGAAATCGTGATGGGAATGGAACCCCGCCACCGATAACAGATATGACATTGGAAGAAGCCATCCGAGCTTGTGAGATTCACAAGAGGCAGAAAGAAGATCAGCAGAATTTCGTAGTAAAGCTTCTGAATGAGCGAGGTATAGCAGCTATCCCCCAACCAGATGGTACTTTCGTCCTAATCGAGGACGACGATTCCCTGAAACCAGCTCCTCAAACCTTCAACCAGGTTCCTCCCCCGCCAACTTACGGGGTGCCTTCGAACCAAGGAAACAGCCGACCTAGGCTTCATGTTGCCACCTCTCAAGGCAACCCTATCATATACGGCCAAGCCAGTACTACTCCCATCACTCAGTACAACCAGCGCACCGCTGGACCATCTCAAACAGATGTCAATATCCTCCAATATCCTCCCGGGTTCAACCCATTGCCTATACACGAACCCCAAAACACCGGGGACAAACCCCGATACAGTCCAGAAAAGGCCCCCATATATCCACATATATCGAGCCTCCCACCTCCAATCACTGCCACTCATATGGTAGCACCCGACGCCGAGCCTCAAAGTCCACCACTGGACCCAACCTTAGCCTGGATGGTCGAACAGATGAAAGACCTGAAAGCCAGCATGAGCAGCTCAAAGCAAGAAACGCTCAGATCCACAGATCCGGGAATGGTCACGCCTCTCCCTGCCAAGTTCAGAATGCCGGAGATGGACCGATTCGACGGAACCGAATGTCCACAAACGTATGTTGACACCTACGTTCTCGGTATGAGAGCGAAAGGAGCAACCCTTCAGCAAATGGCCGATCACTTCCAGCATACGCTCAGGAGTTCAGCGTTACGATGGTTCCTAAGGGTCAAGCCTGCAGATCGCCATACCTGGGATCAGATCAGTAACATCTTCCTAGAGCGGTACAGATCCAACCTAGAGTGGGAAACAAGTCGTGAGGACTTAATCACCACCGACCAGAAAGCAGATGAAAGCGTCGGAGAATTCTACAAGAGGTGGAGTTGGAAACTCTCCGAGATTATGGAGCCACTCTCCAAGGATGAACAGATGCGAATCTTCAAGTCCTGCTTGAGGCCGTCCATCAGAACTCTCATCAGCCATCACTTCTTCCCAGATCTCCAAGCCATGGTCAATGCCGGCTCACAGTTTGAGAAGGATCTCAAGGAAAAAATGGCCACAGCATAGCCATACAAATACCAATCAGCAGCTGCATTCAATCCCGCACCGGCCCCCGGCAAAGGGAAAGATACGTCTATCAACTACATTCATCAGGGACACCAGTCGGGCAACAGAAACCCAGTCCCGCAAAGCAACATATCCACCCAAAGCAGCCTGCCGTACACTTCGACAAGTTGGACATGCCGCTGAGTAAGATGCTGGAAGGGTTGATCAAGGAAGGCCTCCTCAAGCCCGTTGCAAACTACAAACCCAAGAATCCCGTAGTCAACACTGATAAAATCAAGTACTGCGCCTTCCACCAGTATCATGGCCACACCACCGACAACTGTTTGGGGTTACGGTACGAAATTCAGAATTTGATAGAGAAAGGAAAATTGGAGTGTCCTCGTGGACCTAATACAGTCGAAAACCCTTTTCCGAACAACAACAGTGTGAACTCCATCGAATGGGTGCCAAAGAAGATTGCCGCAGAGCCAGTTCATCTGCCTCTTCCAGCCAGGTCTTCATCAGACGTTCACATCAGTTACAATGTTTGTGACTGCTCCGAATGCCTTGAGTACGAGTTCCAAGACATGATCAGGGGTGATTCTCCTAGAAAGCAGAAGAAGAAGTCTTCTCAACAAAAACTGAGAGAAAGATATGAAGCTGGAGACACCAGCGTGGGTACACTTGGAGAGCCATCCGAGAAGTTTGATTACTACGTACTCTACTCCAGCCAGTCCTCCCTTCCTCCAGGCAACGCAACTTTAGAGCAGACAGGGGTGGGAAAGCTGAAAAATCCTGATGACGCCAAAGTTTAGGCCTCAAGACACCAGAATACCTCAAATCTTGACAACCTTACCGCCAGTCAGAAGCCTAATCCCCCGCGGGATCAGCCAAGGTTCAATTTGCCCAACTTCAGAGCACGGGTCGATAAAGGAAAGTCAAAGTCAACTTGGCACTCGCACTCAATCAACGTGCTGACCAAGGGTGGCCACCGCCACAAGCTACCTCGACACAATCCTGAGGCACCACCAAAAGCTTTACCTCTCATGAGGAAGACAGGAAACGGATGGCTTGATGACTCTCCCTCTCCGAAAAGAGACCAGATCTACGATTCCCGACTGTATGGCAGCATGCTCACCTTATGTGATGAAGACCTGCCGAAAGATGCCTCAGGGCACAATGAAGCTTTGTACATCACCCTCCAGCTCAACACCATCTCTCTCCCCGGGGTATTGGTAGACAATGGATCAGCAGTCAACGTCCTCCCTCTCAGCATGATGCGAGCCCTACGCATCGACGAAGGCCACATGATCCCATCTGCCCGGACTATCAAAGCCTACGACAGCACGTCTTGTCCCGTCCTGGGGACGGTGACTCTGGAGCTCTGGTTCGAAACCCAAATGGTGCCAGCAAAATTCCACGTGATGGACATTCCATCCGAATCTCTGTTGGGATGCCCATGGATACACCACATGAAAGCCATAGCCTCCACTCTCCATCAGTGCATCAAGTTCATTAACCGGCAAGGAGATCTTGAAGTCATCAGAGGGGACCGTTTCCTCATAAGGAACAAATCCGAGACAACAGCCAAGTGTGCTCGCAGCCAGGCACCGGGGCTACCTCCTTCAAGCCGACCAAGGGACTATCGGGGCAAATCTCATCAGAATCCCTCAGAATCCGGAGGTGCTAACTATGTCAACGTGCTCGAACAGGCAGACCCTAAAACAGTCAGATTCATCAAGTACAACTGCCTTTTCCAACACTTGGACGCAGACTGGAAAGAAACCGTGAGCATCACGATGATGCGGGCACGCAAACCCCCTGTCTCCAATCGGAGATTTGTCAGCATCCTTCAATCCAACTCTCTGGCCCCGCCAGGCAAAGAAATCTTCGTGATAAAGGTCAACAAGCATCGTCACACTCGTGATGAATGTATGTCAGTTGTATGGGATGTCCTACATGAGGAATTGTCCGCCGAGCCCCTCTTCTCAAGCGAAGTGCATGATGTTTTTCTAGCAGCTCCAGCATCGCAGAAGGACGCGAGACATCCTTATGTCTGGGTTGAGCTGTCAGACGAAAATGAATCAGGACTCTCCAGAGTCGAAGATGCAGCGGATCCGCAGGAAGATCCCTACATACATATGCTCAGTTTCGAGGACGGCACCAGTTCCGATGAGGTCACCTACGATGAGGGCTCCAATACCATGGAATTTGTCAAGCTCAACATCCAGTACAGGCAGTTATCCGACGAATGGAAACAACTGGTTGACACGACAAAGAACCCCTCTGATCAAGTAACCGACGACGACTTCGTCAACATTATCTTTTCCAGATATCCCGATGATACCAAGGATCCGGTCCTTATTATCAGATTCTGCAATGCCAAAGTTACCCTCGACGACTGCCTGCTCATGGTAAACGAGGCCCTGGCCAATCGAGCTCAAAGCTCATCATTACTTCCAACTACCAGCCTTAGTGGCAACCGGCCCGTGCCGTCAGTCAAGCTTACAGCCAAGAGCGCCGCCAAGGCCAAGGGCATCAGCAAAGGAGACAAAGCTCCTCACCCTGCTACTGATCAGATCAACCTCGGGAATGCTTCCAGTAGCCACCCTGAAAACATCTGTAAGAGTCTTCCCCGCAAGACAGATCAAGCTTCCGAAGAAAGGAATGATCACCTCAGCATCAACATGCTCAAGTTTGACCCCGCTCCCAGCCATCACGGCCACGGATTCAGGCATCCCGCCAACAAACTGCTAGCTCTGATGGTCTTGGCGATCCAGCGAGATCACGAGACTATTAACATCGCAGAATTCAATACCCCCATGGGTTTTATCAATCAGATATGGGCAAACTTCTTGATAACTGAGATCAGGGAAGGCCGCCTGGAATGTCCCAGCACGACTTCCTTCGTCAATATAATCCAAGTGTTTTCGCCATTCGGGGATTTGGATGTGATTACAGTTTTAGACACTAGTCAGACGGCGTGCACCTACGGAGACTGTTTAGCTCTCGCAAGGAAAGCCCTCATGGAACTAGCCGCTCAAGAAAACCGTCTCTGGGACGAGAACCAAGCTCAGAAGACTCACAGGGACCAAGCCCTTAAAGCATCACAAGCAGCTTCAGACAGAAAGCTAGAGGCCACTCTAGACCAGTTCGACCTCAAAGGTTTTGCCCACGGCAACTTCCTGGACTACCATCACTTCTTATCAAACCCCCTCTAGCAAGGGAGGGCGGTCAACGGTCCTGATGACCTAGGAGATGGAATGGTACAACAAAAGGAATACCTAGCCAAACAGCATGAAGAGTACAAGCGCTTATCTCCCCGATAAAAGAAAATCCTCTGTGAAAGCAACGACGAAGACGATGAAATCATTCTCTTCCAAGCCGGGCATGGAGTCAATAAAACCGGTATCCCAAGGGTCCTGGGAGGATGGGAATGGATCATTTTTGCTCTCAAGCTAAAAGGTCAACTGAAGGAGGAAGATCTATTCAAAAAGAAAAGAAAGATGGAAATACAACTCCAGCAACTACTCAGGGATTTTCCACAGACTACGGCATTCGTTTACAAAAATGATCAACTGGGACAGCAGCCAGTTACATGGGCAGATGTTCGGGAAGCCGTGTACTCACCTTCCGACATACCCGCCACTCAGATAAAGCAGAAGAGAAAGCTCTCCCCAATGGAAGTTTATCTAGACTACCGCATACAGTTCAAGGAAGCACTGGCTATTCTCAGTGGGAAGAAACGCAGGCGCTATGTCACGAACCTAGGTTCGGGCACTAATTTGGCCACGGGTTGAGCACGTGGGGGTAGGGGTGCATTGCATCTCCTCTTATGCATTATGTGATGAAATGATTATGTGTTTATTTGGCTAGATTGCTAAATTACATGGTTTAGATGTTATTAAAATGATTTTGAAAATAATGTCTAAATAAAAGAAATGGGAAAGTTGTGTAGTAAAATGATAACACTTAAAATTTAAATGAAAGTGTTATAAAAAGTTTGAGGAGCTTATGTGTAATTATAAGTTCAAGGTGGTGGTTTGTAGTTGTTGAAAACCTCGAGGAGCTAGAATGTAAAATGGTTATATAAATATCATCTTAAGTTTATCCAAGAAGCTTATTTTAACCTCCTCAGTTTTCTCTCTTCTTCTCCTACGTACTAGAGAAGCATAAACCCTAGTTTACTTCCTAAAATCTCAGAAATTCAGCCTTCAATCCATTGTTGATTCCGACTTCAAATTATTGCTAAGGAAGTGGAATAGAGCAAGAAGAGCCAAGTATATCTTCCTTTTATTTTGGTAAAATTTGGTAAGTTGTTATGGTTCTTTCAATTAACTGTTCATAATATGTGTTATGATGCTATTATGATGTTATGAATCAATTTTGTAAAGGTTGGATCATTCAATTGGTGTTTCGAATGAAAAGAAAATAAGTTGGTTAAAGAACTATGTCCAAAGGTGGTATAATGGTTTGATTTGAATTGGGAACACGTTATATGTATGTTATGGGGTATGAAGGGAGTTTACTATGGTCTAAAACATGGTTATAGACTGTTGTTGGATGACTTGTAGTTGCTGGACTGAGAATTGGTATGTGTTGTTTTGTTGCTGCTGATAGAACAGCTGCAAAATGCAGTTTCCGGGCTTGGGCACAACTCGTGCCCTGGGGCACGACTCGTGCCCTGAAGCACGAGTCGTGACCTTGCGCTATGGAGTCGTGCGACACTTCATGTCTTGTGGGTTCCAGTTGTGAAGGGTAGTCGTGGAATTGGATCAGTCGTGCAGGGGTTGGTCACGACTCATGCCTAGTAGCACGACTCGTGACCAGGACAGTTTTTTGAGGCTTACTTTGTAGGCTTGTGGACCTAATCAAAAGGGTATAGATTTAATCCCTCTTCAGCTATGCTTCTAGTACAACTTTAGTACTACACTATGGAACTTTAAATGGTCCAAATGGATAATGGGAAAGGCTTTAAATATTGTCTTGAAAAGGGTTGAAAGGCAATTATGAAACTTGAACCAAAGTTAGTAAAACTTGGTATTTGAACTTGGAACCTTTAGAGAAGGTATTTAACATTGTATGATGAATGCGTAGGCCTACTTATGTTATATTGTACTCCTACGTGGTGGCTTGTATATTGTTATTGGGTTAAGTAGTGCATTAAATAAATGTTGCACAACTTCATTGGTTTGGGAAGGAGTGTCAATACCCTGTTACTGAATTATACATTGTGTATTGAGTATGTAGGCCTCGTATGTGATATATGGTGCCTTACGTGATTATGTTTGCATGGGTGTGGGTTCAAATATATGTAGAAGGTGTATTACATGAAGTGCTTGGTTGGAACCTTTATAGAAAGTGTTCCACATTATGACATGAGTGCGTAAGGCTACTTATATTATATTGTACCCTACGTGGTTACCTATAGGTAGTTATTAGTTTAGATAGTGCGTAAAATATATGTTGCACTACATTATGGGATTGAGCATGGATATGTAGGACTTATGTGATATACTTTGTGCCATAAGTGTTTACATGTACATAGTTGGTTGTGCACATAGTGTTTAAATACGTGTTGCACTGTTTCATTTGTGGAGCATGAGTATTAATACCATGTCATTCGATTGTTGTTATTCAATAGTGTTGAAATATATGTGCACCATTGTGATTGGTTTAACATTAATTGCAGTTCCATGTTATATATATGTGCGTTGATGTCCCATGGGGTGGACTTAATTTCAAGTATCTGTTATGTGCTTGAATATAGTTGTATCAGCTGAGCCTTGGGGGTATAAGGAATACTATCACTTATGAGAAAGTATTTCATAAGGTGTTTGGATTTCCTTATACTTGTTACCCTTCACTCCCTTCTGTGGCCACGGAGAGGGGGTACAGCTTCTGTGAATAGGTATGAAACGTCACAAGATAGCGAGGTAGCTTATATGGATCTCTGTAAGGGGTCGTATAAGATGTGGATATGCACTAGCAGTTCACAAAATGAGAGGAGAATAACTCCCACCGTAGTACTACCTATGATTCAGATGGGAAAGGTAAAGGGAAAGGTAATGTAAAGTGTTTACTGTTTTCCCAATATGATTATGAGCAACCTGTTTGGTGTTGCATAGTAGTTGAGCAACCTGTGTGTGTTGCATATTATATGAGCAACCTATTTATGTGGTGCTTATTGTAGGACTTGCTGGTCAGGAGGAAAAGGTAACGTAAAGTGTTTACTGTTTTCCAGTGTGATTGTGAGCAACCTGTTATGTGTTGCATATTGTATGGCATATTGTTGCATACATAATAACTTATTGAGATTTATTCTCACCACTTCTCCCTTTAGTGTTTTAGATTTGGCTGAGGCAGGTGGACCATATCGGTGAGGCCGGGAAGGAGTTTGGATCGTATTTTGGGTTGTCAGGTTATGTATATATTTGTGTGGGAGTTGGGAGTAGTTGTGTTATTTTATACTGGAAAACTGTTATAAAACATTTTCAGTGTGTTATGTTGTAATTAATCTTGGGATTTTTCTGTTTTAAGGTTAGCTTGTATAAGCCGTTACAGTTGTAGTACTTGTAAATTATACAGGTTATAACTGGTAGAACAGGGTTATATTTCACCTCCAAGTAGGGAGGTTATTTTGAAATCATTTTGAAAATGGGTTGTTATACTTTTCAAGTTAAAATAAAAGAAAAGTTTTTTTTCGAAAAGGGTATTTTGGGACCCTCCATCCTAGGACACGGGTTTTAGGTTCCGGGAGTTGGGAGGAGCCCACACACTAACTCTCGACGTTGGCTCTACTGCAAGAGAGTTGATCTAGGCTAAAAGTGGAGGAAAATTAGCAAACCATGAATATCGCCTAACCCAGCTCTAGAATGCCCTGAGTATGCTCAACAAGAAGGAAAGAAGTGCGGTATACCGTGAAGAGATCAAAGAGACAGTTCGTATGAATCAAGAACTCTCTAAACTCCCCCGGAGGGTCAGCAACGCACAGTTCAATTCTGGCAACCACTGCTGCGCACTGACGTTCGAACAGCTGCGGCAAACCATAGACTCCCTCCCCGCAGAGGTACCCAAGCCAGTATCCTGGGACAGAATCCAGAAAGCTGCCGAAGCCCCCGGGAGTGTATCTACAGTCAACGAATTGAGAGAAGACATAAGGCCCTATGCTTCGAGGAATCCTCCTCTAACTATGGCTCAGCTGAGAGCGACCTATTCAGAAGGGACCAAGCCTGATGTCAGCGTCCTGACCCGATCGGGTCAAATCCACGTATTACCACCCAAGGCCACTAAAAAGCCAACGGAGCCAGAACCGCAACCTGGCCTGCCCGAAGACACAAGTTCCGTGAAGGAGGACCCGATCCTCACTCAGCTCAAGCAGACCCAGGCGAACATTTCCCTTTGGTCCCTGCTCACATCTTCATATCCTCACAAGCTCAAGCTAGAGGAAAGTTTGGCCCGCACCATGGTCCCCGTGGACGCAACTCCAGAAGAAGTAATTCAGATGATCGGCAACATCATCACCTTCACAGATTTGGACCTGCCAAAATTTGGGGCTGATCACAATAAACCGCTCTATATCACAGTTCAGCCGGACGAGCGTCGCCTTCCCCGCGTGTTGGTAGACGGAGGTTCCGGAATGAATGTCTTTTCCGCCAAGATGATGGACCTGCTTGACATCAAGCCCACAGATCTGAAGCCTTCAGTCCATACTGTCAAGGCCTATGACTCCACTTCCCGCACAGTTCTCGAGGTTGCTACTCTAAATATCTGGTTCGGCAAGCGGATGATCCCCACCGAATTCCAAGTGTTGGACATTCCTATCACTTTCACAGCCATCCTGAGGCGACCCTGTCTGCATCAAATAAATGGCGTGGCATCCACCCTATGCAAGGCAACGAGCTAACGACAGTCTACGGTGACAGCGTCACCACCGAGGGGACCAACACCAACGGCATTCCAGTGTTAGAAATCAAGAATGATGACGACATGGCATTAATTGGATTCACTTTGGAGACCTCCAAGATCCAAATATGCAGCGTGGACCTTCCACTGTTTCGGGACAAAATCCCTCCCGCCATGAAGATGATGAAACTCATGAACTTCATCCCAGGACTGGGGCTCGGCAAAAGGTTACAAGGCCAACACCAAGTCATCGAAGTCAATGACCACACTACAGTACAGGGGCTCGGTTACGTGCCAACACCAACTGATATCAATGAAAACAAAAGGCTCGCCAGCACCAAGGCAGCAGCCCGCAAAAGGGGAACCTCCAATGGCACACCCAACCTCCAACCTTACAGTTTCGACCTCGCTCATTACTTCATCAAGGGAACCGACAGCAGAACTGAGGGGACCGACAAGGGAACCAACAGCAGAACTGAGGGAACCAATAGCAGAACTGAGGGAACCGACAGCGGAACCGACAGCAGAACTGAGGGGACCGAAAGGGGAACTGATGAAGATGAGAAAGAAGCAGGGAACCCTCACTATATAGGACTCCTGAAATGTCCTCCTGTTCTGCAACCTCCAGTGAGGTACCCACCAGCGAATATCCGAAGTGGATAACCTAGCCATTATCAGCTCCCAGTCACCCTGGTCCTGCTGTCGAGGTAAACCCCTCCAGGAATCACCCAAGGGCACTGAGTTGGCAAAGTCCCTTGCAAAGCCCCGAGCCTCTCCTGCAGCCACAAAGTCAACACGGCCGGACTCCCAGACCTCATGAAATGGTCTCCTCTAGCCATCCTATCGATGCCATGCAGGGTCTCACCCAAAACCAATGGGACAATGTCCTTCCCAGCCCTGCAATCCCTAACCAGGTCCAAGAGACCACCGTGACAGATTCCCATGGACTCAGCGGTGAACAAAGAAGAGAATATGCAGAGGATAAATGTATCCATAGCCACCGTGGTCGTAGCCATATCCGGGGACCCGAACCTGCCCGGGATATCAGAAAGGTCAATCCTGTCCGAAGCTATCATCATCCCCTCAGCCTCTCCTAGAGATATGTGCAGAAAAGACGCCAACTTTGCCGCCACCGGCACATCTTCGATCAGATGAATCGATATAGCCTCAATTTCTGGACCCCCAATCAAGGCTCGGATGTCTTCGTAGGTTGGGACAATCTCATTGTAAGAAAAGCAGTAAACGTGTCTCCGAACGTCCCAAAATCTTGCTGCTGCTCTCAAAAGGTCCCAATCAGGCGGGAGATCCCTCAAATGCCATAAAGATTTGATCTTGAAAGAAGAATCAAACAACCCCTTGTGAGATTAAAAGTTATATCTCACCCAAGATTGAAGATTGGACAGAAAGCAGTCTCTTTTCCCCTTTTGCAATCTAACGGGCTTCTCCATTGCAAAATGATCAAAGTTGATGTCTTTAGGTCAAATATGTGCTCTGGAAACAGTTGGGACAAGTCTAGAGTGAAAATGAAATGAAATGGCCAAGCCTTGATTTTATTCTAAAAATAACGTGTCTCCGAGACGCACTTGAGCCGCACGGCTTTATTTGCTCTCAGGTCCTGACCGCACGGCTTCATTACGATGTGAAAAAAAAAAATCCTCAAGAAAAGATTTGCTGCCCAAAGAGTTTTCACCCCACTTTTTCAACAAAAACCTGCACAAAAACATATCCAAACACTAACCATGCAAGGTTATGTGTCATCACAAATCATTTTGGCCCAGTTTCAACCCCCAATTCCAAGCAAAAAAACTGCCCCAGGCTCAAGTAATATGTAAATTCATAAAGCATAAATTTAAAAAGCAAATAAAACATTAATACATTGTTTTTCGCCCATCGGCGCCCAAATAAAGCAAAAAATAAACAATGGCTCTCGTGTCCCGACCGCACCTTCATTTTCCCGATGTGAAAAAAAAAATCTGCAAAGAACCAAGTTGCTGCCCAAAGGAGTTTTCACCCCACTTTTTCAACAAAAACCTGCACAAAAACATATCCAAACACTAACCATGCAGTTATGTGTCATCACAAATCATTTTGGCCCGGGCCACCCAATTCCAAGCAAAAAACTGCCCCGAGGCTCAAGTAATATGTAAATTCATAAAGCATAAATTTAAAAAGCAAATAAAACATTAATACATTGTTTTCGCCCCATCGGCGCCCAAATAAAGCAAAAAATAAACAATGGAGGGATATGGCTTGGTCAAAATACTCGGCCTCCCTATACCCCTGAGTGACAGCCAGCTTCACTAGCTTCTGTGGCGTCCTCAATCGCTGCTCTACAAAAGTAGCAAAAGGGGTAGCCAGGTCAAAATACTCCTCAGCTGCTACGCCTGCCTGGTACCTAGCAATGTCATTCGCCGACCAATCCCTGGGCTGTAGCATCCGTGCTGGAGGATCATGGGGGGTAATGGCATCCAATGGAGGGATATGGCCATGCTGCCTAGAGAAACGGTCCCCCAGATAGATGACATCACATGTCAGCCCGGTCAACCACCGTCTCTATCTCGTCGCCTCCACGGCCTCTCCTAGCAAAATCTCTGGATATCTCCCCCAAGGGTAGAAGTCCACTCCATCGTGCCCATCCCTGTTGATGACTGGCCTCACCATCTTGTAGTCAAAGGTGATCCGGGTCTTCCCGGTGAACTTGTCTCTCGCATCTCCCCTCCAGCGGATCATAGCGGGAAAGATGGTAGAATCGCTCTGCTGGTTCCACGGAAAGAACCTGATCACCTCGCAAAACCAGACATGCATGTTCAAAACATCAAAAGGGTCATTTTGTCTCATAAAAGTCTCAAAGACAGAAAGTAAAAGAGAGAAAAGAAAGTGAGACTACCTCGAGAGCAAAAGAGAAGCAATCCATCGAAGCAGCCTTATTCCGGCTGTACAGATCCAGGGAAAAGTAAAGCTCTGCCAATCCGGCCTCGCCCCAAGAGACCGTCCCAATCCCATCAACATCCTCCAAGGAGTCGAGAAGGCAAGTCATAGCCAGCGTCCCAGAATTAGCAAAAATGGTGACTGACAACATCAACCACACAAAAGCCCTCGCAAGCTGGGAGGCAAGCCACCTCATTAGCAAAGAAATTTCTGCATGCGCTACGGATCGCCACCTCGACATTCCTAGTCTCCATCCCGAGACCCTTAGGAATAAGCTCAAATCCAACCAAAGCTCTAAACTCCTCCGCCGTAATATGGTTCCTCCAGGAGTCCACAGGGCCTCCGGTGAACTACAGGCCAGTGATAGCAGTGAAATCTGCAGGTGTCACTGTCAGCTCCCCCCAGCTAAGATGAAAGCTGTGGGTGGTGTCCCACCAGAACTCCGAGAGGGCCTGGATCAAGCCCTTGCTCTTCGAGGTAATGTGAATACCTCTGCCGATAGCCTCAATAAATAAATCCAAGCCGGTAGCCCTCACTAGCTGCTTGGGGTTCACCCCATCTTTCTCAAAATCAGGCATCCTCTGCCACAGCCTCACTGCAATCTCGGAAGGCCCCCTAGACTTGTTCTCCTGTAGACAAGCACAGCAAAAAAAAAAAACGTATCAGTCCTTCACCTCATTTCAAAAGCATGCATATATTCAAAAGTGCACATGTTTTCAAAAGAAAAGCATTCAATAAAATTTTTCTAGCATCCTTTGCATGAAAAACATGTCTTTCATCACTTGAAACACATCATGTCAAGCACATTGCTCTCCTAAGCACAAAATCACAATTTTCAAAATTATTTGCACATAAGCATTAATTTTTTTCTCAAAAAATGGCATGCATGAATCCTTTTAATCATCCAAAATCCCGTTTTAGCATCCATGATCAAAATTTGACCCAGTTCTAGCACATGCAAGGACTCCGTCACATCTTAGACAATTGTTTTCTCAAAAATGGGTCATTCTCATTATTTCTTAAGAAAATTGCACATGCATGATCGTTAATCTTCGTAGCCTCATAGGTTAATCATTAATATTTCAAAATCATCATCAAAAATCCTAGGAAAATTAGAGAAATTCCTAAAACTCGAGTCAAGCCCTAGAATCAATCAAAATTCAATCAAAATCGACGAAATTGAGCAAATTAAGAATGCTTACCCCAACCGATTGAGGATTCGTCGATTTGTGCTCCCTCCTACCCGGATAGAGATCCGATGGAGGCATAAGGAAGTCATACTTCCTCTCCGTGCGGATGAGCTCTTTCCTCCTCCTCCGAGCGGCCTCCGAGATGTTCCTTCTTGCTTGCCTTGGCATAGGATTCCCCTCTGGATCCATCTTAATCAATAGAAGCAAGGGAATTGAAGGATTTTGAAGAAATTCACTCCCTCCTCTCTCTCTTCCTCGGCAGTAGATGGGCGGCAACAATGCCCAATGCCCGTTCAAATCTGTTTTAAATAATCTAGAAAAATCAGACTTCTAGCCGTACGGCTTCTTTTGCCCCCGTCTCATGCCGGGCGGCTTCTTTCGCCATGAGCAGAAATTATAATTTTGCCCCTGTACTTCCCACTTGGACGTATAATTCCTGTTATCCTTTAACTAGGATAACTTCGTTTTCCAAAGGATATCCTTTATCTCCTAAGCAAATAGACTTTCCTCCCCAGTCGCCTCCGTTACTTCCGTTATAACGGAATGACGCTAGGTGACAACCTCCGGATTGTCAGAACTCTAAACTTAAGCTACCTCTATCACGAATAGAGAAGTACGCTCAAGATCTCTAAACTTAAGCTACCTCTATCACGAATAGAGAAGTACGCTCAAGTTCTCTAAACTTAAGCTACCTCTATCACAGATTGAGAAGTACGCTCAAGTTCTCTAAACTTAAGCTACCTCTATCACAGATTGAGAAGTACGCTCAAGTTCTCTAAACTTAAGCTACCTCTATCACAGATTGAGAAGTACGCTCAAGTTTTCCAAACTTCAGCTACCTCTATCTCCTCGATAGTGACGTAAGTTTTAGTCACCTCAGGTGACAACCTCCATTAATTGTCAAAACCTCAAGGATCCTAGACATCGTTCCTAACTATCTAGTGATGCTTGAACTACGACCAAGGCTTGATTCCTCCGGGATACGTAGGTAGCCTTTCATAAAAGGTCCAGCCATCCGACCGCAGTGGTCACCCCTTTGTCATTCATCACTCCTCGGTGGTGAAGTAGCCCCTCATAGAGGTTCAGATATCCGACCACATCGGTCACTTCTAGCATATCCCCAGTAGGATCAATCGCCTGCCTCCTAGGTCACTTTCTCTTCTATTTTCCCAGCAAGAGACCAGCTTCTCTCCGCTATTCCCCTGCGGATCTTTTCTGAACTACGGCCTGGCTTGATTCCTCCGGGATACGTAGGTAGCCTTCCAAAGGTTCAGCCACTCGACCACCTTGGTCACCTAATCCGTCTCGGCATTCGCCAGATCGGATCCTTTTCTATCGACAACCCCACTCGCCCTGCAAGTGACGTTGCCGAGGGGCTTCTGTAAGTACCCAAATCTGGCTCATGCGTTCCGGTTAAGTTTTTCGGCAATTTCCCGGACTTTCCTAACGTCCGGGAGCAATTCCGGAACTGTTCCGAACCTTCCAAGGAATGAAGGGACTGATTTAAATTAAAAGGGCACGTTTTCCTTAATATGGAAAACCTTCTAGAAGTGCCACCTTGCATGATTTTAGAAACATGCTGAGTCATACAGGATAATGCCGCACGGCTGCATTAGGAGGGAACTCCTAGTCGCACGGCTTCATTAGCCTTATCCAGACTGCCTATAAATAGAGCCCTCCTCTACCCATTTTGAACCAAGAACAACATACCATATTCAGTACCAAAAGCTCTGTTCAAGCCCTGCTGCGAAAATCCAAGAAGTTGAAGAGTGCCAAGAAGCCACCTCCCTCCTCCTTGAAGGCTTCCAAGTTGGTCCATCCACTAGGCAAGATCTAAAGAAGAAGAGGTCACCAACATTGGTAACCTCTCACTCCCTTACCTTGCATTATACTTGTTCTATGTGATATAGTTGCTCATTGCATTCATATATTGCTATTATCTTGCTTGGAACTTGGTATTTGTTGTTAAAGATCCTATCTTTATTCATATAAATCATACCCCCTTCCCCTTTGCATCCTTTGCATGAAATACGCATCATTTACCCATAAAAATGTAATCTTTGAGTTAAAGGTGCATCCTTTGCACCTAAAAGCCCCTTTTTTACATAAAATGATATCTTTATGCATCATTTGCATATAAAAATATAATCTTTATATTCAAATTGCATCCTTTGCACCCTGAAACTCAATTTCAATTTTATACATAAAAATGCATCCTTTGCACTAAAAATCAAGTCTTTATAATCAAAGTAGCATCCGTTGCTTTCAAGACGTAGTCTTTATGCATCATTTGCATATAAAATACTACTTTTCATACACATAAAAATGCATCCTTTGCATAAAAATCCTTTCTTGACATCAAAAAGCATCATTTGCAATCAAAAGCATCATTTGCACCCAAAAAATGTCATCTTTTCACTAAAAATGTCATTTTTAACATGCATCCCCCATGTCCCCATTAGCAACCTTCGGAATGGACCGGTGTAAAGATCCTATCTTTACATCGTTTCTTCCATTAAAGGTGCCAAAATCTCTTTAGAAAGGGATAAAACTTCAACCTATATCTCCGATTATCGCTTGAGACGAGCATGATAGCTCCCATATAAGCTCAATCGTCTCAAGGTGTAGGATTGATGGGCTAAGGACGCTCCTTTTCTAAAGAACCCCATTTTGGACTATAAAAGAGAGTCCTTCTCTCGATCACGCAAGTCCCAAGTGTAAGTGCTCCAATTTGAGCCGTTAGTATTTTCGTTAGAAAATTAACGAAAGTTTTAACATTTCCAACATTTCTAACAAACCCTAACCTTTTTAACAAAGCAAGGGTAAAATGGGCATTGCCATTTAAAGTTAAACCAAGAAAGGAATCCTAAAAATCAAAAGAAATGGAAAAAACCCGAATTGGTAAGTTGAAAAACAGCTTCAGTTTGAATTTTAAAAAGATTATTCTTCTTGTCCAAAAGCCAGCACTGTAGCAGATGAACAGTGCACGCGTCGAACCCATCCGCGCGGATCTCTTTGCTTCTCCCAGAGGGCTATAAATTGAGCCCTCCTCTCTCAGTCTAAGGAACACAATTGGATCACAGCAACGAAACTCTGGCGAAATATAGAGAGAAAACAGTGGGAATCCCTAGATTGCCACCATTTTCTCTTGAATATTTCCCAATCTCACTCCAAACACAAATCCAAACACCAAACCTTGATACTCCTCAAGCCAAACACCAAATCTTGATACTCCTCAAGTCAAATTCCAAGCCTAGGAAGATAGGGTGTCACCATTGGTAAAGCCCTCCTTCTCAAAACCCTAAAATCCTCTTTTAACTTCTTGATCATCTTGTTCTTCTTACTTGGATCTACTTGATGTCTAGTTTCACTTAAGTTTTGACCCAAGATGGTCATCTTGAAGTTCATCTTCATGAATGACCATCTCAAATGGTCCACATTTTAAATCTTTAGTTGTTTTTTCTCTTTAAATTCATCTTTACAAAATATCCCCTTTCCCTTTGCAAAGGACATGTTTAAACCCCATAAATCCCCCAAGGATGACTTGAATATGATAACCACTTAACAAAAAGTAGTGGTATCAAGTCTAGGGATGAAAATGGGGTGAACATAGATGCAAATCCCCCAAAAATCACATTTTCCCTCAAGAACATCTTGCTGTCCAGTAGCATTGTTCTGAGACCTCAGTCCATTTTCCTATTTTTTGGACCCAGTAAAACTTTGAATTGGGTGTTGACTACAAAATACTTTTTGTAGCCAACATCCAGAGATTTTCATACATATTTTTATTTTATTTTTTGAGTGAGTAAAAATCCTTTTTTCAATTTTTCTTTTAGAGGCCAGTTCATCAGCTTCTGGAAATCCAGATTTCACATCTGAGATTTCCAGAAGGTTTTGACCCCTCAAATTACTTCAAAAATGGAAATTTCCTTTTCAGAAACCCTATTTAGGGTGTTTTAAGCAACTTTTATTCTCAGACTTTCCCCAGATCCTGAGGTTTTGAAGCCTTTAAGTCCATTTCAAAGTCAAGGGTCAACTGCCTTCTTTCATTCTGGCAGAATTGCTTTTCAAATCCAAAAATCTTTTGAGTGCCAAGACTCAATCCAAAAATCGTACCAAAAATCTTGGGGATTGTTCAAAGTCTTATAAAGAGTTCCCTATTTTTGTTTTTCTCAGTTTCAACTCATTTTGGTCAAAACACACACACACACACACACAACAAAGGATTTCAAATGTTTGGAAGACTCGTTTTGCGAGGCGCGCCGGGTGCACACTAACGTCCTTCCCGACGCGTAACGTGACCTCCGAACCTAAATTTCTGATCTCGGGCTTTTTTCAAAGTTTTGACCCTCAAAATAAAAATGGCGTGGCGACTCCGTTTGATTTCAAAAATCGGGTACATCACAGTGGCGACTCCGCTGGGGATTAAGCTTTTTTTTAAAAAAAAAATGGTATTTGGTATATTGGTGGAAACCATTAAACTTCCCGTTACCGCCTCCTAACACGAGTCGGGGATAAATTGTGGTCTAACAATCCCACGTACCGGTATCACCGTTTTCAAAAAAAAAAAAAAGGGCTTTTGAGGGTCAAGCTTCCGTCCCGGCTTTGAAAATCATTTTTGTGTGTGTTGATTTTTGCACAGTTTTCGTGTTGTTTTGGCCGCCTCGGAAAAAGTCAAAATTTTGACTGTCGGAAATCATGTCCCTAACTGTTGGAATTTTTGTGATTATGTGCTTATGTGTTCATTAATTTTCAAAAAAAAAAAAATTCAAAAAAAAAAATTTCAAAAAAAAAAAGAAGAGAAAATTTTCAAAAAAAAATAATCATGCATCATGCCTTTTAAGACACATAAAAAATCTCTATTTTACTCAGTAAAAGAAGATAGACTGCTTGCACACTACGCGCACGTGACCGTACACTGCACACTACGTCCCTAACCCGGGGAAATCCTTGTCGCGGTCCGTTTGGTCTTATTACGCCTCTCGGACGAGCACAGGACTACCCAAACATCCCATGGAGCCTCGTGTCGACCATGCACTTGTCCGTGTCACACTTTGTCCGAGACCCGGTTGGTTTTTAGTCTGGTCTGTGTCATGCCCTGTCTGTGTATAGACCTTTCCTTTCAAGCCTTTGTCGGCATACCGACTCAATATCTTTCGGGTCCCTAATCAGTCGAAGTTCTGCCGGTTTTCCGCCGCAGACTTTGACCAAGATATTGACCGGCGCCTTGACTTCGGCTCGATCGGCACAAATTATACAACGACTCCCAAAGATGACACTGAGTCATCAAGGATTAATGACTATTCCATGCCTAATTACGGCTTAACTGACGACGAGTCAAGATCAATTGTGGACGCTTATCAGTCCGAACCATGCCGACTTTTTGTCGAGCCCTCGGACATCATCTTGACTCTCGACGTCAGCTTTGTCCGTAATTTACATCGAATGCTCGTTAAGACTCGATTACCCGCCAGACTTTTAGGATCATTTTCCTTTTCGGTCGGTGGGACCCGCTTGCCCTATAGGACCCTCGCCCGGGGCTGTCCACCCTGGGAGGTCGAAATACAGGTGGAATACGAGGGGCTTATAGACGTAGTGACGAGGCCCACTGATCCAGGATCCAGAGTAGTTTGCGAAAAAGAAGAGAAATCTTTTCCAACCGATTAGGTTAATAAAACATGTTTTAAGTAAACAAGAACAAATAATTGCATGTTGCATGAGCCTTGAGTCCAAACACCTACCCTCCTTCAAATCCCACCATCTGAACCCTCGTGTCTTTCCCCCGAAGCTCCGCACAAAGCTTGGTTTCGGGCACCGGGTCACCGTTTGATCAGTTGGGAAGAGTCAAGCGCATCGTCAACTTCACCGTTTGTTCCGACTTCGGGTTTCAGAATGTCTGCATCAGCTGGTAATGATGGGGAAAACGTCACTCCGCCTCCCGGGACTCCTCAAACAGAACAGCAATGGAATCAGTTAGCCGAACAGATGAGAGTGCGACAAGAAGCACAGCTGAATAGCCTTATGGAGGCTATTAAGAGCCATGGTCTGGCCGCCAGCCTCAACCCCGATGGCACTTTCACCGTGGAAGAAGAGGAGGATCCCAATCCCAATCTTGGTCGCCCCGACTACTCCGGAATGCCACCACCAACATCCTTCGGTACTACCAGGACCCATGCTCCTCGATCTCTGGGTCAGACCACTGGATCCATGCAGCCTGATGGGACGAATCAGTTCGCAGCTCCTCAGTGGGGACAAAGTCAGTACGAAATGCCTTCCCATGGTTGGGGATACCCCGGAATGCCACAGCAAATTGGGATCCCGCCTCAGTTTGGGACCAATCAATCCGGACTTTCGCAGCAACGGTTTGGAATGCCACCACAGTTTGGTTCGGGGCAACAGTCAGAGCCCCTCCTCGAGAATGATGCTAGCTCAGTGCTCCTCACACAGCTTCCGCAAACCCATTTCTCACTCAGGGTTCAATGGGTTACCAAGCCCCCATCCCAGTTTCATCAGAATCACCAGGGCCACAGTATCCTCTCGGTTATGCATCCTCGCCACAACCAGCCATGCAATTCAACAACCAGGGACAGCAGCCCCCACTTAAGCCTACTTATGGGCCCCATTCCGGAAATCCAAGCCATCTCGCTACCTCAGATCTGCCCCCATCTTCTCTGCCGACCGGAAGCCAACAGCAAGTCGTTGGGTTCTATCCCTTTGCCCAAGCTCCTACCTACACTCCCCAGGATAATTTGGGCCAAGGACAGGTTTTCACCTATGCTCCGGGATATGGTATTCCTTCCACCAATGCACCACCAATGCCTAGTCCTCTTCCTAGCTCAAATATCGGCTCAGAATTCCCGCTCCACCTTTGGATCCCCAATTGGCTTGGTTTATGGAGCAACACAAGGAAATGAAAGCACGGATTGCTGGATTGATCGCCAAAAGAACACCGCTCTTCGGCCTACGGATCCCGACTCGATTGTCCCCCGCCTCACAAGTTTGTGATGCCCACTCTGGAATTGTTTGACGGGAGTGCATGCCCTAAAACTCACTTGGACACCTATACTTTGGCAATGAAGGCTAAGGGATGCACAAACCAGCGGTTGGCCGATTACTTTAGTCTCTCTTTGAAGTCGGGGGCTTTGAAATGGTTTTTCCGATTGCAGGCTGAAGCTAGGGCTACTTGGGAACAGTTACCGGTACTTTCACGTATAAGTATAAAGCCAACTTGGAATGGGAGACAAACAGAGTTGACACCGCAAACAACGATGCGGCGCCCTAATGAGAATATTGGGGATTTCTATAAGAGGTGGAACTTAAAGCTCAGGTGAAATGGCCATTCCTCCCTCTCGACGAGGAGCGCTTAGACATCTTTCAGTCATGCTTGAAGCCGCATTTGAGAGCTTCCCTCAGCCACTTCCCCTACGCTGACTTGCGTGCAATGGTTAATTCCGGGCTAAGTTTGAAAAGGCTTACAATCGCAGCTCGACCGCCGCACTCCGCCTACGAGATATCGGGCTCCTCCCTCCAACACTACTATCGCTTTCGCTAAAGGCAAAGAGGCGATCGGCTACGCGGGACAGATCGTAACAATGCCACTTCCTTTGTTCCCAAGAAGCCTCGATGCATCCAGATCCCGGCTCCAAGACTTGAGAAACCTTGGGATGCCTTTAAGTGATCTCTTTAGAGGATTGGTAAAAGAAGGTTTGCTCCGGCCTTTGGATAATTATCAGCCAAGAAACCCCAACGCTCCTTTGGATACCTCCAAGCATTGTCCCTTTCATCGACCATGGGCACTGACGGATGATTGCGTCCCCTGAAAAAGGCCATTCATGGGTTGATTGAGCAAGGGAGGTTAGAGATGCCTGAAGGGCCTAATACTATCAATAACCCGCTCCCTAACAACATGAGTGTCAACATGATCGAGTTTGGTGGTTCAAGCCTTGTGGGCATAATGGAATTTGACTCGCCCCCTTGTGAGGTCGGTGAATCAGCCATCGCAGGCGATGAAAGTGTTTGGATTAAGAAAGAGATTGCCAAGGAAATCCTGATGGAAAGATCTGCAATAGCTCCCGTCTCCTGCGTCGAAGAATAGATGCATGGTTCAACAAAGAAAGAGCGGCTAGACTGGGGCTACCTATCTTTAAAATAGTCTTTTGAGTCAACCTTCGTAGGGTCTAGTACTTTTCTTTCACCTAAGTCCTTCCTGGACATTTGTCGTTGTAGTCCATTTTGGACATAGTGGTTAAATGCCTAACTTTTAATATAAGTCTTTTTTCTCTTCTTGCTAGACTCGAGACATCACTTGCGCACCCACGTTACACTTAATTGAAATGGTTTTATCCAAAATGATCACTTGTGCTGCTCAACCACTAATTCTTTGAAATGATTAATATTTAAATTAATCGGAGTGAGAAAATCAATTGATATCCTCCCCAAATTGGGGCTTACCAACTCCCCATCTTGCATCTCATATGCTCACATCCCTTTCATCATCATCCCCTCGTTGCTCGATGAATTTGCATGGATCTTTTCTCATTTAAAGCTTAAGCAAACAATGAAGACTTAATCTCGTTTAGGTCATCCGGTAGGGATTGCGGTTGAAGCCTTTCACCCATAGGAAAGCCATTACCTCACCCTCACTAAACAATACCCTTTCATTTCAAGATCGGCGTTTTTTGAAACCCGGTTTAGCCATCATTTTTGCTCCTTACTGAAAGAAAGTCCAAGCGAGCCCAAGAAGTTAGCTTCGAGAGTCGGCGATGCGCAAAATATCTCAAGCCATGAAGGAAGGACAAAGACAATCCTCAACTCCTCAGGAGGCCTTCCAAGCAAAAAAAAAAAACAAACAAAAAAAAACAAAAAAAACAAAAAAGAAAGAAATAGTTCAAGCAAGAACTTCAAAAAAAAAGAAGGACTGTCGATCCTCACAATTCAGTAAAAAATCCCCGACTTCTCAAGAAGCTCTCCGATGATCAAAAATGAGCCTGAATTCTCACAAGTTCGCGAAAAGTTGTCAATAGCTTGGATATTCCTCTCACCATTACCTTAAATCAACCCCGAGCCATCCTCTCGTCTTTAAAGGATATTCCCATTACCATTACCCTCGCCTTTGGCCAAAGTCAAAATTTGACCTCTCATTCTTAGAGGCAATCAATCTTCCCCGCCATAGATTTCCTAAACACATCCCTACAAGCCAACCTCTCATTTTTAGAGGTTCAGTCAGCAAAAGGCCCAGCCGACCTCTCACTTTAAGAGGTCATAACTTCCAAAATTACCCGATGGCCGATCGAAGCCCGGAAACCCAACTGCAATTTCTATCGGATAGCAATTTCATCATAATATCTTTAAGATCTAAATCAAATTAACGCTTCATTGCTTGCTTAAATTGGAATCTAATCCATTTTGACTCAAAATTACCAATCAAAGATTGTGCAAATTCGAATTTGACTCATGTGAGCATAATTCATTTCTACTCCGCAAACACTTGCCGTGGATGTCCCACTGGGGCTTCGCATCCGTGTCTTTCATGGACATTCTAAGGGGATATGTTATTCAATCCTCCAAATCTTCAAAATCCCCAAAGGTCCTCAGATCCTCGAACTTCAACATTCGTTCTCTTTTCATTCGGGATAAGCCCGAACTACGGCGACCTGAGCTCTTCATAATGGAGGGAACGTAGGCAACCAGAAATGGTCCGGTCGAAATCACAAACAAATCCCCAAAAAAAAAAAATCCGGTCTCATCAAGGATCGTCCCTATACACTTTCCGAGCTTAACTCTCGATATCAGTTGGTTTTCTCCTTGTGATTAATCAAAATATTTGTTCATATCAGATTTAGGGATTGAATAACCCGAACATTAACAAAGGGTTTTAAGCAGCCTTGTGATCATCATGAATAAGACAAGTTTTCAAGTGTCTCGACAAGTCTTCTCTTTCTACATCATAGGAAAATAGAGCCAAACACTGTCTTTCTGTCAGCAGGGGCTTCCATACACTTTTCCACACCTTGTAATGCTTATACTCTCTCAAAAGAGTCAAACCTAAAGCTAGAGTATCATACACAAATTCGGGAAACATTCCCACCTTTCAAAAGATATGCCCCTGCACGTAAACATTTCTGAGTCTTGTCCAAGAATCGGTTGACTAAGGTCTCGAAAAGATGGGTGCCCCTCTCGTAAGACTACTCTGAATTTCTTCATGCCGGGGCTTGCTAAGCGGTTCTCCTGTGTTCTCCCGTAGCAGCCTCTTCAAGCCGGGGCTTATATAGTCATCTTTGGATCCACATTGGGTTCTTCACTACAAGATAGATTCGATCTTCATCGATTATTCTCGGGATCGCTTTGCATTACCAATCGATTGGGACTCGCTAATTATGTCGAATCACAACGAGGTTATAAGATTAGGGCCTCGCCAAGTCACTGCTCGAAATCTGGACTTTGCCAAGCCGGTCCTTTGGACTCGAATTTTATCAAGTCACAAGAAAGGTCTAGTCACATCAACAACTAGATTTTCGGTTGAACTTGGTACATAGCAGCTTCCCGTAGCATCGGAATTTAAGATTCCGGGTTTCTCCTCCGCATTAGCAATTTCATCAAATCATTCTCCGGACAAGGTTTCGGCCAAAGTCACAGCTCACCCAAATGAAAGAAGCTTCACTCGTATCAACGTGCCCTAGAGTCTCGTCAAGACGCCTTCAAATGACCAAGAATGAGAGGGAAAATTTCAATCAAGACCCGGGATCCGAATCCAATCTCATCAAGATTGAGGTCCATGTGATATTGCTGACAAAACCTCACCAACAACCGCTGTTTAAATCGCGATCAAGGGTTCTCATCCTCCACTTGCTCAAAATATGTCCCAAACAGTCAACAACACATACAAACCCTCTCACCACATGCATCCCCACAAAAATCTCCCAAGGGCTCATGTAGCATGTACAAAACTTGAATCAATAGGAAAAATCCTAGGTGATTGAAAATCATAAATCGTAATTTCCCTGCCAAAAGCTTAGGCTAGGTGCATTTTCGAAAGCAAGTAAATGCATCATCTCATAATCATTTTTGGTTCTATGCATGCATCTGCCATCATGAATGCCATATATGCATCTTCCTCTTCACTAACGAATGCAGGAATTCAAACGTAATCCCCCTTTTCGGCAAGGATGATCTTCACCAAAGACGACCTCCAACATCCACAAACATATGAAGACCGCCTCCAGTGTCTACAAATCGGTCAGAGACGCCAAGTTCTCCAATACAAATCGGTCAGAGACGCCAAGTTCTCAAATACAAACCGGTCAGGGACGCCAAGTTCTCGAATACAAATCGGTCAGAGATGCTAAGTTCTCAAAATGCAAATCGGTCAGAGACGCCAAGTTCTCCAATACAAATCGGTCAGGGACGCTAAGTTCTCAGAATGCAAATCAGTCAGAGACGCCAAGTTCTCAAATACAATACGGTCAGAGATGCCAAGCTCTCAAATGCAAATCAGTCAGGGACGCCAAGTTCTCAAATACAAATCGGTCAGGGACGCCAAGTTCTCAAATACAATGCGGTCAGAGACACCAAGTTCTCAAAAGCAAGAAGTCCCAATGTGAAGACAAGCTCAACAACTTCTACAAGGTTGACGATCACCAGCAAGATGCAGACTCAACCAAACTCCTCCTTCAGTCAAAATGCCTCCAAAGACAAAGAAATCGTCGGCGTAAACCGTCCCACGAACGGCAACCCAACAACTCTTCATCAACATCGCCCGTAGCCTCAATCCTTCCTAGCCTACAGGTAAGCACAAAGACAGTATGAAAGCATATCTTAGTCAACTATTTTTCTAAAAGAACATTATCATCAAACCTCGGGTGACTCCCAAATACCGTCAAACCATCAAAGACCATCCCCAGCAATTTTCGAACTACGTCCAGGCTTGATTCCCACCCAGGATACGTAGGCAGCCTACCCTAGGTCCAGCCGCTTGACCAACACGGTCACCCTTTTCCCCGATAATCATCATAAACTCTAATCTTCCCCTGCGAGAATGCCCTCAAACAGTCTCACTCAACCCCGACATAGGATCATACTCCTGAACTAGGTCCCCATTTAGGTTCATACTCCTGAACTGAAACCCCGACTTAGGATCATACTCCTGAACTAGGTCCCCATTTAGGTTCATACTCCTGAACTGAAACCCCGACTTAGGATCATACTCCTGAACTAGGTCCCCATTTAGGTTCATACTCCTGAACTAAACCTCGACTTAGAATCCTACTCCTGAACTAAGTCCCCATTTAGGTTCATACTCCTGAACAAAACCTCGATTTAGAATCATACTCCTGAACTAAGTCCCCATTTAGGTTCATATTCCTGAACTAAAATCCACCATAGGACCATCCATCCCAAACCGTC
Organism: Adenophora triphylla var. japonica; assembly: GCA_022495995.1. Taxonomy (NCBI): domain Eukaryota; kingdom Viridiplantae; phylum Streptophyta; class Magnoliopsida; order Asterales; family Campanulaceae; genus Adenophora; species Adenophora triphylla. The sequence goes on along the minus strand of JAFEMH010001925.1, from coordinate 288,195 downwards.
AAAGGGAAATCATTTCAAATCAAGGTTCGAGGCACCTAAGACGCCATCTCCAAGGTTCGAGGCACCTAAGACGCCATCATCAAGGTTCAAGGCACCTAAGATGTCATCATCAAGGTTCAAGGCACCTAAGACTCCATCATTAAGGTTTGAGGCAACTAAAATGCTATCACACACAACACTAGGAAAAGCGATAAAACGCAATCATCCCCTAATTCGACAAACCAAAACCATAGGGCGACTTCCCCAAAATAGTCAGATCATAGGGAGACTTCCCAAAAATAGTCAAATCATAGGGTGACTTCCCAAAAATAGTCAGATCATAGGGCGACTTCCCCAAAATAGTCAAACCATAGGGCGACTTCCCAAAAATAGTCAGATCTTAGGGCGACTTCCCCAAAACAGTCAAAACCTTAGGGTGACTTCCCAAAAATAGTCAGATCTCAGGGTGACTTCCCAAAAATAGTCAGATCTTAGGGCGACTTCCCCAAAACAGTCAAAACCTTAGGGTGACTTCCCAAAAACAGTCAGATTACAGGGCGACTTCCCAAAAATAGTCAAACCATAGGGTGACTTCCCAAAAATAGTCAGATCTCAGGGTGACTTCCCAAACATAGTCAGATCATAAGGCGGCTTCCCCAAAACAGTCAAAACCTTAGGGTGACTTCCCAAAAATAGTCAGATTACAGGGCGACTTCCCAAAAAATAGTCAAACCATAGGGTGACTTCCCAAAAATAGTCAAATCTTAGGGCGACTTCCCCAAAATAGTCAAACCATAGGGTGACTTCCCAAAAATAGTCAAATCTTAGGGCGACTTCCCCAAAATAGTCAAACCATAGGGTGACTTCCCAAACATAGTCAGATCATAAGGCGACTTCCCCAAAACAGTCAAAATCTTAGGGTGACTTCCCAAAAACAGTCAGATTACAGGGCGACTTCCCAAAAATAGTCAAACCACAGGGCGACTTCCCAAAAATAGTCAAACCATAGGGCGACTTCCCAAAAATAGTCAAACCATAGGGTAACTTCCCTAATGCAGTCACTCCAGGGTCAAAGACCCGAACTACGACTGGCTTGATTCCTCTTAAGGATACGTAGGTAGCCTATCATTAGGTTCAGCCATCCGACCGAAAATGGTCATTCCTATCCCCAGCAGAGCGGATAGCCACCAGACCAAGATGGTCATCTCTTACCCCAGAGAGTTTCTTTCAAAGAAACGACCGCAGAACTCATCAAGGTTCGAGGCACCTAAAACGCCATCATCCCAGGGTCAAAGACCCGAACTACGTCCGGCTTGATTCCCACTAGGGATACGTAGGTAGCCTATCGCTAGGTCTAGCCACTCGATCACCTGATCATCCCGTCAAAAATGGAGCCTTACTCTTATCGACGACCCCGCTTCCTTCGAAAGCACCGTCGCCGAGGGGCTAGTGTAAGTGCTCCAATTTGAGCCGTTAGTATTTTCGTTAGAAAATTAACGAAAGTTTTAACATTTCCAACATTTCTAACAAACCCTAACCTTTCTAACAAAGCAAGGGTAAAATGGGCATTGCCATTTAAAGTTAAACCAAGAAAGGAATCCTAAAAAGCAAAAGAAATGGAAAAAACCCGAATTGGTAAGTTGAAAAACAAATTTCAGCTTTGAATTTTAAAAAGATTATTCTTCCTGTCCAAAAGCCAAAGATCAGTAGCAGATGAACAGTGCACGCGTCGAACCCATCCGCGCGGATCTCTTTGCTTCTCCCAGAGGGCTATAAATTGAGCCCTCCTCTCTCAGTCTAAGGAACACAATTGGATCACAGCAACGAAACTCTGGCAAAATATAGAGAGAAAACAGTGGGAATCCCTAGATTGCCACCATTTTCTCTTGAATATTTCCCAATCTCACTCCAAACACAAATCCAAACACCAAACCTTGATACTCCTCAAGCCAAACACCAAATCTTGATACTCCTCAAGTCAAATTCCAAGCCTAGGAAGATAGGGTGTCACCATTGGTAAAGCCCTCCTTCTCAAAACCCTAAAATCCTCTTTTAACTTCTTGATCATCTTGTTCTTCTTACTTGGATCTACTTGATGTCTAGTTTCACTTATGTTTTGACCCAAGATGGTCATCTTGAAGTTCATCTTCATGAATGACCATCTCAAATGGTCCACATTTTAAATCTTTAGTTGTTTTTTCTCTTTAAATTCATCTTTACAAAATATCCCCTTTCCCTTTGCAAAGGACATGTTTAAACCCCATAAATCCCCCAAGGATGACTTGAATATGATAAACACTTAACAAAAAGTAGTGGTATCAAGTCTAGGGATGAAAATGGGGTGAACATAGATGCAAATCCCCCAAAAATCACATTTTCCCTCAAGAACATCTTGCTGTCCAGTAGCATTGTTCTGAGACCTCAGTCCATTTTCCTATTTTTTGGACCCAGTAAAACTTGGAATTGGGTGTTGACTACAAAAAACTTTTTGTAGCCAACATCCAGAGATTTTCATACATATTTTTATTTTATTTTTTGAGTGAGTAAAAATCCTTTTTTCAATTTTTCTTTTAGAGGCCAGTTCATCAGCTTCTGGAAATCCAGATTTCACATCTGAGATTTCCAGAAGGTTTTGACCCCTAAAATTACTTCAAAAATGGAAATTTCCTTTGCAGAAACCCTATTTAGGGTGTTTTAAGCAACTTTTATTCTCGGACTTTCCCCAGATCCTGAGGTTTTGAAGCCTTTAAGTCCATTTCAAAGTCAAGGGTCAACTGCCTTTTTTCATTCTGGCAGAATTGCTTTTCAAATCCAAAAATCTTTTGAGTGCCAAAACTCAATCCAAAAATCGTACCAAAAATCTTGGGGATTTTTCAAAGTCTTATAAAGAGTTCCCTATTTTTGTTTTTCTCAGTTTCAACTCATTTTGGTCAAAACACACACACACACACACACACACACGCAACAAAGGATTTCAAATGTTTGGAAGACTCGTTTTGCGAGGCGTGCCGGGTGCACACTAACGTCCTTCCCGACGCGTAACGTGACCTCCGAACCTAAATTTCTGATCTCGGGCTTTTTTCAAAGTTTTGGCCCTCAAAATAAAAATGGCGTGGCGACTCCGTTTGATTTCAAAAATCGGGTACATCACACCAAGGTCAAATAGCGATGATCACAAGTCCAAAATGAGGACGGGATCAAAGTCCCGAACACATAAAAATCCAAGGAATCCCGAGCGACAACCAATTAAATGGTTTGTACGTCTGGAAGACAACTTGGGACATTCCCCCCTCTCTTTTCAACACATGCACACAAGAAAGCACGCAAGCAAGCACGAAAAATGGAATCTAGGGAGACTTGCTACGGCAAGGCACCTTGGGTGAACGACGATCCGTTCTTCCCAAGGGGTAACTTAACCTCCGAACCCTAAAATTCTTTTTTTCAAAGTTTTGAGGAAATCAAAATGGCGTGGCGACTCCGTTTTTCAAATTAAATCGGATGTTTTCAAACTCGCGTGAATCCGATCTAAAAAACACAAAAATAAGAATTTGGGCACACATTCACAACATGCAATCTACTTCGTAAGCCGAAAGCTTCAGGGAAGTGAACTCAGCTACTCAGCATTAGAGAAAACCTGTACCGCCTTGGCATGGGTAGTTGAGAAACTGAAACACTACATGCAGTCACCTCAGCGCTCCTGGTCTCCAAGATGGACCCCGTCAGATATCTCTTCAACAATCCATCTCTGTCAATGAGACTAGCCAAGTGGTCAATCTTCCTGGCTGAATTCGACATCAAGTACATGGTCAGAAAATCAACAAAAGGCAGAGTAATGGCAGATCAGCTGGCAGACTTCCCAAGCAGTGAACCCAAGGGTCCTGGTCTGCAGTTTCTGGATGACGGGATCTTTTCACTCGACAGCGCAAATCGCTGGAAACTCTTCTTTGATGGGGCATCCAACAAGAAGGGAAATGGTATTGGAATGCTTTTGGTCGATCCTAAAGACGAGCACACTCCCATAGCCATCAAACTGAATTTTGAAACAACGAACAATGCAGCAGAGTACAAAGCTTGCGCAGCCGACCTAGAAGATGCTCTTGAGCGCAACATCTCAGAACTGGAAGTATACGAAGACTCAGCATTGATCATCAATCAAGTGTCCAACAAATGGAAGACGATAGATTCTAGCCTCAAGAAGTACCACACGTACATGGAAGAGCTCATTGCTCAGTTCAAGGACATCTCTTTCTATTATTTGCCAAGATGCCCTGGCAACCCTAGCATCTCTTGTTGAAATTCCCGAAGGGAAATCAGTAAAACCCCTCAGAATAGGCAGACGGGAAACACCCACTTATTGCTGTGAGATCAAAGTTGAACATGAACCGATCGACAAACCCTGGTACAATCAAATCTACCAGTACCTCCAAAACGGAGAAGCTTCCTTCACAAATGAAGATGGAAAATACAAAGAAGGGATCAAAGCCAAAAACTTGATGGCACTAAAATGCCTGGCATCCCATTTCGTCATTCTGGGGGGTATTTTGTACAAGAAACGCCACCAAGGACCACTCCTCCAGTGTGTAAATAAAGAAAAAGCCAGTGAGCTAATGAACGAAGTTCACAACGGAACCTGCGGTCCGCACATGAATGCCAGAGCATTGACACAGATCATCCTCCGTATGGGTTACTATTGGGTATCAATGGAAACAGACTGCATCCAGTTCGTCAGAAGCTGCAACAAATGTCAACGGTTCTCCAACCTCAATCACATCCCTCCTCACGAACTCTATTGCATGACTACGCCATGGCCTTTCGCCACATGGGGAATCGACGTCATCGGCAAAATCACTCCGCCAGGGAGCAATGGTCACGAGTTCATATTAGTCGCAGTCGACTACTTCACCAAATGGGTAGAAGCCAGATAATACAGGGTACTGAATTCTAAGAAGGTGGCCGAGTTCATCAAAGAGAAAATCATGTGCAGATACGGGGTGCCCAACGAAATCATATCCGACAATGGGACCCACTTTGAAGGAGATTGTGACCAACTGTTTACCGAGTTCAGAGTTACACGCCGCAAGTCTTCTCCCTACAGACCATAAACTAATGGTGCAGTAGAGGCAGCAAACAAGACTCTCGCAATGATAATCAGAAAAATGACCGTCATAGGTCGGGATTGGCCCGAGAAGCTACATCTAGCGCTCTGGGGATACAGAACATCAGTCAGAACCGCCACAGGGGAGACTCCTTTTGTACTTACATACGGAATGGAAGCAATGTTACCAGTGGAATTGGAAATTCCATCCCTCCGAGTCCTCTTGGAAAATGGAATCAATGAAGTCGAATGGCTTCAGAGCCATCACGACGAACTTGCTCTACTCAACGAGCGTAGATTGAAAGCCATGGAACATACTCGTGCCTACCAAAGCAGAACGACCCAAGCATTTGATAAGAAAGTCAAGATCCGAGACATCAGAGAAGGCGACTTGGTGCTAAACGAAAGGCCTCCTACACAGACCAATCCCCTCGGAAAGTGGGAGCCTACCTGGATAGGCCCATTCGTGGTACAAAGAATCTTCTCTGGAGGAGCCATGAAGTTAGCAGATTTGGACGGGAACCCTTTCGTTAACCCCATGAACGGAAGAAAGCTCCGCAGATACTTCGTTTGAGGAAGAGCACGAGTCAACTCTCCTTCCCCATACACCACCCCTCAGTAAAATTAAAGTGCTAAAAGAGTAATACCCAACTAGATACATTCCCGATAATGATCCAGGTAAAAAACAGGGTCACACTTCTTTTGTCTTTGTTTTTCTCAAATATCACCTAAAGTGTCGAACTACGATGACCTGAGCCCCTTAGTCCAATTGTAAAAGGGGAACGTAGGCAGCCATCATTGGTTTGGTCTCAAAAACAAAAAAAAAACAAATAAGCATTAATCGCTTGTGTTTCGAAAAACTCTTTAAATTAACCTACAGATTAATAACGGTTAAAACAATCTTTGATGAGTTCAAGCACGGTCAACTCTCGACTCGCTACACGCTAGCAAAACTACAATAAACATTAATCGATTAATGTGTCTGCAATGACAGTGGGTGGATACTCCGGACAGCAAGGTCAACCTAGTCCCCCGTACTTGGTCCTTCATCCTTCTTCCCCTTCCCTTTTCCGCGGCGAGTATTCTTCACCTTCACAGGGAATATTCTCGTAGTCCTTCTACCTGGCTCTGGGACCCTTCCCGACGCCTCCGTCAAACCGGCAGCTGCCAACGCAGCCCTTTCCCTAGCTCTATCATGAGCTGCCTCTCTCCGAGTCATCATGACCATGCTTTGATCGGCCGCCCGACTAGCGTTGGCCTCATAATCAGCCATGTCATCCCCAGTACGATCCTGAGGGTTAGCCGCCGCTTCGGCCCTCCTCAAAGTCGAGCCGTCAGGGTAATCAAGGCCCAACTGCTCACTCTTTCTCCACAAAATGGCCATATGTGTCTCCCCCATACACTCCTCATACCAGATCAAATACTGCGTAGATAGAACAATGCCCCCTCTCCGGTGAAAGAGAACCCTGGCAGGAAAGGACGTATGTTGCCACAGCCGCGTGAGAAGCAATAGCGTCGAAGGATCTTCCATCAGAAGAGATCCCACCTCAAAGGTAGCAGCATGACCCAAACCCGTCAACGGCACCTGCTCCTGCCCGAACTGTCGCAGCACCAATGAGGGAATATAGAAAGCAGTCTGGGACACTCCCGGCACTTTGACAACAAGAAGACCCTCCTGAGCGGTCCGACAAGTTTGTAGCTTCCAATGAGGAACCCACCATCGCAAATGATGTGTGCGGAGTCTGGCCATCCAGAGCTCCAGTTCAGCCTGATCGCCCCTATTACCAAAGGACGTCAAGAAAAGGACAAGGGGTCACAAGACACTGGCACCTCGGGCACCATCTGGAATCGCTCCCTCAACCACAGAGTGAGCATAGCGGGACTCCCTCCCTACATGTATCGGCTATCGGTCGCCATCAAACCTATGCCAAGGAACTTCTCTCCCAGGATCAAAGGCACGATGTCTCCCCTGTTCCGGCACTGCCTCACCAGGTCCAGTACGCTGTGATGGCACACACCCAGGGACGTGAACGTGAATAAAGTGGCAATTGCGCACAGAGCAAAAGCGTCCCATGCAAAAATGCTTCCCTCAACACCGGCAAATTTATCAGGCAGCCCCGAAATGTCAACATAACCCGTGTTCGGTATTAGCATCCCGTAAGCTTCTTCAGCTGAGATACTAAGCAAAGACACTAACTTCTCAACGGTGGCCAGGCCACCCGTCAAAGGAAGAACTAGTTGCTCCACCTCAGGTCCTCCTAGTATGGCCGAAAATCTTCAAACGTGGGCGTAATCTCGTTGTACGAAAAGCTGTACACGTGCCTCCTTACGTCCCAGAAGCGAGCCGAAGCTCTCAAGAGATCCCAATCCGGCATGAGCTCCTTCAAAGCCCAAACCGCTCTCATCCCATAACAGCCCTCGAAAAAACCCTTGCTTTGCCTCGTGTGGTGCCGTACCCACGACTGGAAATTATTCAAGTATCGCTCTTGCATCTGAGACGATAACATTGGAAATAGAGCCATAAGGAACAAAGAAAACCTTCAAGAATTTAAGAGAGAAATTAAGTGTTTGATCAGAAGCAAACATAATGTTTTCAAAATTGCAGAAACTGGACTGCAATTTAAAACAAACTAGAATTGAAGCCCAGTCCCGCCAGACTGTTTTTTCAAGTTGACTTGGTCAACTCTGCAGCCAGCTGCCTCAAACTAAGGAACATTTCCAAACCACATCCTGTTCAAGCCTTGTTTAAACTACGTGCATCCATGGTTTAAATCATCCACTGTCGAAACCACATCCGCTCCGGGCTCTTGCAACAGTGCAATTAATTAAATAACAGTGCATATTGACATAAATTTTGACCAGTTCAAATTTTTATGCATGTCTCATTATTATTTATTTTTGATAAACCTACTTGCTTATATGCCAAAAATAAAAGAAGGTAATCACTAAATAAATATTCAAAACACAAGGTTTCGCCTCAAAGGCCCTTTCAAGTACAAATCAAATTGTTTAGGCAATACACACTTTTGTCTAAAAATAAATAAAAAAGAGGACTACTCAGAGTCATGCTCGTCATCCGAGCACTCGAAATACTGCCCCGCCGCAGCCGGATCCACCGAGGACAGGTAATCCCCGAATTCCTCAAGGCGAGAATACGATAAAGGCCGCCTCCGTGCCCGTGTCCCCGAGGACTCTCCTCGCTCGTGTCCCGAATAGGAAGAGTGACGAGCTCCGAACCCCGCAGTCTCACTAGAGAACTGGCCAAACCCCTACGTAAAATCTGCCCCACCAGTCGTGGAGGCAGACGAGTCTCTCGCTGCAGATGACCTAGATGGCATCGGCTCGTGCATAGCCGCACTCCTACGGGAGCTACATCGCAGGAACTCCACGAGTCTCCTGGCGTAGTTGGCTATCCCATCCATATGCCTCACGACCTGGTTTTAAGTACGGCCAGACACCTACAAATTAGGAAAGTCGTCAAAAGACAAACAGACAGCACAGATGCAACATTTGTAGAATGCTACTATCAAGTATAGAAAATCAAATCAAAACACTCAACGAAGCATCGGGATCCACTCTGTACCGAGGCCTCACCTCCTCCGGAATGGGAATCATCAGTCGCCTGCGAGAACCATCAGGCCCCTCATACGCCAGCCGAGCGCGAGGGAACGGGTAGTCCTGGGGATATGCAGGGCCCTTGCCCTCCCTGTGCAGCACCTGCGGGCTCCTCAACCTCGTCCTCAGGAAGACATCATAGTCAGCGTCCTCTATGATGAACTCAGCATACGACACGCCATGTCTGTACCGCTGCAAATCCTCCATCGGTATCAGCAAAGGATACTGCATGTGTGGAGGCGGGTCCATCGGAACCAAAGGAAGGGACCCCGGACCATACTGATAGGTCACCCTCTCACCCAAATACATCGCATCGCAATGAATCCCCACCAGCAGCTTCCGCCGATGAGTGACGTCCCTAGCAGCCTGGACCACAAAAGCATCAATCCGGCTCCACCAAGTCAGCTGGATCCGCGCAGAAAACTCTCGGCTTATGGCCAGAGACACCTCCTCATAAGTCAGCCGAGTACCCTCCCTCGACTTTGCTAGCTTCTTCGCCGCCTTCTGCCAAATCAACATGGCAGGGAATAAGGACGCATACTCCTCCCTGGTCTCCCACCTCTGCGGGTGGAACACCTCCAAGAACCACACCTGTCAAACACTTGGAAAGTTATGTCAGCTACAAAGCAGATACATACGAGTACAAAAATGAGACAAGGAAGAGAAAAAGAAGGGAACTTACATCCAAGGCAAACACAAAACAGCCTAATGTAATCTCCTCTCCCCGCGAGAACCTATCCAAAGCATGGTTAAGCTCGGCCAGACCAGCCTCTCCCCATGCGAACCCTCTCACGGCATCCAGATCAGTCAGGGAGCCGAGCAGAGGAAAGTGACATGATGTGTCAGCAGTGGGAAACAAGGTAGCTGACAAAGCAAACCATAAAAAACCCTCGAGCCAGGTGCTCTGCTGTCATCCTCAGGGACCCCGCCAAATACTCCTCAATACCCCTCCTCATATGAGCCTCCATCGGCCCGTACCGAATACCCAAGCCCCTGGCATTGGTAATGTCAAAACCCAGCAGCCTCGACAACTGCTCCGGGGTGTAGCCATCCACCCACACAAGTGTGTTGCCCCAGAATGGCAACCCCGTAATTTCCACGAAATCAGTGGGAGTCACGGTCGCCTCCCCCACCTAAAGTGGAACGTGTGGGTCGTGTCCCACCAGTACTCGCTCAGAGCGACATGCAAACCCTCGCCCTCTGCATCGAAGCCACCGCGGCTACTGCGCTGATAAATCCCGCGCCAAGCTGGAGTCAACCACAAACTGCCGTGGACTCCTCTCTCCGTCCCGAGCCTCGTCTGGGAGCATCTCCCACAGGGCTCGAACTGCCTCAAAGGCTCCCCTGCTCTTCAAGTTATGAACATTAACCGGGCCTCGCCCCTGCAGGTGAACACGACAAAAGTACGTTACTACAAAAACAACATCTACAGAATTCACAAACACATATCGAAATGATGAAACACATATATAGTTCATTTTCCTAAAATATTTCCATCCCAGTTGGAGTATTAACGGTTCAGTTTCAAAAACCCGTTCATTAACGGTTCATTTTCCTAAAATATGTCCATCCCAGTTGGAGTATTAATGGTCCAAAATCCAAAAAAAGCACAAACCTTTTGAAAACTCCGTCGAACCCGGAACTTTCAAAACATCTCGAAAACTCCGTCGAACCCGGAACTTTCAAAACATCTCAAAAAATCCGTCGAATTCGGAACTTTGAAAACATTTCGAAAACTCCGTCGAACCCGGAACTTTCAAAACATCTCGAAAACTCCGTCGAACCCGGAACTTTCAAAACATCTCGAAAAATCCGTCGAATTCGAAACTTTCAAAACATTTCGAAAAAATCCGTCGAATTCGGAACTTTCAAAACTTCTCGAAAACTCAGTCGAAATCGGAACTTTCAAAACATTTCGAAAAATCCGTCGAACACGGAACTTTCAAAACATTTCGAAAAATCCGTCGAACACGGAACTTTCAAAACATCCCGAAAACTCCGTCGAAATCGGAACTTTCAAAACATTTCGAAAACTCCATCGAAATCGGAGCTTTCAAAACATTTCGAAAAATCCGTCGAATTCGGAACTTTCAAAACATCCCGAAAACTCCGTCGAATTCGGAACATTTCGAAAACTCCGTCGAAATTGGAACTTTCAAAACATTTCGAAAAATCCGTCGAATTCGGAACTTTCAAAACATCCCGAAAACTCCATCGAATTCGGAACTTTCAAAACATCCCAAAAACTCCATCGAATTCGGAACTTTCAAAACATTTTGAAAATTCGTCGAATTCGGAACTTTCTTAACATTTCGAAAACTCCGTCGAATTCGGAACTTTCAAAACATTTCGAAAAATCCGTCGAACTCGAAACTTTCAAACATTTCGAACATTTCGAAAAATTACTCCGTCCCAAATTAAACTTACTTTAATTTCTGAAAACACCCCTAGGCATGGAATTTTGCAACCAAAATTTTTATGTTATCTACTCATAACGTCAATTGAACTAAACTCTAGTCAATTTCGACAAAGGCACATCGCAAAGTCAAAAGCCCCAATTTGGGCACCAAGAACCCTAACTCATTTCTAGTCAAAATTCCGAAAATTCAAAGAATGCACATTCTGAAAATTAACAGAATTTGAGGATGTTTACCTGTCTTTCGATCCCTTCCTTGGATTTATGAGTGTCCCGAGCCGGATAAAACTCGGTTGGATCCATGGGAAGAGCGGTGGTCCGAATGGTCCTCACCAACCTCGCTCTCTAGTTGTCGGTCCTCCTATGACGAGCCCGTGGTTCTAAACTGGCATCCATGATGATTATCCCTCGAAGATTCGAACAAAACTCGCAAAAGGGGGAAGATTTTTTCTCTCTTTTCTCTCTTCTCTTGCCTGAAAATATGGAGGAAATGAACTGATTTGCGTCGGCCTATTGCTGATTTGAACCTAGTCAAAATGAGTCTCAGTCCGGCCGGACTGTTTTACAGGATAAAAGATTCCTTGCCACTTTGGCCCCTCAGCTTCTCACAATTTCAATTTTACCCCTTTTTGGCCCCCAAAAGTGTAAAATTTCCCCAAGTTAGACCTTTCTAACACCCCCTCCCCGAGGTTAAATCCTAGTTAGACATTTCTAACATTCCGTCTCCAGACGTTAAATTTCCCGTTAGTTCTCACTAACGTTCCGTCTCGAGACGTTAAATCTCAAACCGTCTTCGGACGTTAAATCACAACTCCGTCTCCAGACGTTAAAATTCTCGTTAGTTCTCACTAACGTTTCGTCTCCAGACGTTAAATCTCAAACCGTCTTCGGACTTTAAATCACAATTCCGTCTCCATACGTTAAATTTCCAGTTCGTTCTCACTAACGTTTCGTCTCCAGACGTTAAATCTCAAACCGTCTTCGGAAGTTAAATCACAACTTCGTCTCCAGACGTTAAATTTCCATTTAGTTCTCATTAACGTTTCGTCTCCAGACGTTAAATCTCAAACCGTCTTCGGACGTTAAATCACAACCCCGTCTCCAGACGTTAAATTTCCCGTTAGTTCTCACTAACGTTTCGTCACCAGACGTTAAATTTCAAACCGTCTTCGGATGTTAAATCACAATTCCGTCTCCAGACATCAAAATTCCCATTGGTTTTCACCAACATTTACCTCTCCAGCCGCCGGTCGTAAGCTCGACCATCCCACTTCAGCGGCCATTGAGGTAAGCCCGCACAATAATCCTTCTTCAGCCATTGTGTATGTGGTGCCCAAGATCGCGGCTTTCCTTATTTTTTGGTTTTTTTTGGAACCGGTTTCTCGTGTACGGGGATCACCGCCTCACATCGGTTTGGAAACATCCGGTTTAAATTGAAAAACGGAGTCGCCACGCCATTTTGATTTCCTCAAAACTTTGAAAAAAAAAAAGATTTGGGTCCAGAGGTTAAGTTACCCCTTGGGAAGAACGGATCGTCGTTCACCCAAGGAGCCTTGCCGAAGCAAGTCTTCCAAGATCCGATTTTCATGCTTGCCTTTGTGTTTTCGTGTGTGGGATGTGTTTTTTGAAAGGGAGGGAATGTGCCAAGTAGTCTTTCGGACGTATAAACCATGAATTGGTTATCGCTCGGGATTCCTTGAATTTTGATATATTCGAGACTTTGATCCCGTTCCCATCTTGGACTTATGATCATCATTATGAGACCTTGGGTCACATGTGATCAAGATAGGGACACCTTTTTTATAGTCCAAGGATGAGACTCTTTAGAAAGGAATGACCTTTGCCCATCAATCCTACATCTTGAGATGATTTGAGCTTTGTCGGGACATTGATGCTCGTCTCAAGTGATGATCGGAGATATAGGGGCTCAAGTTCATCCTTTTCTAAAGGAGAATCCGTCTATGGCATCTTTATGTGGAGGAAATGATGTAAAGATAGGACCTTTACACCATTACACTCCAAGAGATGCTCCAAGTACCAAAGGGGACTAAGGGAGGGGTATAAAGATTGGATCTTTATACTCATCCTATGCCTTTTTTTGCCTTATGAAGGTCACTAGGCAATCCTTGGAGAGTGATCCAACCATGAGGGACATGGGGAATGCATTTTAAGCTAAAGATGACATTTTTATGCTAACATATGTAATGAACATGATGCAAGCTAGGACTAGGAATGAAAAGGGAGGACCTTTATGGCTTTCCTATGTCCTTTATGAACCTTTTAGGTGGACAATCCTTGGAAAGAAAGTTCTATGAAAAGGGGGAATGACATTCATAAATAAAGATGACATTTTTATGTAAAAAGATGACATTTTTATATGCAAAGGATGCTATTTTCACATCACCATGTGAGAGATCCACCCTAGAACAAGCCATTTGAGGTCTCATTGTTCATCCTTGGGTTGGATCTTCCATGGATCCCATGTGATAAGGGAATGGGGATGTTATGATCTACATGACTAAAGATGTGATTTTTAATAACAAGATATCAAATACCAAGCAAGTAGATGACAATATATAAAGCAAAGAACAATATAGCAAGTATGACAAGTATATTTTAAGAAAAAGGGGAGGAGAGGTTACCAATGGTGGTGTTCCTCTATCTCCTTGAAGTTTGCCTAAGGAAGGACCAACTTTTGAAGGGTTTTGAAGAGGGGGGAGGTGATTTTGGTTGCTCTCAACTCTCTGAAAATTCGTGTAGGTATTTTGGCAGAGTAATAGTACCAAAAGTTGTATCCAAATTGGGTAGGGGAGGCCTATATTTATAGGCACTCTGGTGATGGCTAATGAAGCCGTGCGGCTGTAACCCCAAGCTAATGAAGCCCTGCGGTCTTATCCCTTAGTGACTCAGCTTATTTCTAAAACCATGCAAGGTGGCATTCTAGAAGGTGTTTTCCATCAAGGGACTACGTGGAATTTTAATTCCTAGTAAGTCCTTCGCCCCTCGGAAGGTTTTGGAAAGTTCCCAAATTGCCCCTGAACTTTAGGAAAGTCCGGGGAATTGCCGGGAAACTTAATCGGAAGGCATGAGCCAGATTTGGGTACTTACAGAAGCCCCTCAGCAACGTCACTTGCAGGGCGAGTGGGGTTGTCGATAAAAAAGGATCCAATCTGGCGAACTACCGAGACGGATTGGGTGACCAAGGTGGTCGAGCGGCTGAACCTTTGGAAGGCTACCTATGTATCCCGGGGGAATCAAGCCAGGTCGTAGTTCGGAAAAGATCCGCTAGGGAAAGGGGTGTCATATGTGACAAATTGGCTGAACCTAAAGTAGGCTACCTACGTATCCCAGAGGAATCAAGCCAGGTCGTAGTTCGGGATCCACTGAGAAATGGCGAAGAGAAGCTGGTCCCTTGCTAGGAAAAAGGAAGGAAAGTGACCTAGGAGGTCAAGTGACTGATCCTACTGGGGATATGCTAGATGAAGGAGGTGACCGATGTGGTCGGATATCTGAACCTCTCTGAGGGGCTACTTCACCACTGAGGAGTGATGAATGAAAAGGGCGACCAATGTGGTCGATTGGCTGGACCTTTATGAAAGGTTACTTCACCACTGAGGAGTGATGAATGAAAAGGGTGACCAATGCGGTCAGATGGCTGGACCTTTATGAAAGGCTACCTCACCACTGAGGAGTGATGAATGAAGGGGGTGACCATTGCGGTCGGATGGCTGGACCTTTATGAAAGGCTACCTACGTATCCCGGGGGAATCAAGCCTTGGTCGTAGTTCAAGTCTCACTAGATAGTTAGGAACATGTCAAGGATCCTTGAGGTTTTGACAATTCATGGAGGAGTCACCTAATTGACAATTAATGGAGGTTGTCACCTGGTTGACAATTAATGGAGATTGTCACCTGATTGACAATTAATGGAGGTTGTCATCTGATTGACAATTAATGGAGGTTGTCACCTAAAGGAACTAAAGCTCATGTCGCTATCGAGGAGATAGAGGTAGCTAAAGTTTGGAAAACTTGAGCGTACTTCACTATTTATGAGATAGAGGTAGCTAAAGTTTGAAGAACTTGAGCGTACTTTACTATCTATGAGATAGAGGTAGCTAAAGTTTGGAAAAATTGAGCGTACTTCACTATCTATGGGATAGAGGTAGCTAAAGTTTGGAGAACTTGAGCGTACTTCACTATCTATGAGATAGAGGTAGCTAAAGTTGGGAAACTTGAGCGTACTTCACTATCTATGAGATAGAGGTAGCTTAAGTTGAAAAAACTTGAGCGTACTTCACTATCTATGGGATAGAGGTAGCTTAAATTGGGAAAAAACTTGAGCGTACTTCACTATCTATGGGATAGAGGTAGCTTATGTTGGGAAAAAACTTGAGCGTACTTCACTATCTATGAGATAGAGGTAGCTAAAGCTTAGAGAAACTGAAGCGTACTTCACTATCTATGAGATAGAGGTAGCTAAAGTTTGAGGAAACTTGAGCGTACTTCACTATCTATGAGATAGAGGTAGCTTAAGTTGAAAAAACTTGAGCGTACTTCACTATCTATGGGATAGAGGTAGCTTAAGTTGGGAAAAAACTTGAGCGTACTTCACTATCTATGGGATAGAGGTAGCTTAAGTTGGGAAAAAACTTGAGCGTACTTCACTATCTATGAGATAGAGGTAGCTAAAGTTTGGAGAACTAAAGCGTACTTCACTATCTCTTTCGAACTAGAGATAGAGGTAGCTGAAGTTGGAAAAACTAAAGCGTACTTCACTATCTCTTTCGAATCAGAGATAGAGGTAGCTGAAGTTGAATCTTGACAACTCGGGGGCTGTTTCCTTATTTGATTTAATTCTAACAGAGATATAGGAGATTTTTGGGAGAAATTTATACGATTTTGGGAAATTTATACGGTCTTTCGGACTGGATAATTTAAAGCCTTTCGGGCTATGGATAATAATTTGGGAAATTTATACGGTCTTTCGGACCGGGTAATTTAAAGCATTCCGGGCTACGGAAAATGATTTTGAGAAATTTATACGATCTTTTGGACCGGATAATTTAAAGCTTTCCGGGCTACGGATAATGAGTTGGGAAAAAACGTTATTCCATTTGGAGATAACGGGAAATTTTCCGGAGGTGACGTTATCCCATTTGGTGATAACGGAGATTTCCCGGAGGAGACGTTATCCCATTTGGCGATAACGGAGGCCTTCCCAGAGGAAACGTTATCCCATTTGGAGATAACGCGAAAAATTTTGGGCAAAAGTATTTCCTATTTTTGATTTGGTAATCAATTAAGGTTATTTTCTTTGTGCATGTCACATAAGTCCCGGGCTGACTCTTTTGCGGGAAGGAAATGTGAGAGGATTTTTATGAAACAATGTGTTTGGATGCATGTGTTTGGATGTATGTGTTTGGGAACTGTTTGAGACAGGTTTCGAGTAGGTGGGGTCGTATCCCTTGGGTACGGAATTAGCTGATGCTGTTCTGAGATTTGGCTAATGTTGTCAAAGGGTATCATGTGGACCAAATTTCCCTCTTGGACTGAGATCGGGTTTAAACCTCGGGTCTTGACTAAAGTTCCCTTCTCAAACTCTGACACTTGAAGCATGATGCGGACAGGCTTTTAGAACCAAAGACTAAAGCAGGTGTCGAGGTGACCAAACCTCTCTTCTAGGGGTGGATGCGACTTATCGAAGCCCCGGTTTGAGAGAAAATTCTGTAAAGCCCCGGCTTAAAGGGGTGACTTGGTGGAGTTCCGGCTGATGACCTAGCAAAAGTTCCAATCTGATTGGTACTGCAAAAGTGATCCTGAGGTTGATCTGAACAAGACTGAATCCATGTTGTGACGTAGCGAGGAACCTGACGCGGACCCCACAAATGACCAAAGAAGCCCCAGTCTAAAGAAATGGCTTGGCAAAGCCCCAACCTTGAAGAGTTTCAAGGCAGCCCTAATGCGAATTGTAGCAGGAGAGGGAAAAACCTATCCTTTCATATTTGCTCTCTTATTTTCTTTAGTCACTCAGTCAACCGCAAGAAGATGTGGAAGAAGGGAATTTTTAGAAATTTATACATGCAGGGGCATATTTTTCGAAAGGTGGGAATAGATCCCGATTTTGTGTTACTTTGATGGCCTTATTCGACGTAGGCACGAGAACTCGCTTTGGGTTTGACTCTTTTGAGAGAGTATAAGCGTAGAAAGGTTGGTAAAAGTGTATGGAAGCCCCTGCTGACAGAAAATCAGTGTTTAGCACTATTTTTCCTAAGATGTAGAAAGAGAAGACTTGTCAAGACATCTGAAAACTTGTTTTATTTACAATGATCACAAGATTGCTTAAAACCCTTTATTAATGTTCGGGTTATTCAACCACTAATCTCGATATGAACAAACATTTTGATTAATCATGAGGAGAAAGTCAACCGATGTCGCGGATCAAGGTTGGTTTGGTGTGAAAGAAAGGTCTGTGTATAGGGAGGTCATTGCTGAGACCGAGTTTTCTGGAATTTGAATATGTCTATGGGAGAGGTCACTGATGAGACCGAATTTTTGGGAATTTGAATGTGTTTATGGGAAAGGTCATTCGATGGGACCGGATTTTTCTGGAATTTGAATATGCTTATGACCGGACCATTTCTAGTTGCCTACGTTCCCCTCATTGTGAGGAGCTCAGGTCACCGTAGATTGGCTTTGGCTGAACTGTGTCTGGCTTTGGGAAATGGGATTTGTGGTTCCTGTAGTGGAAAGGCTCGGAAGAGGAATTTGGATGATGAGGCATGGGCCTTGGGATGATTTCTTGACCAAGTCATTTTTGGACGGCTGCTTCAATTGCTTCTTGATTTTTATCTTTCATTGGGACAGAAAGGATTTACATATGCCTAAGGGCTTATGATATGCTTCTTCCTTTGCTTCGACCGCCCTATTGTTATCGACAACATCTATTCTTCGAGCTTTGATTTTGCCTGTTCGCCAAGCTTTTGATTAGTGACGCTAGATTCTGGGTTTTTTTTTGTGTGCAACCCTGTTTTTTTTTGCCTAGACCGTCCTTTTCAGGGCTTTTAGCCTAGCTGGGTATTACTCTTTTTGAACTATAATATTATTATTTTTTTATGTGCAACCCTATTTTTTGCCTAGATCGTGCTTTTCCAAGGTTTTTAGCCTAGCTGGGTATTACTCTTTTTGCACTCTTGCTCTGTTTTTTTTTTTGAAGCACCTGAGGGCAAAGGCAAACTCCTAGGATGTTGTCGACATGGGGTCAATCTTTCGAAGCTGAGTGGCCTTTTGTTGTTCCTTGATGTTGCCGCCGTCGTTGACTTGGTCAAGGTGACGATGAGGACATGATTTGGGAGGCGTATGGCTTGATGAAGGCTTTTGTGAGGTAAGAAAAGTGTATGGCTTGATGGAGGCCTTTCGTGGGGTAAGGAAAGTGTATAGGGAAGGCATTAGTTGACTTTCTCGCACCGATTAATCGGAACGTTAATTATTTCAAGAGATTATTTGTTGAGCAATGCAAGTGATCATATAAAATAAAACCATTTCATTAAATGTAATGTAGGTGTGCAAATAATGTCTTAAGTCTAGCAAGAAAAGAAGAAGACTCTTTTATAGAAGATTTAAGATTAATTACAATGTCCGAGGAGGACTTGATTGAAAGAGGAAAACACTAGAACCTACGAAAGTTGACTGAGAGACTATTTTATTTCTTAATCTTGCTTAAAGATAGGTAACCCCTAGCCTAGCTACTCTTTGCTAGCCGGACTGCCAGGGAACTTGAGATTTCCTTCGTAGATCAACCCTTGAATTTCTTTCTTCAGATTCAGGCACTTGTCTATCGTGTGACCATGATGATTGTGGTATTCACAGAACTTGGTCCTGTCAAGGTTACGTGGGTTTCTCGGCTTATAATTCTCGAGAGGTTTGAGAAGGCCTTGTCTCATCAACTCGTCAAAAACTTTGCTTATGGGCATCCCGAAATCATTAACATGATGTTTCTGACCTAGCACTTCCTGAATCTATCTCTTACCATAGCTTTCTGTTTTCGGCCCATGGAGGTTCTCGAGCTTCCCATCTTCTATCAACTTCTGGATCTCATGCCTCAAATAGCAGCAATCATCAGTGTCGTGCCCGGGGTATTGGTGGAAAAGACAATGCTTAGACTCATCCAACCGAAGGTTGGGGTTCTTGGGCTTCCAATTCTCCAGTGGCTTTATCAGCTTTTCTTTCATTAGCTCTTCCAGCATCTTGCTTAAAGGCATCTCCACGTTGTCATAATGAAGGGAGCGGAGTTTTCGGGAGACTTGTTCTCAAGACTTGGATTTCCATTGTCCAGTTGGTTCCATTGTTAGATTTGGCTGAAGGAGGCTATGACACTCTTTCCTTTGTGAGGAACTGGTGCTGAGCTGGGTACAGTTGCTGCTTGGTGCTGGTGGCATTGGGTTATGTTTGGTGGAATCATTTCTTTGCCTGGTTTGACATCTTGGGTCGGGGGAGTACTGGTACTCATCATGAGATCAAGCTTTCCTTGCATTTGTTTCACTTGCTCCATCAATATTGCCACATGGGGGTCAACGGGGACTCTCGAGTTACTGGAACTCGCAACAAGACTCTTATCAGTAGAGGGAACCACAGCCGCAGATCGGTGAAACTGACGGGTGAATTCACTAAGTTCGGTAGGTGACAACTGAAAACTTGAATCATCCGAATTTTCTTGTGGCAACTCATGATTGCATTCAGGCATGTATAGAGGCTTCAGAACATAGCCACATGGCTCAAACTGATTATGTGAAGCCGGAGCATAAACTGGCAAGTACCGTTGAAACTGAGGGACTGGTGGGGTGAAGCCCAATCCGTTCTGAGGAGCTGAGGGCGATGGAGCCCTAATGGCCTGGGGTGCTGGAAAGGACTGAAAAGGGGTAGTCCTTAGCAAGGGATCATATGTGGATGGAGGAAGGTATTGGCTGTAGGATGGAGGGTATTGGTTATAGGATGAAGGGACTGAAATCATTGTTTCTGGAGTCTCATCTTCGACCATGACCAGAGAACCGTTTGCCTCAACTGTTACCTGAACTCCATGGCGGCGGAGAGCACCGATGAGCAGTGACAACTGCTCTTCATGGACCTTATGGGTATTTTCTAAATCCAGGACTAACTCTTCCTTCCTAATCATCGGATTTCCTGTACCCTCACTGTTCTCTGTCAAATCTGCCATTCTGACTCTCTGAGCTGACAAAACTGACGATTCTGGCGAGATATCTTTGGATTCTGCACTGACAAGCCACTGACCCAGTATTCTCACCCACTTCTTTCTTGCTACGGGAAAGGGATAGGCAAGGTTTTGACAATTCGGAGGATGTCACCTAGCTTTATTCTGTTATAACGGAAGTAACAGAGGCTTCTCGAGAGGAAATTTTATTCTCACTAGAGACAACGGGTATCCTTAAGAGACAGCGTTACTCTGGTTAAGAGATATGGGGGATTGTATGCCTAAGTGGAAAGTCCTGGGGCAAAAGTATAAATTCAGCTCAGAGCAGATGAGGCCGCCCGGCGAGAGATGGGAAAAAAAAAGGCCGTCTGGCTAGAAGTTTATTTTCACCAGATTATTTAAACAAAATTAAAACAGGCAGAGGCGCCATTGTTGCCTTGTTTCTGCCGAGGAGAAGAGAGAGAGTAGAGAGAGAATTTTCAAAATTCTTCAATTCCCTTACTTCTTTGGCTTAAGATGGATCCAGAGGGGAACATTGTGCCTAGGCAAGCACGGAGGAACTTGTCGGAGGCGGCTAGGAGGAGGAGGAGGGAGTTCGTTCGAACCGAGCGGAAGTATGACTTCAACACGCCTCCTTCTGAGCTCTATCCCGGGAGGAGGGAGCATAAATCAACGAAACCTCAATCTATTGGGGTAAGCATTCTTGATTTGCTTGATTTTGTCAATTTTGATTGAATTTTGATTAATTTAGGGCTTGACCCGATTTTTAGGAATTTTTTCGAATTTTCTTATTGTTTTTGTTGATGATTTTGGGAATTTGATGATTAACCTATGAGGTTAAGGACATAAATGAGCATGCTTGTGCAATTTATTTGAAAAAATATGAGAATGACTCATTTTTGAAAATAAAGTAAGAAAAACGATGTCTAAAATGTGACGGAGTCCTTGCATGTGCTAGAACTAGGTCAATTTCTAGTCATGGATAGGAAAACAATATTTTGGACGACGAAAAGGATTCATGCATGCCATTTTGAAAAATTAACGCTTATGTGCAAAGGATTTTGTGAAAATTGGAAATTTGTACTTGGGAGAGCAATGTGCTCGACATGACGTGTTTCAAATGATGAAGGACACGTTTTCTAGGCAAAGTATGCTAGAAACCTCTTACGAATGCTTTTCTATGGAAATGTGTGCACTTTTGAATATACGCATGCTTTTGAGATGAAATGAAGGACTGGCACATTTTTTTGCTGTGTTTTTCTACAGGAGAACAAGTCGAGGGGACCCTCTGAGGTGGCTGTGAAGTTGTGGGATAGGATGCCCAACTTCGAGAAGGATGGGGTGAATCCCAAGCAGCTGGTGATGGCGACCGAACTTGATTCTTTCATTGATACTATCAGTAGAGGTATCCATGTGACCTCTAAGAGTAAGGGGCTGGTCCAGGCCCTTTCGGAGTTCTGGTGGGACACCACCCACAGCTTTCATCTCAGCTGGGGAGAGATTACGGTGACTCCGGCCGATTTTACTGCTATCACTGGCTTGCAGTTCACTGGGAGGCCTGTGACCTGGAGAGATCACATCACCGCAGAGGAGTTTAGAGCTTTGGTGGGATTTGACCTCCGTCCTAAGGGGCTTGGGATGGAGACGAGGTATGTTGAGGTGGCGGTTCTGGAGTGTATGCAGGGGTTTGCCGCCAATGAGGTGACTGCCCACCAGCTCGCGAGAGCTTTCTTGTGGTTGATGCTGTCAGTCACCATATTTGCTAATTCTGGGACGCTGGCAATGCTTTGCCTTCCTGACTCTTTGGAGAATTTGGATGAGGTTGGGGCGGTCTCTTGGGGTGAGGCCGGATTGGCTGAGCTCTACTTCTCTTTGGACCTGTACAGCCGCAACAAGGCTGCTTCTATGGATTGCTTCTCTTTCGTGTTGGAGGTATTCTCACTTTCTTTTCTCTCTTTTCCTTTTTGTCTTGAGATTTTATGAGAGAAATGACCTTTTGTTTTGAACATGCAGGTCTGGTTTTGTGAGGTGATCGGGTTCTTTCCTTGGAACCAATAGAGTGATCCGGAGATCTTCCCGGCCATGATTCGCTGGAGGGGAGAGGCTAGAGATAAGTTCACCGAGAAGACCCGGATTACTTTTGATTACAAGATGGTGAGACCGGTCATCAACAGGGATGGACACGATGGGGTGGATTTCTATCCTTGGGGGAGGTACCCAGAGGTTTTGCTAGGGGATGCCTTGGAGGCGACTAGGCAGAGGAGGTGGCTAACATGGCTGACCTGTGACATCATTTACTTAGGGGACCACTTTTCCACGCAGCATGGCCATGTCCCTCCTTTGGACGCTATCACTCCTCATGACCCTCCACCGCTTATGCTGCAGCCCCGGAACTGGTCAACGGATGAGATAGAGAGGAACCAGGCTGGCGTGGAGGCCGAGGAGTATTTCGACTATGCTACCCCGTATTCCACCTTTGTGGAGCAGCGGTTGAGGACGCTGCAGAAGCTAATGAAGATAGCTGCTGCTCAGGGGTACGGGGAAGCAGAGCCGACTGATCCGCCTATGCCTCCTACTCATCTTTCCTATGTGGTAAGCGGGGTACCGAGGAGGTTCATGGTGCCTGTTCCCGACACGAGGGAGCCCTGGTATACTCTGCCACCTGATAGCACTGTAAGTATCTCTAGGGTCTCTTCCTTTTTCGGATTTCTTCGCTTTCTGCGATTTTGAGCTTTTCTGAGCTTTTCTGAGTTTTTCTTCTCTTTTCTCGCAGGTCCCTGCTCATAGCTAAGATGGATTGGTACGGCAGAATAGGGGTTGGAAGGAGGTATGCCGGTCCCTTCTGAGGAAACTGGCCTGTGTTTCCAGGGCTGGGGCGAACGTGCAGGAGCCCAGGCGCAAGAGGAGGCACGTTGGGAGCATAGCCTCTACCTCGTCGGCCTCAGGATACCAGACCTCATCCACCAGCGCCATGCCGTGGGGACAGGGACCCAACACGGGCATTCTGGAGCAGCTGGCGGAGTATGAGCACATAAATGTCAATCTATCTGACGTGAGTGATTGTGAAGATTTGATGAAGGATCGAGAGTTCTATGAACTAAGCAGTGACGACGAGGAGTCGGAAGCTTAGGATTCCCTAGAGTTTAACTAGGAGAGGAGAGAAACAAACAATGAACACTTTTATGCACAATTTGTTTATTTTTCATTTTATTTGGGCGCCAAGGAGGCGAGGACAATGTAATGGTATTTTATTTGCTTTTCTTATTTATGCTTTATGTTTTTGCATATTACTTGAGTCTCGGGGTAGCTTTTTTGCTTGGAAATGGGGCTGAAACTGGGCCAAAATGGTTTGTGATGATATATGATTGCATGAATGGTGTTTGGACATGTTTTTATGCAGGTTTTGTTGAGAAAGTGGGGGTGAGAACTCCACTTAGGAAGCAGCAGAAGCTGCTGCAGATTTTTTTTCTGCAGAGGCAAAAGACGCTGTCCGGCCAGGTCCTGGGCAAATGCAGCCGTGCGGCTGGAAGTTTTGTCTGAACTATTTTTTTTTCAAATAAAATCAAGGAATGGCCTTTTTATTTCATTTTCACTCTAGACTTGTCCCAACTGATCCCAGAGCACATTTTTGAACAAAAATCATCAACTTTGATCACTTGCCATGGAGAAACCCATCAGATTGCAAAAGGGGAAAAGAGACCGTTTTCTGTCCGATCTTCAATCTTGGATGAGACACAACTTTCAATCTAACAAGGGGATGTTCGATACCACCTTCAAGATCAAGTCGTTATGGCATTTGAAGGATCTCCCGCCTGATTGGGACCTTTTGAGAGCCGTAGCGAGGTTTTGGGACGTCCGGAGACATGTTTACTGCTTTTCTTACAATGAACTCGTCCCATCCTTCAAAGACTTTCGGGCATTGATTGGGGGTCCATAAATTGAAGACGTTTCAATTCCTCTGACCGGAGACGTGCCAGTGGCAGTAAAGTTGGCATCTTTTCTGCAAATCTCTCGGGAAGACGCCGAGGGGATGATGGTTGCCCCTGACTGGATTGACCTTTCTGATATCCCGGGCAGGTTTGGGTCTCCGGATATGGCTACGACCCCGGTGGCTATGGATGCCTTCATCCTCTGCGTGTTCTCATTTCTGTTCACTGCTGAGTCCTTAGGGGTCTGTCATGGCGGCCTTTTGGACATGGTTAGAGACTGCAGGGCTGGGAAGGATATTGTCCCGCTGGTTTTGGGTGAGACTCTGCATGGCATCGAAAGGATGGCTAGGGGAGACCATTTTATGAGGTCTGGGAGCCCAGCGGTGCTGACTTTATGGTTACAGGAGAGGCTTGGGGCTTTGCCTGGGGCTTCGCCTACTCAGTTCCTTTGGGTGATTTCTCAGACGGGTGCACCTAGGCAACATGATCAGGGTAGCTGGGAGCTGATGATGGCTAGGTTGTCCACCTCGGACATTCACTGGTGGGTGCCTCATTGGAGACTACAGACTCGGAGGACGTTTCAGGAGTCCTACATAGTGAGGGTTCCGGGGCTGTCTCTGTCGTCCTTTTACATCCCTTGCTTAGTGTCCAGGCAGTTTGGGATCTTACAGGAGCCTCTGAATGATTGGAAGGACATCAGTACCGTGGAGGTAGTGCCTCTTGACATGAGGGATCCAGCCAGCTTCTCATTTTTCTCGAGGGCATGGACATACACTGCTTTTCCTCCCAGGGCTATTCTCAAGAGCAGGAAGAGTACCATACTGACCACGGCCTACTTGGACTGGTACGAGAAGGAGATGGGGGCGACTCAGGTCATTTTGGGAGAGAGACGTCAGGCTTTATTGGGGGCTGACTGTGACTCGAGCAGGACTTTGAGGGAGACTGAGGCCAGGGCTAGTTCCCATAACCAGTCGAGTGACCTTATTAAGGATATGGAAGCCCGATATGAGAGGCTATCGGAAGTCGCTCCCCTTACTGAGGCTCAGAGGGAGGAGGTACGAGCTCGTGCCCGGATTGAGAAGGCACTTATTGACACGGGTTTGGTGGAGGCTCCAGTGAGGATACCGGAAATTTGGGAAGAGGGAGACCAACATCATAGAGAAGAAGAGGAAGAACACTCGATGAGGTCAAGGTAAAGGGAAGAAGAACAAGGAAGACTCAGTGAATGACGATTGAGAGATCTATTCCTAGGATTCCCTTATTGCCATTTGCAAACACAATAGTTTATTAGGTCTTTTTGTATGTTTTAGATCTTTGTAGCAGGTTAGCAGAGTCAAGAGTAGACCGTGCTTGAACTCATCAAGGAGTTTTTAACTTGTAATTAACAAAGATATTTATCTTAGAATTTATAAGACACATATTTCATGGAAACTTAGATGTCTTATTTATTGTTTAGACCGAACCATTTCTGGCTGCCTACGTTCCCCTTTTACAAGAAAGACTAAGGGGATCAGGTCTTCGTAGTTCATTCTGGTGAACTATCAGGATTTTTGTTTTTGGTCTTTTTTTTTATGTGCAACCCTGTCTTTTGCCTAGACCGCCCTTTTTGGGGTTTTCAGCCTAGCTGGGCATTACTCTTTTTGCACTAAAATTTTTCTTTCTTTTTTTTTATGTGCAACCCTGTCTTTTGCATTACCCTTTTTTTCTTTTTCATTTTTTTTTATATATATTTTTTCTTTTTCTTTTCTTTTTATATATTTTTTTCTTTTTCTTTTCTTCTTTTTTTTCTTTTCTTTTTTTCTTTTTTTTTTATTAGACATAATACCTGCGAAGCTTATCACCGTTGACTGGGTGGACAAATGGATTGTCGTCCAGGTCAGCGAGCTTCATTGCTCCTCCCGATAGTATTTTCTGCACCACATACGAGCCAATCCAAACAGGTTCCCACTTTCCCAGGGGGTTGTCTCTGGTGGGGGCTTCACTTTCAGCACTAGGTCGCCTTCTTTGATGTCCCTGGCCTTGACTTTTTTGTCGAATGCCCTGGCCATTCGCCTCTGGTAGGCTCAGGTGTGCTCCATGGCTTTTAGCCTTCTTTCATCAAGCAGGGCCAATTCATCGTGCCGACTGCGCAACCATTCTACTTCATTGACACTGTTTTCCAGGAGGACCCTTAGTGACGGGATTTCCAACTCTACTGGCAACACTGCTTCCATCCCGTAAGTTAGGGCAAAGGGAGTTTCTCCCGTGGCTTTTCTAACAGACATTCGGTAGCCCCAGAGTGCCAGATGCAGCTTTTCAGGCCAGTCACGACCACGGGTGGCCATTTTTCGGATAATCCGCTCGAGCATCTTATTGGCAGCTTCTACGGCTCCATTGGTCTGAGGTCTGTACGGGGACGATTTGTGGCGACTGATTCTGAATTCTGACAGCAATCTATCGCAGTCCTTTTCAAAGTGCGACCCGTTGTCTGAAATGACCTCATTGGGCACCCCATATCTACACATGATGTTTTCTTTGACAAACTGGGCCACTTTCTTGGAAGTGAGGACCTTGTAAGACTTGGCCCCCACCCACTTTGTGAAGTAGTCGACTGCCACTAGCACAAATTCATGCCCGTTGCTTCCTGTCGGGGCTATCTTCCCTATCACGTCAATACCCCAAGTTGCAAACGGCCAAGGAGTCGTCATGCAGTACAGGTCATGAGGCGGCAGATGATTGAGGTTGGCAAACCGTTGGCATTTGTCGCACGCTCGGACATGTTGGACACAGTATGTTTCCATGGAAATCCAATAATAGCCAATTCTGAGGATTACTTGCATCAATGCTCTGGCATTCATATAAGGACCGCAGAGACCATTGTGGACTTCGGTCATTAACTCTCTGGCCCTTTCACTACTAGAATCAGGCCTCTTACCGACGGACATTTCCGTTGGTAATTCTCCATATCCGTCGATAAATGTACATTACCGACGGAAATAGTCCGTCGGATTCCGTCGGAAATAATTCGTTGGTAATACCGACGGACCATTTCCGTCGGTGATACCGGCGGATAGTCCGTCGGAAAACAGAAAATTCCGCCGGAAATTGTCCGTCGGAAAGCAGGTATGCCGGCCGGTTTGCCGGAGCAATTGCCGGAGGATACCGACGGACATTTCCGTCGGTAAATATTAAAATAATAAAATATTAAAAACACTTACCGACGGTTAAATCTGTCGGAAATATTAATATTTACCGGCGGATATGTCCGACGGCAATTTGAAACATTTCCGGCGGATATGTCCGTCGGTAAGCTTTAACTCTGCCGGCGGAAATTTTTCGTCGGTAATTAATTTTATTTTATGTGTTTTTAGTTATTTACCGACGGAAATATCCGTCGGTAATTTGACCAGATTTTTTAAAAAAAATTCTATTTTATTATTAAACCACCTGTAAACCTGTCAAACCTGTTTTAAACAAATCCCAACATAAAAGAACACACAAACAACCTACAAACAAAGGGAAAAGGGGTAATGGGAAAGGGATAAGGGGTAATGGGAAAGGGAAAAGGGGAAGGGAAAATGTTTTATTTGAACATCAAATAAAGTGAAACTATATCAAACAACCTAAAGCGAAAGGGGAAAGGGGAAAGGGGAAAAGGGGAAAAGGGGAAAGGGGAAAGGGAAAGGGGAAAAGGGGAAAAGGAAATTGTTTCGCTTGGGAAAAAGGGAAGGGAAAGGAAAAGGGAAATAAAATATATTTGTTTACATTACATGCCAGCCAAATAAAATGAATGTCAATCAACCACGACCCCGACCACGAGCGCTGCCGCTACCGCTACCACCGCCACTACCACCGCCACTTCGCCTAAGGTATTGATCGACTGACTCATCAGAAGCGTTACCGCTATTACGTGGCTGTGGCTGTGGCTGTGATTGCAAATTTATGGTAGCCAAGTATTGTTGCATGCGCTGCTCAAGTTGTTGCTCCAATATACTCTGAACCTGGGCCTCCACCTGGGTGTGCATCTGGGTCTGCAATTGGGTCCCGCACTGGTCCGCACTGGGCCTCCACCTGGGCTCGCACTCCGGCTCTGGATCAGCTCCACTCGCCTCTCAACCTCTCTGTTGACCCGATCATCAAGCGCTTCTTGATCCACATGATGACTGCCGCCGGAGGAAGAAGATGAAAAGTATTGCATAGTAGGGCTGCGGAATGGCATATTAAAATACCCCGCACCATGTCCTCCGAATCCAGGCAAGCGGTCTCCCTTTGGTTGCTTGTCTCGGAGGACAATGGCCGCCCAAAGCTTTTCACGAAAGGGGGGCCGCTCGGTGCTCTCAGGAGCCAAACTTCCTTCTTCAATAGCCTCCTCACGAGCCCGCCTATCATACTCTTCCTGAAAAAAAAAATAATACATTATACACTATGGTAGAAAATAATATTTCTTTAACTAAATAATTTATAATTTACTAATAGAAAATACTATTAACACTTACATAAAGGGTCTGGTAATAAGGGTTGACCCATTGTGGCCCTGAGCCATCAGCAGCCTCCGCAAGATGTGTAGCCGTAAACACGGAAGAAAGATCGCCTCATCATCTCCGTGTTTCTTACACTTAACATACAAAAAAATTAAAACTTTAAAAAGCCTATCAAATAATAACAATATATGAATCAAATAGAGTATTGCTTAATTTACAAACGGATAATAAATGAAGTAAGTTTACCATTACGGACCAAGTCTCGCCGAAGTTAATTGATCCTCCAAAGGTGCACACTCCCCGCCCCTTTGTGAGTTCCTATTCTTCTTTGCAATTTCTGATTTTTTTGAAATTTCTCACTGCTCCAATAGGCTTCCCATCGCTCCCACGCACTGCGGAGAAATTAGCCGGAGGCAAACCATCATTTAGCCACTTTCTTTTCATGTCGTACACTTTTCCAGCTGCACCGCTTAGCAACCAATTTCTTGAAAGCCGCCTCGATTTGAACGTCGGTACACCCAGGGCATGAATATATGTGCTACAAAAATAGTAAAAGTAGTTAAATACACAAGGGAATAGTCTACAAACTTTACAAAGGAAAGAGAATTAAGTAATTTTACCCGAAACTGGCTATACCAGATAGCATACACCTCTTTTGATATTGACTTCGGGGTGGGATAAAATTCCTCAAAATTATACCCGCTGAATAAATCCCCAAACCATCTAGCGGGATCTTGACAACCACCATGTATAAACCTATAAGATATTAATTGAAAAACAATATATCAATATATATACAAATAAAAAGACAATAATAAAATGTAAACATTATATATATGACATTTACAATTAAATAATACTTACTGGCCACTGGGAGAGATAGATATTTCCATTTTTCCATCCTCATTAATAATTGCGTCCAAGTTAACCCGTCCGGATGGTTCACTAACTGGAACACTAGAGCTTACATTACCTTGACTGCTCAAATCATCATCACTACGTCCTGAACCAGACGTAGAGCCCCTCCCTCCAGTCCTTGGAGAAACAAGACGATGGACAAATCCCGCAACCTTGCCTCTCTTTGAACGATTGCCACCTCGACCCGACATATCTAAACTAGTATATTATATATACAAATAAAAACAATATATCAATATATATACAAATAAAAAGACACTTCATTTAGGTTTATTGATATAAAACCCTAACCCTAATTCACACCGGCTTCTGGAACATCAGAATTTTCAACACAAATTGGTCTCGGTAGTCGGTTTAGGTGGATGTGAATAATTTTAAATATTAATATTTAATTCTTTGTTGTTAAGTATATCATTCTCTAGGGTGAAAGGACAATTCATGTCCATTAGGTTTAGAATTGGGTTCGGCTTCTATCCCATCCGGAAATACACGTATGAATTGCAAATATCACTTTGTCTACTTGCTTTATAATCGAAAATCAAGCAATTTTAATAGACAATAATGATATTTACAAATCATATAATCGTGCATAATTTTTATTTTTATTCATTACCATAACATGCATAATTTTGATCAATAAACAAGATGAGAGTCGTTATCATCCACAACAATCAAAACCCTATCTCAGCTTAGACCAAGAAAGACATAGCAAACAAGTTCTGATCGTTTGAGCAAAGGATTTTCTGCTTTAATATAAATTTTTTCAGCCATCGTTCTCCTTCTCTAAGGATCTCAAACATCACAGACATGTTCTTGACAGCTGCCTATTTTGTTTTCATCGGTGGTATACGGTCACAAGTAAAAACAAGGTAACAGTATAACACCGGTGAAGAGAAAACAGAGCTTTCCTCCATTTTTTCAATCTTCACCTTCCATTTACCCAAGATCCTCGACATTGCAATCTTCCTCATGAGCTTGAGCCTGGCGGTGTTGCCCTCAATCTCACGGTTGCTTTGCATGTTTTGCGAAGCAACCATGAGATTGAGAGCAACACCGCCAGCTTTCATGCTCATGAGGAAGATTCTACAATCAGGATCTTAGGTAAATGGAAGGTGGAGATTAAAAAAATTGGAGGAAAGTTCTGTTTTCTCTTCACTGGTGTTATATTGTTACCTTGTTTTTAATTGTGATCGTATACCACCAGTAAGAGAAAACAGACACTGACAAGAACATGACTGTGATGTTTAAGATCCTTAGAGAGAAGAGGACAGTGAAACTGGAAAAACTCTTATTAAACAGAAAATCATTTGCTCAAACAGTGGAGAACTTATTTGCTCTATCTTTTTTGATCAAAGATGAACGGATTTTGATAGCTATGTGTGAGAAAGGCTCTCATCTTATTTATATATATACATATATGTATATTTTTATATTTATATTTATTTTTTATTTTTTATTTTATTTTTTATTATTTTATTTTTTATTATTATTATTATTATTATTATTATTATTTATTATTATTATTATTATTTTATTATTATTTATTTTATTTATTTATTTATTTTGTTTTATTTATTTTTATTTTTTATTTTATTTTTTATTTTATTTTTTATTATTATATTTATTATTATTATTATTATTATTATTATTATTTTATTATCATTTATTTTATTTATTTATTTATTTTGTTTATTTATTTTTATTTTTATTTTTATTTTTTATTATTATATTTTTTATTATTATTATTATTATTATTATTATTATTATTATTTATTATTATTATTATTTTATTATTATTTATTTTATTTATTTATTTATTTTGTTTTTTTTTTATTTATTGTATTTATTTTTTATTTCATTTTTTTTACTTATTTTTTTTTATTTTTTTATTTTTTATTTATTAATTTTAGACATTCACCCCCCTCACTCGTCCTTTGACTATACATAACATGAAGCATATAAACATTTATAAAAACAATCAAACATAAAACTGAGCCTAAATTAATATGCTATCTGAAGTCCTTTGAGAAATCTTGTGATGGTGTTTGAGAAATAGAAAGGAGAAATCCTTACCAGAAATTAGGAAAGAATCGGCGGCAACGGCGGCAAACGGCGGCAACGCGGCGAATGGCTGTGACAAATGAGAGAGAGAGAAAGTGAGAGAGATAAATATAATGGAGAACACATGCTTAAAAAAAAGGGTAAAAGCATGTTATGTATAGAACTTTAATCCAAAAGGAAATGGAAAGAGTGGAATGCCAAAATAATATAAACTTGTCACTTTGAAAAGTCGAGTGAAATTAAATCCATAAATGCACAAAAACACATGCTTATAGACAAATATACTTATTCCATACATCAAAATGCACATGCTAAAACTACATCTGATTCCACTCAAATAGAAAATGAAACATAAATCCACTTTTACTTCTCAAAAATGAATATTTTATTACCAAGTAGCTTTAACTAGATGTGTTTTTTCTCAGCTTCCTAAATTTTGGAGATATAGATGATTACTTTACTTCCGCCAAAATGATTTTAGCCGGAATGCCTCTAAATGAACCAAGTCTTCAGAATCGTTTATCAACTCTTTCTTGTGAAGAAACAAAGGGGCTCGTAGGAGGAAAGCTTCCAATCAGTGAAAGCTTCTACTTGATGGGGACAACTGATCCTACTGGAGTCTTGAACAGTAATCAAGTTTGCATTATTCTGTATGTATTATGATTTCAATCAACGTTTTTCAAGATAAACAGAGCTAAAGTAGATTATTTATGTTGGTGAGAATGTGCCAATATTTTGAAATTGATAAAAGAATAACTTCTACTAACTTCTTCCTCTCTAATGGTTTATACAGTGAAAATGGTCAAATATCAGGAAAAGTTCTGGTGTACAGGAATCCTGGACTTCACTTTGGTGACATACATATTTTGGATGCCGTTTATGTGAAGGCCTTGGAAGATTTTGTTGGAAATGCAAAATATGCTATATTCTTCTCCACCAAAGGCCGAAGATCGGTGGCAAGTGAAATTGCAAACGGTGATTTTGACGAAGACATGTATTGGGTCTGTAGGGAACTCGAGGTTGATATTCATATGCTACTCCCTCCGTCCCATTTTTTTTTTCCACTTAAAAACCCAATGCACATTAATGACTCACTTTCCATTACATCCCTTCATCCCTACCTGATTAAAAATTGTACAATCTTTTACCTTCACAATAGATAATTAAAGCAAGGGTATACGGGTAAAATGATAAGTTAGACAAATCATTTATTATACTTTCCTAATCCTAGAGCTTTTGTCTAGTGGTCAAAGAAAGTGAGACGGAGGAAGTAATTTGATAAAAAAAATCCCCCATTCATGAAACAAGTTTGACATCATTATGTACTTGCATCTTAGCAGGGAAAATATATATGCTCCTGTAATTAGGTCAAGGATGCATATCTACCCCTAAAACTACATCTGATTCCACAAAAACTCAGTTGTGCATCCTATCATAATATTCCTACTAAAATATACTCCCCCCGTCCCATGTTAGTTGAGACTAACTTTTTGGGCACACCAATTAAGGAAAATGAATAAGATAATGAAAATGTGTGGTAGAAAATGAAGAGAGAGAATGAGTGGAGTTAATAGTAGGTTGATTGAATAAATTGTATGGTGAAAAATGAAGAGAGAGAATGAGTGGGTGGGGTAGGGTGAATATAAAATATTAAAATTTTTGCCATTTTGGGCAGTCTCAACTAACGTGGGACGGCCCAAAAGGGAAAGAAGTCTCGACTAACGTGGGACGGAGGGAGTAAAGGATAAGCACAAGATATTAAAGCAAACAATATTGGAAACTCAGTGAGTGGAAATAATGATTGAATAGAATGATTAAGTATAGTAAACTCCAATTAGAATTACTCAGAATCTCAAAATTCAAGAATCTTAAAGAACAATTAGGCGTCTAAATCCAAAACTGTAAAACACAAAAAATCGGGGACTGCAAAATCAAAACAGCTAACCCTAATTTTCCAGTCCAAATTTACATATTCCATACATCAAGTATACTTATTCCATACATCAAGTAGCAAACAAAAAAAAATTCAGTTGCCCAATTGAATTTACCGTGAGTATTAAACGGCGGAAGTTGAACGGAGGGAGGGCGGACGGCGACGGCAACGGAGCTGGAAGGGCAACATCAACGGCAACGGCAACGGCAACGGCAACGGCAACGGCGACGGCGAATCAACGGCGCTGGAAGTGATTTTTAAGGATTTAATGAGAGAGAGAGAGAGAGAGATAGAGAAAACAAGGGAGAGAGAGAATTACTAACCTCACCGGTGAGAGACGACGATGGAATGACCGGAGAACGGGGGCAACGGCGCTGCTTGGTGCTGTTCTTGATTTTAATTTCGACCTAAATGACCGGAGAAGGCGTAGGGGTTGTATATATACGTATTATTACCGACGGACGGAGTCCGTCGTTATTTCCGACTGCAGTTTTTACCGACGGAAATTATAGCGTTACCGACGGACCAAAATGAAAATTTAAAAAAAAAAAAAACTCGGCAAATGAAAATTATTTTTCCGTCGGTAACCCTTTTATGTCCGTCGTTATTACCGACGGACGTTGTCCGTCGGTAAAATTCCGTCGGTAATAGGGCTGTTTCTAGTAGTGTTTCTTAGGTGACACATAGGAGGAGTGGTCCCTAGTATCGTTTCTTGTACAAATCGCCCCTTAACATAGTGAGAGGCCAACCGTTTCAGGGCTTGCAAGCTCTTGGCTTTGATGCCTTCCCTTGGTCTACCTTCTTCATCTCTGAAAACTAATTACCCATCCTTGAGGAACTGATAAATCTGACTGTACCAGGGTTCTTTGACAGGCTCGGGTCCCAAGTCTATTTCACAACAGAAATTCGGGACTTCTCTTCTACCCACTCTGAATGGTTTTATCGCTTTTCCCTCGGGGATCTCTACCAATGAGGCTAGAGTAGCTAAGGCATCTGCGAATCTGTTCTTGTCCCTTGGCAGGTAATGGAAGGTTACTTCTCTGATCTGCTTAGTCAACTCTTCCATGTAGGCATGATACCTCTGAAGGTTAGGATCCACAGTCTTCCACTTGTTGGAGACCTGGTTGATGATCAGAGCTGAGTCTCCATAGACCTCGAGCTCCTTGACATTCCTTTCTAAGGTAGCCTCTAAACCAGCTGTGACGACCCCAACCCTAGGCACTCATTTTAAATATTAAATTATATGCTTTTAATATTTATGTTAGCTTTATGTGTTCAATTATATCTTTAATTCGTAATTTAAGATAAATTGGGTGAGAAGTGAAATTAGAATCCTTTGAGAAATTGTGGGTTGTTAAATAAAGAAATTTGGGGAAATAATAAAAATGGAAATTTATTAAATAGATAAATATTTGAGGAGGTTAAATGAGTGAGTAGGATGAATTATTGGGTTAAAGGTTAAGTTTAAATTAAAAAATGAAAGCCTTAGTTAGATATTTGTAGGAGGGGCCATAGAAGTCTTGCTCTCTCCCTAGGTGACAAGTGTCCACCCTTTACCTCCTTACTCTTACTCCCTCCCCTCCATCATTCATACTTCTTCCTCCTAGAGAAACCTTAGAGAAATTCCATGGAAGCTCTCAACCTCCATTCTTGAAGCCAAGCCATTTCTTCACCAAATTCAAGTCTAGGAGCATCATTGAAGTTGGATCATCTTGGGGAATCCATCAAGTTAGAAAGATCAACCTCCCATTGAAAACCCTAAGGTGAGTTGTTATGATTCCCTTCTTCTATTTGTTCATAAGTTATTTGATTATTGTTCTTGGCCTTGTGATGTTGATTTCTTGCTTGGAAACCTAAAGGGGAGTTGAATGGTTAGAAAATGAAATTTGTTGAAGTTAGGGTTCAAGGAAGATCATTTAAAAAGGGTTTGAAATGTGTGAAATGGGTAGAGATAAATAATCTAGGGCTACTTGGTTTTGAGTTTACATGTTTGGAATGGGACTTGGTAAGGTTAAAGTATCCTTTGGTGTTCTTGAATTAAGCTTGGTTAGAAGGAATGGAAACCTAGGCATAAAAGGGTCAAAATCTGAGTTTTGTGCTGGAGGAGGGCTTGGGCGGTCGCCCATGGGGGCTTGAGCGGCCGCCCATCACCCCAGAAACAATATTGCCTTTGAAATCCACTTGGGCGGTCGCCCAAGTGGTGAGGGCGGTCGCCCATAGTGGCAGAAATCTTATTTTCCTAGGAAACCCACTTGGGCGGTCGCCCAAGTGGTTAGGGCGGTCGCCCATGCCCCTGAACCAACTTTTTTCAATTTAAACAAGAATTGTTTAGCAAGTTGTTTGGCCACTTATAAATTGTGACTCCCACTTAGTAATTGAACTTGAACCTTCATTGAGATCTTGTATCCTTGAATATGGAATTTGTAGGATAGGTTAATGATCCCTCATTTCCTTACTTGATGTTATATATATATATATATTGTTGTTGATGTTGCTTAGTGTATTCATAAATTGTTGCACTTGGATAATTATTGGGCATGAGTATATATTACCATGTGGCTATTGTTTATCCCTTTTGTGGATTTATTTCAAGTAACTACTATGTGCTTGATAATTTGTTAATCAGCTGATATTGGGGGTATAACGTAATACGATCAATTATGGAAGTGTGACCTAATGTGATCGGATTATGTTATACCTGTGACCGTCCCCTCCTGTGGCCACAGGTTGGGGTTATAGCATCTGTATTGAGCCAAAAGCCTTACAGAGTTGCTACTATCTTATTTGGTTCCCTGAAAAATGGGTCTTATAAGATGTGAGTATTGCTTAAGCAGCTCACTTAAGATTGGAGTATTATTATACCCAATGTTGTACGACTATTGTTCGAGACGGGAAAAGGTAAACCAAAGGTAACGTAAGGTGTTTACGTTTTCCAACGTGTTATGTGTTGCATCTATTTGGCATATTGTTGCATACATAATAGCTTGCTGAGATTTATTCTCACCCCTCTCCCTTTAATGTTTTAGATCCCGAGACAGGCGGACCGGCCAAGTAAGGACGGAGAGGAGTTTGGAGTAATCTTTTGGGTATTGTCGGGGTATGTATAGGGTGACGTATAAAATGTATTTTGGTAATTCCTTTATTGGAGTTTGTAATTATAAACTTTAAATTCTACGTCATAACCTTAATCTTTTGTAACTAAACAATTGTTCGTTTTCAAAGTTGGTTAACTCCTCCTCCAATGTGGAGTGGAGTCGAGTTCTTTTGA
Organism: Adenophora triphylla var. japonica; assembly: GCA_022495995.1. Classification (NCBI taxonomy): domain Eukaryota; kingdom Viridiplantae; phylum Streptophyta; class Magnoliopsida; order Asterales; family Campanulaceae; genus Adenophora; species Adenophora triphylla. The sequence continues at coordinate 251,316 of JAFEMH010001925.1, read as the reverse complement.
AATGTTATGTTATTAATGTTTATATTTGAAAGTCAAGGTGAAGTTTTAAAAGTTTAGTGTTTTTGGGTTAGTTTGAGGACGCTCCAACTCGGGACACGTGTAGGTTCCGGGTCGGGGTCCTCACAGTTGGTATCAGAGCTCGGTTAGAATTCTCGGGTAGAGTCTAGCTGAGTGAGAGTGTGTGATAACTGACGTCGAGTGTTTAATGCAGGAGTTTGTTATAATGGCGGGAAATGATGGTGATTAGAATCGGGCTTTGGGTGATGTCGGTAATCCGAATGCCGAAATGATGGATATGTTCCGAGTGTTTCTTCAGAATATGGCAAATCAGAATCAAGGTAGGCAACATCAAGAAGGCAGACAAGGGCAACATGGTCTAGAGAAGTTCGTGAAGATGTCCCCTCCTAGCTTCAACGGAGATCCGGATCCGGTGAAGGCTGAGAGGTGGCTTGAGGCTATGAATAAGATTTTCGCGGCTATGGAGAGTTCGGATGCCGAGAAGGTGAGATGTGCCGTTTTCAAGTTGGAAGGACCCGCGGAGCACTGGTGGCAGGTAGTGAAGGATGGTTGGGACCGGAATTTGACACCGCAGACTTGGGAAAACTTTACACGCAAGTTCCGGGATCACTTCGTTTCGATGGTTACTAGAGACAAGAAGGAAGGTGAGTTTTTGAAACTGGAGCAAGGTACCATGACTATAGCACAGTATTCAGCAAAGTTCACAGAGTTAGCCCGATATTGTCCTCATTTGGTGCCAGATGAAGAGAGGCGAGTCTACCGGTTTGTGAAGGGATTAAGGGTTGAGTTCCGGAAGCAGTTATTGACGCATAACTTCGCCAACTTCCAAGCAGCAGTAAATATGGCGTATCAGATTGAGAATGACATAGAGGAGCATCGTGGTAAGAATGAAGGCGGGAACAGGAATAGATTCCAAGGTCAAGGTTCGGGACAGAATAGAGTTCAGCCGAGGACATTCACCCCGGGAGCAAATCGAGGAGGAAATGTGGCGACTCCGGCGAATCGTGCGACTCCGGGTCAGTTTGGGACAGTGTGTGGTTATTGTAAGAAGCTAGGGCATTCGGAGGATAAGTGTTGGAGCAAGCAAGGAAAATGTTTGGAGTGTGGGGCGACAGGCCATTTCCGGAAGAATTGTCCTAGGTGGCAGAATAAGCAAGCGACGGGTACCGGATTTGGGGGACAAGGCAGTGGTGTGAAGAGAGGTCTAGATGGGAAACCCAAAGATAGGGTGCAAGGTCGAGTGTTTGCCTTGGGTCAAGGAGAGGTCGATCCCAATGCTGTCATTAGAGGTATAGTTCTGTCTCGGGAGTTAAGGCCCGCATTCTTATAGATCCCGGGTCTTCCCATTCATTTGTGGCATCGCATTTTGCATTCTCATTGCATACTTTGCCTGAATCTATGCCTTATGTGTTGGAGGTCTCTACTCCTATGGGAGAGTGCCTCACATCTTCTTTGATATATCCTGGTTGTGATGTGACTATATGTGGGCATGTATTGCCGGTGGATTTGGTCGAGTTACCAATCCGTGATTTTGATGTGATCCTTGGGATGGATTGGTTGAGTCAGTGTCATGCTTTGGTAGACTGTCGTAGAAAACGAGTCTCATTTGCTATGCCTGACGTGCCTACTTTTATATTTGATGCGGATAGATCTATGTTCGGTTTACATGTTATTTCCGCTTTAAAGGCTAGGAAGATGCTATCTAAAGGGTGTGCGGGTTACTTGGCTTATGTGGTAGATTCCAATAAGAAGTCTCCCGAGTTAGCTCATGTCCCGGTTGTTAATGAATTTAGTGATGTGTTTTCTAGTGAGTACTCTATGCCTCCGGATCGTGAGGTAGAGTTTTGCATTGACCTAGTGCCCGGTACCGCACCTATCTCTAAAGCACCCTATAGAATGGCTCCGGCCGAGTTAAAGGAGTTGAAGGTCCAATTGCAAGAATTGTTAGACCGAGGTTTTATTCGTCCTAGTGTGTCTCCGTGGGGAGCACCGGTCTTATTTGTTAGGAAGAAGGATGGTACCTTACGATTGTGTATTGACTATCGTTTGTTGAACCAAGCCACCATTAAGAATAAATACCCTCTCCCGCATATAGATGAATTGTTTGACCAACTTCAAGGTTCTGTTATCTACTCTAAGCTTGACTTGAGAAGCGGATACCATCAGTTGAAGATTAGACCAGATGATATTGCTAAGACAGCTTTCCGTACTAGATATGGTCATTATGAGTTTGTGGTGATGCCTTTCGGGTTGACTAATGCTCCAGCCGTTTTTATGGATATGATGAACCGTGTCTTCAAGCCTTATCTTGATAGCTTTGTGGTGGTATTCATAGACGATATTCTTGTTTACTCTAAGTCCCGGGAAGAGCACGAGAACCATTTGAGGATTGTCTTGTCCATTCTTCGTGAGAAGCAGTTGTATGCCAAGTTCAGCAAGTGCGAGTTTTGGCTCGGCATTTCTTTCTTGGGGCATGTTGTGTCGAGTTCGGGAATTTCCGTGGATCCTTCGAAGATTGAGGCCGTGGTTAATTGGAAGCAGCCTTCGACTGTGACCGAGATTCGTAGTTTTCTTGGTTTGGCGGGGTATTACCAAAGGTTCATTGAGGGTTTTTCTCGGATTGTAACTCCGTTGACTAGGTTGACTCGGAAAGACGTATCGTTCGTATGGGATTCCAAGTGTGAGGCAAGTTTTGATGAATTGAAGAAAAGGTTGACAACGGCTCCTATTCTTACCCTTCCGGATGGTTGCGAGAATTTTGTTATTTATAGTGATGCCTCGAAGGCGGGTTTGGGTTGTGTGTTGATGCAAAATGGGAAAGTTATTGCGTATGCCTCTAGGAAGTTATCACCGGCGGAACAGAATTACCCTACTCATGATATGGAATTGGCGGCGATCGTGTTTGCGTTACATAAGTGGAAGCATTACCTTTATGGGGCGAAGTTTGAGATTTTCACCGATCATAAGAGTTTGAAATACTTATTTACCCAAAAGGAGTTGAACAACCGACAAAGAAGATGGCTTGAGTTCTTGAAGGATTTTGATTGTATAATTTCTTATCATCCGGGGAAGGCAAATGTTGTAGCGGATGCAATTAGCCGAAAGGCATATGTGACAGCTTTGAGTTCCCGAGAGTTGAAGAGAGAAGTAATCGTTGCGAATGTTCGAGCCGTTCCTACATTGTATGGAGAGTTGAAGGAAGCTTAACAAAATGATCCGGAATTGAAGAAAATTTTAGATCAAGTGCAAGAGGGAAAAGCCGGGGATTTTGCGTTGAATAGAGATGGTATATTAACCTTTCAAGGGAGAATTTGCGTTCCTTCGTTACCGGAAATCAAGAAGCGTGTGTTAGAGGATGGCCATAAGTCCAAGTTTGCGATTCATCCGGGTAGTACCAAAATGTATCAAGACTTGAAGCGTGGGTATTGGTGGAATGGTATGAAGAGGGAAATTGCGGATTTTGTTTCTAAGTGTTTGACTTGTCAACAAATTAAGGCCGAGCATCGAGACCGGCGGATCGCTTCAACCGTTGGATATTCCGGAGTGGAAATGGGAAGGGATCTCGATGGATTTTGTTTCGGGTTTACCTCTTACCGTGAAGAAGATGGATGCTATTTGGGTTATTGTGGATAGATTGACAAAGTCGGCTCATTTTCTTCCGGTGTCAACTAAGTTTTCTTTAGAGAAGTTAGCCCAGTTGTATATGAAGGAAATTGTGAGACTTCACGGGGTTCCGGTTAGTATTGTTTCCGACAGAGATCCGAGGTTTACATCTAGATTTTGGAGAGCATTGCAGGAAGCCTTGGGTTCGAAATTGTGTTTCAGTACGGCATTTCATCCTCAAACCGATGGTCAGTCCGAGAGAACTATTCAGATACTTGAGGATATGTTACGAGCTTGTGTGATGGATTTCCAATTATCTTGGGAGGATCATCTACCGCTAGTTGAGTTTGCTTACAATAACAGTTACCAGTCGAGTATCGAGATGGCTCCGTATGAGGCGTTGTATGGTAGAAAGTGTCGATCTCCGATGTGTTGGGACGAGGTAGGTGAAGCGAGACTTTGGGGCCCGGATTTGGTTCGAGATTCTACGGAGAAGATCAAGGTGATTCGGGATAGATTGAAGACGACTCAGAGTAGACAGAAAAGCTACGCCGACAATAGAAGACGGGATTTATCTTTTCGGGTTGGTGACTTTGTGTTCTTGAAGGTCTCTCCGAGGACGGGAATTAAAAGGTTTGGTAATAAGGGTAAGTTGGCTCCGAGGTTTGTAGGTCCGTTTGAGATTCTAGAGAAGATAGGGGATTTGGCTTACCGGTTGGCGTTGCCTCCGTCTTTTTCTTTGCTTCATGATGTGTTTCACGTTTCTATGCTAAGGAAGTATTGTCATGACCCCTCCCATGTTTTGAGTTCTCCCCCCGACGATGTTCAGGCGGACATGTCTTATGTGGAAGAACCGTTAAGAGTCTTAGAATTCCAAGTTAAGGAGTTAAGAACTAAGAGTATTCCGATAGTAAAAGTCCTTTGGAAGAATCACACCGTCGAGGAAGCAACGTGGGAGCTAGAGTCGGAGATGAGGGCGAAATACCCTTGGTTGTTTGAGAATTCAAGTAAGTCTTTTAAAATTCGGGTCGAATTTTCTTTAAGGGGGAGTGAGTGTGACGACCCCAACCCTAGGCACTCATTTTAAATATTAAATTATATGCTTTTAATATTTATGTTAGCTTTATGTGTTCAATTATATCTTTAATTCGTAATTTAAGATAAATTGGGTGAGAAGTGAAATTAGAATCCTTTGAGAAATTGTGGGTTGTTAAATAAAGAAATTTGGGGAAATAATAAAAATGGAAATTTATTAAATAGATAAATATTTGAGGAGGTTAAATGAGTGAGTAGGATGAATTATTGGGTTAAAGGTTAAGTTTAAATTAAAAAATGAAAGCCTTAGTTAGATATTTGTAGGAGGGGCCAAAGAAGTCTTGCTCTCTCCCTAGGTGACAAGTGTCCACCCTTTACCTCCTTACTCTTACTCCCCTCCCCCTCCATCATTCATACTTCTTCCTCCTAGAGAAACCTTAGAGAAATTCCATGGAAGCTCTCAACCTCCATTCTTGAAGCCAAGCCATTTCTTCACCAAATTCAAGTCTAGGAGCATCATTGAAGTTGGATCATCTTGGGGAATCCATCAAGTTAGAAAGATCAACCTCCCATTGAAAACCCTAAGGTGAGTTGTTATGATTCCCTTCTTCTATTTGTTCATAAGTTATTTGATTATTGTTCTTGGCCTTGTGATGTTGATTTCTTGCTTGGAAACCTAAAGGGGAGTTGAATGGTTAGAAAATGAAATTTGTTGAAGTTAGGGTTCAAGGAAGATCATTTAAAAAGGGTTTGAAATGTGTGAAATGGGTAGAGATAAATAATCTAGGGCTACTTGGTTTTGAGTTTACATGTTTGGAATGGGACTTGGTAAGGTTAAAGTATCCTTTGGTGTTCTTGAATTAAGCTTGGTTAGAAGGAATGGAAACCTAGGCATAAAAGGGTCAAAATCTGAGTTTTGTGCTGGAGGAGGGCTTGGGCGGTCGCCCATGGGGGCTTGAGCGGCCGCCCATCACCCCAGAAACAATATTGCCTTTGAAATCCACTTGGGCGGTCGCCCAAGTGGTGAGGGCGGTCGCCCATAGTGGCAGAAATCTTATTTTCCTAGGAAACCCACTTGGGCGGTCGCCCAAGTGGTTAGGGCGGTCGCCCATGCCCCTGAACCAACTTTTTTCAATTTAAACAAGAATTGTTTAGCAAGTTGTTTGGCCACTTATAAATTGTGACTCCCACTTAGTAATTGAACTTGAACCTTCATTGAGATCTTGTATCCTTGAATATGGAATTTGTAGGGTAGGTTAATGATCCCTCATTTCCTTACTTGATGTTATATATATATATATTGTTGTTGATGTTGCTTAGTGTATTCATAAATTGTTGCACTTGGATAATTATTGGGCATGAGTATATATTACCATGTGGCTATTGTTTATCCCTTTTGTGGATTTATTTCAAGTAACTACTATGTGCTTGATAATTTGTTAATCAGCTGATATTGGGGGTATAACGTAATACGATCAATTATGGAAGTGTGACCTAATGTGATCGGATTATGTTATACCTGTGACCGTCCCCTCCTGTGGCCACAGGTTGGGGTTATAGCATCTGTATTGAGCCAAAAGCCTTACAGAGTTGCTACTATCTTATTTGGTTCCCTGAAAAATGGGTCTTATAAGATGTGAGTATTGCTTAAGCAGCTCACTTAAGATTGGAGTATTATTATACCCAATGTTGTACGACTATTGTTCAGACGGGAAAAGGTAAACCAAAGGTAACGTAAGGTGTTTACAGTTTTTCCAACGTGTTATGTGTTGCATCTATTTGGCATATTGTTGCATACATAATAGCTTGCTGAGATTTATTCTCACCCCTCTCCCTTTAATGTTTTAGATCCCGAGACAGGCGGACCGGCCAAGTAAGGACGGAGAGGAGTTTGGAGTAATCTTTTGGGTATTGTCGGGGTATGTATAGGGTGACGTATAAAATGTATTTTGGTAATTCCTTTATTGGAGTTTGTAATTATAAACTTTAAATTCTACGTCATAACCTTAATCTTTTGTAACTAAACAATTGTTCGTTTTCAAAGTTGGTTAACTCCTCCTCCAATGTGGAGTGGAGTCGAGTTCTTTTGAAATGTTATGTTATTAATGTTTATATTTGAAAGTCAAGGTGAAGTTTTAAAAGTTTAGTGTTTTTGGGTTAGTTTGAGGATGCTCCAACTCGGGACACGTGTAGGTTCCGGGTCGGGGTCCTCACACCAGCAATGCAAGATTCATACTCTGCGGCATTGTTCGTGGCAGGGAAGTTCAACTTGATGGCTATTGGCGTGTTCTCATCTTTCGGATCGACCAGTAGCATTCCTATGCCATTTTCTCTTTTGTTAGCAGCTCCGTCAAAGAAAAGCTGCCATCGGTTCTCAGGCTCAACTACAAAGATTCCTTCATCTGGGAATTGGGGTTCAGGCCCACGGTCCTCATTGCTAGGGAAGTTTTCCAGATGGTCTGACAGCGCTTGACCCTTGATTGCCTTTCTCATCACATAGTTGATGTCATACTCAGCTAAGAAGAACGACCACTTTGCTAGACGCATCGAAAGGGAAAGCTTTTCGAAGATATACTTGATGGGGTCCATTTTCGAGACCAAGTTCACAGAGTGGGCTTGCATGTAATGCTTCAGCTTACCGACTACCCAGACCAGTCCTGCACAAGTCTTTTCGCACGCTGAGTAATTGAGCTCACTTCCTTGCAGCTTCTGGCTGACAAAGTAAATGGCATTTTCTACCCGAGAGTCCTTCTTCTCCTGAGCAAGCATAGCCCCAACTGTCGTATCAGTAACAGTGAGATAGAGCAAAAGAGGTTTCTGTCTATGTGGGGGACATAGTACCGGGGGATGTACTAGGTACGCCTTGATTTGGTTAAAGGCATCCTGGCATTCCTCAGTCCATTCTGTGTCTGCATTCTTCTTCAAGAGCTTGAAGATGGGCTCGCACATAGTAGTCAGCTGGTTGACAAAACGGCTGATGTACTATAATTTACCCATAAAGCTTTTGACCTCTGTCTAGGTTCGAGGTGGCCTCATGTCCATAATGGCCTTGATCTTTCGGGGATCGACTTCAATACCTCATTATGTGACCATATACCCAAGCACTTTTCCCCTTGTCACTCCAAAGGTGCATTTGGTAGGGTTAAGTCTCATGGAATGCTGTCTCAACCTCTCAAAGAACTTTCGCAGGTTGACAAAGTGCTATCCATCCTCACCTTTGGAATGGATTATCATGTCATGGACATAGACCTCAATTTCCTTGTGGATCATGTTGTGAAAGAGTGCGGTCGCTGCCCTCTGATACGTAGCTCCGGCATTCTTAAGTCCAAAAGGCATCACCGTATAGCAGTACGTTCCCCACGGTGTGGCAAAGGCTATCTTTTCTTGGTCCTCCTCGGCGATCTTGATCTGTTTATAGCTAGCAAAGCCATCAACAAAGGATTTGACTTCGTAGTTAACAGTGGCATCCACCAGGATGTCTATGTTCGGCAAGGGATAGTCGTCTTTGGGACTGGCCTTGTTCAGATCCCGGAAATCTACACAAAAGCGCACCTTCCCGTTGGCCTTAGTCACAGTCACGATGTTGGACAACCATGTCGGATATTTGATGACCCTGATGAATCCTACCCGCAGTAGCTTCTCAATCTCTTCTTTGACTTGTAGAGACCACTCTGGCTTGATTTTTCTCAGTTTCTGCTTTACTGGCTTGGCATCTGGTGCTAGAGGGATTCTGTGCTCCACAATCGAACTATCTAGCCCTGGCATATCCTTATATGACCATGCAAACACGTCCATGTATTCTTTGAGCAGATTGACCAGTCTGTCCCGTTCAACCCCCTGGAAGAAGTTCCCAATCTGTGTCTCTTTAGGTTCCTCGACAGTACCCAAGTTAACACTTGTCAAAACCTCCTCGGCAGCTTGGGCCCGGTTTTCCTCTTTGTCTGTAACCTGCTTAAAGGTTTCTTTAATGTATTGTTCATTTAGTGTGTTTGCATCTTGTTCAAATGATTCATTATTAACTGTTGTTAAGTTATTAGTTAATTTATCATTTGCTAAGTTGGCAATAAGGGGATACTCAGAAAGATCTATCATTTCATTTAAAGAGAAAGGAAAGATGACATTGGCTACATATTCATAATCTTCAGGCGTGAGGCCTTCAGATGACTCGGAGGACTGGAATTCAAAGATTCCTGACTCACATGACTCTTAACCCTAACGACTCTGGACCCTACACTACTTATTGACTCGAAGTGTTTGACATGGGTTGGACTGGGGTTTATACTCTTTCCTGCCATTTCCCTGGGGAGTAGCAGTCTTGTCAGCGTTCCCATCCTGTTGTGCATCCTGCGAAACTTCACTGCCTTCGCTGACATCATTCCCATGGGGGATGTTCGGCTGATCTGGTGCAATCTCCTCTCCGAGTCCGATCATATCCATTTGCATCTCTGGGGTAATGGGACCAGTTGCACTTTCGACATCTGAGAGACAGCTTTCTCCATCATCAAAGTCTTCTGGCCATTCACTCTTCTTTCCACATTCTTCCAAACAGGGGGTTGGGACTGATCTTCTTGAACAGTAAGAGCCATCACGAACACATTATGTTCACCGTGGGTGATGAAGGGTTCTGTAGAGACTTCCATCATCATAGCTTGGCTTACTTCTGCCTCACAATCATCGTAAGTGAGTCTTCCTTCTGTAATCTTGACTATGGTCACCGGTTCGAAATCACAAAAGAGAGGTCTGGCCTTGACAACATTAACGAAGTCGGTTCCTATTATAGGTCCAAATTTCCCTTCCATGGCGGAGGCATCAATCAGATCTTTCCATTCTCCTTGCAATTTAGCATAAGGAACATTGAATTCCAGGATGTCTATGATCTTTGGATTCCCGAAACCGGCTGCATTTGGTTGGAAAAGGGGTTGCCCTTCTTTTTCAGTTTACTTAAAACGGTGTCTTTTATTAATTTCTATTTGGTTGGAAAATGGGTTGCCCTTCTTTTTCGCAACTACTCTAGATCCTGGATCAGTGGGTTTCATCACTACGTCTATAAGCCCCTCGTTTTCCACCTGTACTTCGACCTCCCAGGGTGGATAGCCCCCGGCGAGGGTCCTATACACGCGGATCCCACTGACCGAGAGAGAAGAACGCTCCTAATGGGTCTAGTGAGTCATAGGAACTTTTAACGCGGGAGCGATGCAGATTATAGTCAAGGCAATGCCGGGAAAGTCCCGTCTTTCAGCCTTAACGGAATTTCGGCAGAGTTTCACTTGCGCGATTGACGTTTTGACTTTTTGGCATTGTCCAAGAAGATAATAGGCATGGGTCAAACGGTAAAAGCCGGATGACATAGTGTCACATTGAACTTAGTTGCCTACGTTGTGCGAGTCAAAGTCTAAGTCAATGCCGGATCAAGATCTTGCCAATTTTTCCTTGTCGGAATTTTGGCAGAGCTCCGCTTGCGCGAAAGATCTTTTGAATTTTTTTTCACGGACTCGGGCTTGATTCTTACGTATCCCATGCGGGTCAAAGTCAATGCCGGAGTCAAGATTATGCCAATTTTTCTTGGCGGAATTTCGGCAGAGTTTCGCTTGCGCGAAGGATCCTGACTTCCGTCATGGGCAAAGGTTTGACCTTTACGGGGGTATGCAACTAGGCTATATGACACGATCTAGCCAAAAATCAACCAAAAGTCACGGTATTAAAATGTGTGACACGGACTGTGCATTGGTCGACACTGGCTGCCATGGGGAGTTTGGGATGATTCCGTGCGCCCCCGGGAGCATCGTAATGCTGTCCGTGACTGCAGCTGAACAACCACCCCGGGTTAAAGGGACGTGCGTGCAAAGTGTACAGAATATATAAGGTCCGCGTAATGTGCGGCCTCCTAAAAATGTTCCTTTTTGAGTTAAAACAGAAATTTTCAGAAATGTGTTTTAAAGGAATGATTTTTTCGGGACGGGAGAAATGCAATAGTTAAGCACGTTAATTTTCTGGAGCCCGGTCAGTCTTGGAACTGAATAGCCCCAAGCTTCCTAAGCTGCCAGATTAACCTCAGATTTTGTCCAAGTGGAATTGCCAATGAAGCCGCCCGGCTAGGATCCAAGGAGGATAGAGTCGTACGGCTGGATCAAGCAATTTTCCAGGTTCCATTTTTTTTCATTTGCAGGTTGTTTCCCCGTATGTTTTGGCACCCTTTTAGCTCCAGAAAGCTTCCTATTCAGTATTCAGAGTATGCACAATCCCAAAAACCAAAATGCATGCAAAAAAGCAAGGAAAGGAAAGCAAGCACGAGAATCGGATCCGCGGCGGAAGGATAACCCACTCAAAAAAGCTTTGTGTTTTTTTTTTGTAAGAAAGAATACCGGTACGTGGCATTGTTAGACCATATTTTATCCCAGACTCGGGTGAGGAGGCGATAACGGGAAGTTTAATGGTTTCCACCTATATACCAAGTATCATTTTTTTTATTAAAAATGAAAGCTTTTTTGGTTTGATTCCCAGCGGAGTCGCCAAACAGTGAATGTGGTGCCAAGATCGCAGCGCTTTTTGCTTTGTTTTTTTTAACCGCTTTCTCGTGTAAGGGGTCACCGCCTCACATCGGTTTGAAGACATCCGGTTTAAATTGAAAAAATGGAGTCCCCACGCCATTTTGATTTCCTCAAAACTTTGAAAAAAAATATTAGGGTCTGGAGGTCAAGTTACCCCTTGGGAAGAACGTTTGGCGTTCACCCAAGGAGCCTTGCCGAAGCAAGTCTTCCAAGATCCGACTTTCGTGCTTGCCTTTGTGCTTTCGTGTGTGGAATGTGTTTTGATAAAAGGGGGGGATGTGCCAAGTGGTCTTCCGGACGTATAAACCATGAGTTGGTTATCGCTCGGGATTCCTTGGATTTTGATATGTTCGGGACTTTGGTCCCGTGCTCATCTTGGACTTACGACCATCATTATGATACCTTGGGTCACATGTGATCGGAATAGGGACACCTCTTTTTATAGTCCAAGAATGAGACTCTTTAGAAAGGAAGGACCTTCGCCCATCAAGCCTACATCTTGAGACGATTTGAGCTTGATAGGGACATTTGTGCTCGTCTCAAGTGATGATCGGAGATGTGGAGGGTCAAGTTCATCCTTTTCTAAAGGGATTTCCGACCATGGCATCTTTATATGGAGAAAATGATGTAAAGATATGACCTTTACACCATTACACCCCGAGAGATGCTCCAAGTACCAAAGGGGACTAAGGGAAGGGGTATAAAGATTGGATCTTTATACTCATCCTATGCCTTTTTGTGTCTGAGGAAGGTCACTAGACAATCCTTGGAGAGTGATCCAACCATGAGGGATATGGGGAAATGCATTTTTAAAGTAAAGATGACATTTTTATGCAAACATGTGTAAGGAACACTATGCAAGCTAGGACTAGGAATGTAAGGGAGGACCTTTATGGCTTTCATATGTCCTTTAAGAACCATTTAGGTGGACAATCCTTGGAAGCAAGGAAGGGGATGACATTTATATGAATAAAGATGACGTTTTTAATGTAAAGATGACATTTTTATATGGAAAAAATGACATTTTCAAATCATTATGTGAGAGATCCACCTTAGAACAAGTCATTTGTGGTCTTATTGTTCATCCTTGGGATGGATCCTCCATGAATCCCATGTGATAGGAGAATGGGGGGGTATTATGACCTACATAGTAAAGACTTGATTTTTATGGCAACAAATCACATATAAAGCAAGTAAATAGCAATATAAATGGCAAGGAGCAATATAACAAGAATAACAAGTATATTTTAAAGAGAAGAGGAGGAGAGGTTACCAATGGTGGTGTCCCTCTATCTCCCTTGAAGGTTTCCTAAAGAAGGAGCAACTTTGGAAGGATTTTGGAGAGGAGGGAGGTGATTTTGAGAGATTTCAGCTTTTTGGAAATTCAGGGCTCTATTTTGGCAGAGTAACAGTGCCAAAATTGTATCTTTAAAATGAATAGATGAGGCCTCTATTTATAGGTAGTTTTGTGCTTCCTAATGAAGCCGTGCGGCTGTAACCCTTGGCTAATGAAGTCGTGCGGTCTTATCCATTAGTGACTCAACCTATTTCTAGAACCATGCATGGTGGCATTCTAGAAGCTCTTTCCAACGAGGGACTACGTGGAATTTTAATTCCTAACAAGTCCTTCGCCCCTCGGAAGGTTTGGAAAAGTTCCCAAATTGCCATTGAACTTTAGGAAAGTCCGGGAAATTGCCGGGAAACTTAACCGGAAGGCATGAGCTAGATTTGGATACTTACAGGCACACGCCCTCAAATGTTTTAGTAATCTCGGTCTGAGGCGCCACACGCCCTCGAAAGATTTAGTAATCTCGGTCTGAGGCGCCACACGCCCTCTAAAGTTTCAGTAATCTTAGGTTCAGACGCCTCACAATAGTCTCGCTCAGGTTTAGACGCCTTACAATAGTCTCCATTCAGGTTCAGACGCCTCACAATGGTCCCACATAGGTTCAGACGCCTCAGAACAGCCTCGCTTAGGTTCAGACGCCTCACAACAGTCTCGCTTAGGTTCAGACGCCTCACAATAGTCTCACTTAGGTTCAGATGCCTCACAATAGTCTCCACTTAGGTACAGATGCCTCACAACAGTCTCGCTCAGGTTCAGACGCCTCACAACAGTCTCGCTTAGGTCAAGGTCCCCACGCGCGGCCCTTGCACCTACGAACTACGATCGGCTTGATTCCCGCTTGGGATACGTAGGAATTCTTCCGCTAAGGCTCCAGCCAGCTGACCTCTCAGGTCTCTTCAAATAAGGCAACCCCCGATTTGGATCCTTATCTTTTTCAACGACCCCACTTCCTTAGAAAGTGACGTCGCTGAGGGGCTAACTGTAAGTACCCAAATCCGGATCATTAAAATACGTTAAAAGTTAACCGGAATCTGTTAACTGGCCCGCTCCAGGTTAACCAGAACCCGTTAAACTCCCCGTTCTCAAGCCAACAAGACGTCCCGGGACTGCCCCGTGCATCCCAACGTCAAAGCGTACTCAACGCACGTTATCACACGTAAAAGTACAACTTTTTCTGAAAAATGCACTTTTCGACACTTTTTGGGAGCGTTTCGGATATTTTTTGGATAGTTATTTAAAAAAATGGCCAAAACCGGGAATAACGGGACGAAAACCCTAGCCCTGGTGAGTCACAGGGGCACGTGGCACACATGCCACAGCCCTCAAGTCAACATCAATCAAATTTCAGAGTGAAAAGACCAAAATGCCCCTGAGATTGTGTCACAGTCCGTCCGTACTGTTTTACAGGCAAAACAGAATTGCCAGCAAGTCCTCCCATTTTCCAAAATACCACAAAACCCCCCTCCCCAAATTGAAGGTAAGTCCGTCCGGACTCTTTTACAAAATCACCCTATAAACACAAGGGCTGTCAAAACATTTGAAAAAAGAAAAAAATAATCCATTTTCACCCAAAGCCCACGGCATAACCAGTTTCCACCCTCCCCCGAGCCCTATTTTGCCTCGAGTTGCTTGAAAACCTTGATTTTCAACAAAACACGAACCAAACCACCTCGAAACACCTTTCCAAACACTAAACCGTATCCCGTATATGTCAACCGAGCCAAAAGAGTCAACCCCTAGCCATAGGTAACACTCTCTCTCCCTAAACACTAGTTCCGTCTCAATTCACATGCCAGTCGCTACAACCGTTTCGATCAAAAGTTATTGAAATGTAGACGTCACCGTCGACGGGGTTCGATACGTTTTAGTCCAAGATCCTCTTCTCTCCCGTAAGAGAAGTAATCTCGAGTTAAAACGGCATTCCGGTCCCGTTCTTTACTTTTTATGTCATTTAACGGTCCGGATCGTTTGATCCGTTGAATGTCATTTACATTACGCAACTTTATAGTCCAAACCGTTCGGTTCGTGACAGTCATTTAACGGTCCGGATCGTTTGATCCGTTGAATGCCATTTAAATAACGCAACTTTACAAGTCTGAGCCATTTGGTTCGTCGATCGGACCTTTAAAATCTGGATCATTTGATTCCATCGATACCGAACTTTAAATACTGTCATTTACAAGTCCGAGCCGTTTGGCTCGTGATAGTATTTACTTATCAAAGTCCGAGTCGCAAAACGATTCGTTGATCGCATATCATTTAATGTTTTTTTCCCGTAAAATCGCTAACAATGTAATGCCCGGTTCAAAATCGGAGTTCGTCATTCGAACTCTCTTTCAAAACGTGCAAAGTGACGTTTGGCATCCAAACGATCATCTTTAAAACTCAAAACCCGACGTTTGACATTCAAACGCTCTTTTCTTAAAAGTCAACATTTAACACTTAAGTTAAAGATTCAAAACTCGTCACTCGCACCTCTTTTCCTAAAAAAACTTCAAAATCGACGTTTGTCATTTAAACGCTCGCTTTTTCCAAAAGAATCATAAAATCAACGTTTGACATTCAAACCAAGATTAAGCTTGTCATTCAAGCCCCCATTTTCAAAATGCAAACACACACACACACACACAATTTCGAGAAAGGTAGAAAGACTCATCATACGAGGCGTTTCGGGTGATCTCAAAATACTCTTCCCGAAACGTAACGTGACCTCCGAACCTAACAATCTCTGGTACTAAAAAGCCTTTTGTCATGTTTTTGCTACCAATAAAAACGACACCCTTTTCAAAGTCTTTTTCAAGTTTTTGATAACAATAAAAACGACACGTTTTTCAAAGCCATTTTTCAACGTTTGGGCTCAAAATACAAAACCGCGTGGCGACTCCTCTCCTTCCCGAAAGCGAGGTCCCAAACATCCGCGAAAGACAACCGCTCGCCGCAGTCCGCGCGATCCGGGTTATTTCACATACGAAATAATAATTTGCCAAATTTTTTGTATTTTGTTTTTGTATATTTTTATTTGATAAAGTAGCATAGCAATTTCTTTGCTAATATAAGTACTTTTTAGATTTTTTTTTATTATCAAAAGTCCCTCAATCTAATGCGATCTACAAAAAAAAAACACCCAAAGTACGATTTTACAAAAAGAGTCCTCGACTAAAAATAAAATTTACAAAAAAAAACACGTGTTATCAGAGAAGGTATTTCTCTTAGACCATCCACTATGGTGACTCTCCAAGTGAGAGTCACCCCCCAAATAAAAAAAAAAAAAGAAAGCAAAGGAAAGTCACGAAATGGAGTGACTCCGGGCAATCAGCCAACCGGCGGTTGACCCCGGTTGTGCAATTTCTTTTTTTTTATTTTTTTTGATTTAATTATTTTGATTTTGTATTTATATAAATATATTTTTAAAATTAATATATTTTATATATTAATTTTATTTTTAAAAGGTTGGGTGGGGTTGGGTTGGGTCGAGGTCACTGATGGGAGTATAAATTATATAAGTTGGGTTGGATTGGGTTGGGTGAGAGAAATTAATATTTTATTTGAGGTTGGGTTGGGTCAGGGTCACTGATGGGGATGGTCTAATTCTTTGAATTTAAGTTGGTCCCAATCTTTCAGCTAGTGGCTGATAGGTCCAAGTTGTTTAATTAATGGATGGGTGCAAAATGACCGCTGAAGTCGGAATTTTGACTGAAGTTACGGGCTGAGAGGTGCTGCCAATTTCAGCAGGAATTTTTGTAGTGTCAGGTGCTTCTGAGACAAGGCCAACAATGTTTCCGTCTTGATATCAGCTGTTAAGGCCGAATTCCTCTACTTTCTTTCTTAGCGAGAGCTTCAAATTGAGCTTTGAGCCTCTTGAGTTCCTCCTGTTGAGGGATACCTCAGACCGGATTTTCGTGGAGGTTGTCGAATCTACCGCTGCCTTGAGACATATTGACTGAGCTGACCGGCGAAAACTTTTTCGCTGGAGTAGAAACTCTTATTAGTCTGGTACCGCGGGCGTACAAACCCAAGCTACTTTGGCTGTCTCTGAAGTAATATGTAAGTGAGTCGAGCTAAGTTCTCTTTACTTTTTTGGAACAATTTTTTTTTTTTATTATTTTTAGAATCTTTTCTTCCACTTTCTTTTATAAGTTTCCCAAAAAGTGTCTTATTAGTCCTAATAGCTAAACGGGAAGAGCCCATTTTGCATACAATTCTGTAAGTGGAGATTTATCGTTTTAAAAAAAGTTTTATGACATTTTGAACCTCCGGGCCAACCTTATTTCTCCACCTCAAGGTGGACTACCTTGGGTAGAGGTTCCACGTCATAGTAAGAATATATTTTTCCAAGCCTAATAACTTTAATCATTATTTAAATTAAATAATTGGTTTGTTAATTTGCTCTTGTAGCGTCGCACCACAAATCATTTAAAACATTCAACCCCGTCAAAGTGGTTTAACAAGAGTATACCATCAAACTTAGTAATCACACCGAGGTGCTCGTAGTGGGTGAAAATTCAGGTGCAAAGATTAATATCCCAACATGAGTAAGAATCCAGCAACAACCGGGGAGCCACAGGATAGTAAAGGGTTGTTGTATAGCATGTAAGAAAATATGAAACAATTGTGCAATATGTGCGATTTTAAGGTTAATTTCTTTTGAAAGAAATTAAAGAAAATCTTTTTGATTTTTTTAGCAAGTAAAGACTAGAATGCATAAATATGTAAAGAAAGCAAAGAGAGACATGCAATTTCCTTATTGCTCCAAAATCATACAACCCCCTGTATGAGAAATTTCTAACCACTTAAACATTTATTTTTAAAAGATGTTATTAGGGAAGATTCTGGGGACAATTTAAGAAAAAAAAACCCAAAAATAGGATCAAAGCGGACTGCTAGAGAGCATTTTTTTTTCAGAAAACAAAAGTAGCTGGCCAGCTAGTCATCAATTAGCCGGAAGGCTAGCCCCTGTGACCGCGCGGCCTGGGCAGCTCTTTTACATATTTTTTCCTCAAACTTTCTTTAGAAGTGTGAATTTAACCAAAACTTAACAAAATTAAATAATTTTAATGGAACACAAATTTAACCGAAAAGTAGACCCGTTACTTTTTTCAAAAATAAATATAAAAATGAGTTTTTTTTTTCTTTCTCTTTTATGTGTCCCCAGCGAAATCGCCACTGTGGATGTGCTCATCCGTAGTGGTCGCTACTCGCGGTTTTAAGAGAGTTGCCATCATTATTTTTTTAAGGAAAAACAATAGAAAAACCTTTTACATTAAGAAACTCTAGGTTCGAGCATCTCGTTACGAGGTGAGAAGGTGTTGGGCACCCACTTCGCCCGGTCCGTAAGGACCAATTTTTTGTTGTTAGTGTGTGAGTGTTGAAAATATTTAATTTTGTTATTTATTTAACAGAAAACAAACTATTTGATGGAAAATCTTGCAAATTTTGTTATACCTAACTTTGAATGTCGATCGGATATTGAAGAACAGCTACATGACCTTGTTAGACGTCGATTTCCTTCGTGTACTTCAATGGTTATGGGCGGGATCTCGAAAAGAGTGGTGTCTTGAGATTTAACTTTAGGAACAAACATTACTTTAGGTGGGGAGCTTTAAGGGACTTTACTTTAGAACTTTAGATTTTATTTGTTCAAAGTGACTTTAAGGGAGATAAGGGATTTTCGCACCTTTTCTACATGCAAAAATATGGAAAGGGTAGTGAGAGTGAGTGTTGTCTGAAAGTTGTGCATACTGTGTGTCAAGATATGTAGTGTATTTTTCAAGGGGGTAAAGGGGTCTATTTATATGTGAAGGGGGCAAGAAGTTAGCTAACTTCACGGGATTTGAGGCGACATTTATAGATTAATTAGGGATCAAGTTTATGAATTAATGGGAGTAATCAATAACAAAAACGTGGGGGAAATCAAGTTATTGCACCACCACTGACCAGCCGATTGGCAAGCTGGGTTAGCAGGGCGGCCAGTTTGGCCTAGCCGGGCGGCCGCACATGGTAGTCGGGCGGCTTCCTTGTGTAATTATGGTGTTTCCACATTATCTTCCTCATGTGCACCTCACATGCTCGTGGGGACACTTAAAGGGTGTGTGCAAGAGGCAAATTCACTATGTGTGGGGTGCACTTAGTACATGTGGGTACATGATAAGGTGTGAGTGCCAATATGAGGCTTGATGGAGTTTCATTTAGGCTTGGATATCTCAAACAGCTTGAGGTTGACCTACAAAAGAAACTCATAAGAGTGAATTTAAAAGCGAACCCACACATTGAGTACAAGCTAAAAATTTGGAAAAGGTTACAAGGCACCATATCAACAATGCTAAGTCTTTTATGATGGAATTGGATCACTAATGAATACATGGTAACTAACTAATGATTTTGAATCTGTATGGACCGAGCATTTAAAGGTATTACATTTTATTATTCATATTTTTGCACATACTAATGACTCTATTGTATAGTCTAATTATCTCGTTCTTTTTTAATATGTAGAAAGACCCAAATGTAAAAGAAGTTCAAAATAAGCCTTTTTCATTATACCAAGATTGGTGTGAGATAAGGGAAACGATCGTGCGGCTGAAGAGTTTGCTGAAACCCCTATGTATGCTACAGAAGAGTTGCAACGAGGTAGAGTGATATTGATGTGGAGTTTTATGATTTGAATGATCTTGAGGTAGGACTTGATGACATTTTGATTTTTGAGAAAAGATTTTCTTGTGATTTCTCAAATTTGGTTTGCTGAGAAATAATGTGATTTAGAGCTTTATTCTGAGTGACCGTATTTTCACTATGCCAATTGTGAGTTGTTTCGGCTGGACTAATCGACCTTTGATTTCCTGATGTACCAATTGAAGTTGGATTTTGGATCTTTCACCCATGCTTGTTCCTTTGGTGGGGAAATTCAAATGGGGTTAGTGTAGGAAACTTTTTTTGGTATTCTTGCGATCTTGGATCAATGCCACTCCCTATTACCAAGCCCAAAACAATTCCCAACAATCCCCTATACACAACATCATCATCGTCATCTTCTTCAACCTTTGCTACCCAGCCTGCTCCAAAAGATCCTCCAGATCCCCATGTTGGTACTTCTTCAAATGCTCCAAGTATACTCCCAATAGAAAAATGGATCCGGTTTCATTATTTCTTCGATCTCTAGCCCAAGACATATCCCCTCTAATATCCACTTCAGTCTTCACCTTTGTCGGACCTATTATTGATGATGGTTCAGACCCTTTTGATGCCTTTGAACACCTGTTAATGGCAGAGCCAAAGACAACATTTCAAGGAGATACTGAACTTGTTGATTCAGATCTAGATGAGTCCACAAGCCAGAATCTACCGCGGAGTGATACGAAAGCCAAGTCTATTACCCGATGTGACACCAAATGGAAATTTATATTCGATGATATCTCACCCTCCAAATGGAGAGAAAGAAGTGTTGTAATTCTAACTCCAATACTAGTCCATAGACATGGTTATCAAGAGATTTTAGGCCCGACTTCAAGGTCAATACTAGTCCATAGACATGGTTATCAAGAGATTTTTGGCCCGACTTTAAGGTCGCCTTCGAGACTGGTACTTTAGTCTCGGAGAATATCGATAATTACAGATTCAACAAAGCCCCTCACCTGAAGAATTTATAAATATAATTTATTTTGAATTTATTAGAATCCAGTTGAACATACCATCCATACCCGAGAAAAGTTTTTGAAGATGAAGTGATGTTCATTTCAAAAGAAGGATCATGAGAAGCATTATAATTGTATGTCTCAGCGGTTCTATTGCATTTATGTTATTGATGATATCAATCTCAAACAAGTCTTTCTCAAATTCTTTCCAGAATCCCTCGATAATGAATCCTACAGAGTGTTGGAATCAAGAAATGCAACGGTGGCACAAACCTCACTTGGTGGCCTTTACCAGTTGATACTCAATGCTCTAGAAAAGCTTTGTAACCTAAAGAAATTCCTTGTCAAGTAGAAAGAACTGGAAAGCATCTTGGGTCAAGTTTCTTTGAATCGTTTAAACAAAATGGGAAGGTTTCCCGAAAAAATCCAAAATCCAGAAAGAAGTGGAAGTTGATAAGGAAGAAACCCCAACGCGGCCGAACGTCTGTTATATCTGTCAAAAGAAAGGACATTTTGCAAAGGATTGTCCATACAAGCGAAAATCCCAAGCATTAATCAGACTTTTAACCAAATCAAGCCAGTTGATATCTCTAACCTTGAGTCATTGTACTCACTTGATGATGAGCCTTGTGGTTCTGCTATTTTCACAATTGCCTATTCCGACTCCTCATCATATGAAGATTCTGAATCAGATTCAACCTATGAACACCCAGACTTACAATTTCTCATGATGAATCCTCTTCCTCACATTCCTCATATTCTACCAGTCCAAGAAAGCCAGCATGTCCCATTGGCCAAAGTCCATATTATCACCTCCACATATGCTAATCCCATCTATGTAATTGCTTTCTTTGATATGGTATCGTCAGTTTCCATACCGAATCCCAAAATTCTTTCTCCAAGCTTCTGGAAGCCACATCACCAAACATTCCTTGCAGCCAATGGAGAAGTGTTTGTGATAGACAAAATTAGTGTCCCAATCCAAATTCGCCTCTTTCCCAAATGTGTCATAAAGTATAGGTTACTTGGTCCAAGTTCTCATGGAAAATATCTCCTCATCGGGTTTGATATCCTTCATAAGTTACCTAACTTAAGATGGACAAAAAATGGTCTTTATTATAAAAGTTTTTTAAATCCTTAGAGCCCAGTCTCACCACGTTTCATGGCATCTACCAACACCATTGAGTCGCTAAAACACCAGCTTATCTAAACCTCATGCTCTTCTTTCCATACTGAGTTTCTCTTCAAGCATCCATTACCTTTGTGGCTAAATCCTTATTTCTTTGTTTTCTTGCCATTTAAGCAAAATTAAGATGTGAATCCTAACAAAGCTAGCCATCCTGGAATGAACCCGGACCATTACCACCTTTCCCTCCAAGAGTGTACTGAACTTATTAGCCAATGTATTATCGAACCCACGTCATCTCCATGGGCATGTGAAGCTTTCTATGTCAATAAGTGTAGTGAACAAGTTCGTGGAAAGTTAATATTGGTTATTAATTATAACCAATATTGGTTATTAATTATAAGCCACTAAATCATTTTTTGGCAGATGATAAATTTCCTCTTCCACAGAAAAAAATCCTTGTTTCAATCTTTTTCTGATGCAAAAGTTATTTTCAAGTTTGATTTGAAGTCAGGTTTTTGGCAATTAGGAAACACTCCTGAAGATAGACCAAAAATGGCCTTTTGCATACCTGATCATCATTACCGGTGGAAAGTCATGCCGTTTGGTTTAAAAAATGCACCCTCTGCTTTTCTAAAGGCAATGGTAACCATTTTTGAACCTATGCTTTCTAATGCCCTTGTTTATATTGATGACATCTTGTTTTACTCTAATGATGAAAAGTGTCAAATAAACTTACTGAAGTTTCATTCACTGGTGGCAAAATATGGTATAATGCTATCAGAAAATAAGATGAAAATTGGTGTATCTTCTATCAATTTCCTTGGCATGGATATATCTGAAAGCAAATATCAGCTTCAGCCTCACATAGCTCAAGAATTGCATAAATTCCTAGAAGAGTTATCCTCTCTAAAAGCAATTCAACAGTTCCTTGTACTAGTAAATTATATGGCTGATTTCTTACCCAGGTTATCAAGTAATACAGTATGGTTGTTCCCCGTGCTAAAATAAATCCTCCCCCCTGGACAATAAAACAAACAAAATCAGTCAAGGCGATAAAAAAGTTGATTGATGGGATGCCCCTTTTAAAGATTCCCACTTTATCCGAACAACGATTACTTTAGACCAATGCTAGTGATGAATACTGGCCATCAGTATTATTCGTCCAAGACAAAAATGATAAAAGATCAATATGTGGCTACAAGAGTGACACATTTAAACAATCAGAACAGCACTACCACTCCATGTTCAAAGAGATTCTTGTAGTCAAAAGAGGAATAGAAAATTCCAGTTCCATCTAATCGGGCATGAATTCCAAGTTGAGATGGACATGTCCTCCTTTCCACGCATGTTAGAATTTAAAGGAATAGTACTTCTCTAGCTACAGCTTTTGCGATGGTCAAATTGGTTTTCCCAATGAACATTTACTGCAAAACATATCAAAGGTACGACAAACGTACTTGTTGATTTCCATTTAAAGCCAAGTGACTATAAAAGAAATGCAATACCTCTATGGTTTCACAGATAATCCCAAATCATTTCCTGAAAATCTTTCCCATGGTGTTCACTGTCAATGAAGCCTCCTCCTCTTCTGGCCCAAACATTTCTTCCTCAGAGCCCCTTGAAATATTCCATGTTCTTCACTTTCCCGAAGAAGTCACTGAAGTCATAGCAGAAATGACTCTCAGCCAAAGATCTATCCCAAACCACCAAGCTCTCTTCACTGTCATGCTTCATAAATTTGGTATAATCATGGATGGATACAAATTTTATCCAGATTATCCTTTTTTGAATATCTTCAGGATATACGACTTATTTAATTTTTCAAAAGAATCACTCTATTTTTTTCTGGTATTTATTCGAATCGTATACTATTGTTGACACTTTTAACACAGTCAGACTCCAATCATATCTCCTCCAATGCCACTTTAGCTGGATACCCCATAAGTCCTGCCATTTGTTCAGACTTTTCGAGTGGTTCCTTCCTACTTATCTATTGATGCAAAGGTTTACTACCCCGAGATGTAAAGATCATGTGATGATAATGTTCTGAATGCCATGCTTATATCTTCCACCAGAAATTGTCAAAAATCAAGAATAATCATTTGTTTATCATGCTCCGATTGCTTTCATCCATGATTGGTAAAATCTTGATAGGAAAGATCTCCAAATCTCCATGAAATTTCATGATATCCATGTAGGCACGAGAGAAGAAATGGCACGAGCAAACATGGTTGATCCAAAATCAAAGAAGTTTGGCCAAAAGATCACCCGATAGCTGCAAAATGGATTGCAGCGTTGTAATGCTGGGATGCATCACACCTCACCAAGAAGTTAACACCAGATGGTACTGACTATTTATCAGAGAGTGATGAAAGTGATAATGAAAAAAACTACTTTGATCCCTATGAAGATGACCCATCTCATTCAAATTCTAGATGAAAATAAAATCAGCAATTAAGTAATTGATGACAATCACCATCCATCATTATTATGTCATTACTCTTACAAGTTTTTTTGTGATGATGTAAGCGTTTAGGTCATCTATTTAGAGCTGATTTCTCTTTTATATTTAAAAAGTATTATGTGTGGTTGTAAAATAAGAATAAGATTTTCTCTTATTTTTTTGTTTAAAGTTTGTTGTTTGTATCCTACCCCTTATGTACTATAAATAGGGGGTAAGACTTTCATTTGTAATCATCCCTTGAATAATTAAAAATCATGTTTTTTTATATCTCTCTTCTTTCTCTCAATTCTCTCTAGACTCTAAAACTTTGCTCTTCTTTATATCACTACTAG
Organism: Adenophora triphylla var. japonica; assembly: GCA_022495995.1. Taxonomy (NCBI): domain Eukaryota; kingdom Viridiplantae; phylum Streptophyta; class Magnoliopsida; order Asterales; family Campanulaceae; genus Adenophora; species Adenophora triphylla. The sequence continues at coordinate 227,211 of JAFEMH010001925.1, read as the reverse complement.
AAACTGAGCAATTACTGACGGAAATTTCCGTCGATAAAGTCTAAAATCCGTCGGTAAATGAGCATTACCGACGGACTCCGTCGGATTCCGTCGATAATTTCTCGTTGGTAATACCAACGGAGATTTCTGTCGGTATTACCGATGGACGGTCCGTCGGTAAACTCCAAAAAATCGTCGGTAAAGGAAATCTGTGGGCCGATGACCGGCATATTTGCCAGAGGTTACCGACGGAATGGTCCGTCGGTAGGGCTGTAAACGAGCCGAGCCGAGCCGAGCTTTGAAGTTTCGAGCTCGAGCTCGAATAAAAAATATCGAGCTCGAGCTTTTCTCGAGCTCGAGCTCGAGCCTAGAATGCATGTTCGAGCTGGGCTCGAATCAAGTTTCGAGCTTTTCGCGAGCTGGCTCGCGAGCTTTTCGCGAGCTGCTCGAACTCGAGTTTTAACGAGCCGAGCTCGAGCTTCGACTTATTTTTTGAAAAAAATCTGAAATCAAACGAGTTTTTAACGAGCCGAGCTCGAGCTTCGACTTATTTTTTGAAAAAAATCTGAAATCCAACAAGTTTTTAACGAGCCGAGCTCGAGCTTCGACTTATTTTTTGAAAAAAATCTGAAATCAAACGAGCTTATAACGAGCCGAGCTCGAGCTTCGACTTATATATATATATATATATATATATATATATATATATATATATGCTAAAATTTATTCGAGCTTTTAACGAGCCGAGCCCGAGTCGAGCTCAAACGAGTCGATCTCGAACAGAGCTCGTCGAACATACGAGCCGAACACGAGCCGGCTCGAAAAAATGACGAGCTTGAAAATCGGTTCGAGCTCGAGCTCGAGTTCACCTCGAGCCCACTCGAACTCGAGCTTTTTTCGAACCGAGCCCGAGCCGAGCTCGAGCCGGCTCGGTTCGTGTAACAGCCCTATCCGTCGGTAAATTGTTCAAATTACCGACTGACAAGTCTGTCGGTAATAATATTATCAGTTTTTTTAAAAAACTTACCAACAGAATTGTCCGTCGATAAATTGTTCAGAATTGAAAAAAAAATCTGAAATATTTAAAAAACCACCTGCAACATGTTCAATCACCAAAATACCTCTGTTCTAAAAGACCCCGCCTAAGGGCGCCTAGGCCCCGCCTAGGCGCTAGGCCCCTTGCCTAGGCGCTAGGCCCCTCTTCAACGCCTAGTTCTAAGCTCCGCCTAGGTCCTGACTAATCCCGACTAATCCCGATTAGTCCCCGACTAGTCCCCGCCTAGGCGCTAGGCCCGGCTCCGCCGCCTAGCATCCGCCTAGCGCTTTTTAGAACCTTGCAAAATACCAACATTTAATTACAACTCAATTAAACATTCACTAAAAGCATGAAGAATCAAATTCAATATTCATCAAATTCTCAAAACCAACATAAAAGTGAGATTAAAAAATCTGCACAAGGCCCATCTCCGGTAGTAATGATTTCTAATAGTAAACCTTAAAATAAATTATGAATATTAGATTATTTGCCAAGAGTGCCCGCTATAGCTTACAATCTTGAACTATCAAGCATGGGCGGATTTACTATTGTGCCAAGTGTTGCCGAGGCAACACCAAAAAAAAAATTATTTTTTTAAAAATGACGTCGTTTTGGTTCAAAAGAAAAAAAAAGAAGTTTAAACGCTAAATCAAATGCAAGGCTGGGAACGTCGCTGAACGGCATAAGGAAAGAAAAAAGAAACTGAGAGGAAAAGGAAAAGAGAAAAGAGAAAAGAGAAAAGAGAAAAGAAGGAAAGAGAGAAAACGAACGATCTCCTTCCTCCTTCCCTTCGCCGCCGGTGTAAGACCTCCGTCAATATGGACGACCCACCCCCTCCTCCGCAACCTCCTCACAAAATCAAGAAGATATTTTCGACTAAAAGGTAAACCCTAAAAATCTAAAATTACTTCAAATAAAAAAATTCACATTATTGATTTATTGATTGGTTTGTGATTGAAATATTTTAGGTTATTTGGTTCATTATAATTGATTTTTTATTTGAATTTTGAAATTTATTGGGTTATTTGAATAATTGATTTATGTGTTGGATTGGATACTTGGATTGGATGTTGATTTGTTCTAAATTCTACAAACTTAGTTTAATTGATTTTTTGATAACATTGGTATAGGTTGGATAAGAATGAGACTTACCGTGTGGTTTATAAGCTTGTGAAGCTTGCTTTGCTTTTGCCGGTAGCAACCGCAAGTGTTGAGCGGGGTTTTTCAGCTATGAAGCATGTGAAGGGCGATTTGAGGTCTAAGATGGGGGATGAATGGTTAAACGACCGTTTGGTAACTTTCGTAGAAAGAGATGTATTCATGACAATTAGTGATGATGAGATTTTAACTTATTTTCAAAACATGAATCCTAGGAATCATCAAATGTAAATTGTGTTTATTTTATGTAATGTTGACATATTGAAGCCTATTATATTTATAAATGTAAACGTATTGAATCTTAGTTTCTTCGCATCATTTTTTTTATAAAGAATAGGCAACACCAAAATTTTAGGTGTAGATCCGCCACTGCTATCAAGCCTACTTGATAAATTCTGAACTTCCTCTTCGGCTGTCCAACTTAACTAAAAACGAGAACGCAAGAATTAAGACGGACTCTATAAGACACTCGTAGGCTGTGAAACATGAATGTGATGCCTTGTCATTTCTTGCATATACTCCCATGATCATGAAAAGTTGTGAAACATCCATCTATTTGGTGAGTCTGCTGCCATCATATGCCCATCAGAGAAGGTCACCACCATATCCATGCAGCAAATATTCACAAAATTTAAATCTATTGGTCCAATCAGGCGTAAAAACCGCAAGAATACCAACTTCACATTCCTGCGTCAATGAAACCATGGAAACATGGAACAACAGAATAGTCAGTAACATTTCACATGCAAAACAGAAAATTACTCAACTTGACTGTTACACGTAATGTTATACTCCCTCCGTGTCTTGCCTAAATGAGTATTCACTTTTTACCTTTACAAGAAACTAAGAATATTCACCTTTTAAGTATATGTAGTAGCTTATATGCGTAAATATCCTTGGTACCTGTTGTGAATGTGTGCCCAAATTGTGGAATTCACGCGAGTTTGAAGACATCCGGTTTAATTTGAAAAACGGAGTCGCCACGCCATTTTGATTTCCTCAAAACTTTGAAAAAAAGGATTTATGGGTTCTGAGGTTGAGTTACCCCTTGGGAAGAACGGATCGTCGTTCACCCAAGGTGCCTTGCCGTAGCAAGTCTCCCTAGATTCCGTTTATTTTGCTTGCTTGCGTGCTTTCTTGTGTGCATGTGTTTGAATAAAAGGGGAGGGAATGTCCCAAGTTGTCTTCCGGACGTACAAACCATTTATTGGTTGTCGCTCGGGATTTCTTGGATTTTATGTATTCGGGATTTTGATCCCGTCCTCATCTTAGACTTATGATCATCGCATTTTTACCTCAGGACTTGCGTGATCGAGAGAAGGACTCTCTTTTATAATCAAAAAATGAGGTTCTTTAGGAAGGAATGTCCTTAGCCCATCAATCCTACACTTTAAGACGATCGAGCTTATATGAATGCTTCATGCTCGTCTTAAGTGATAATCGGAGATATAGGGTTCAAGGTTGTCCCTTTCTAAAGAGATCATGGAACCTTTAATGGAAGAAACGATGTAAAGATAGGATCTTTACACCGGTCCATTCCAAGGTTGCTAATGGGGACATGGGGGAATGCATGTAAAAATGACATTTTTAGTGAAAAGATGACATTTTGGGTTGCAAAGGATGCATTTGATTTGCAAAGGATGCATTTGATGTAAAGATATGATTTTTATGCAAAGGATGCATTTTGATGTAAAGCAGTGATCTTTATGCAAAGGATGCATTTTTATGAAGAAAATAGCATTCAATATGCAAAGGATGCATTTTTATGAGGAAAATAGGGTTTAATGTGCAAATGATGCACAAAGGTTCCATTTTTGAAAAGCAAAGAATGCATTTTTATGATGAAGGAATGACCTTGAATGCAAAGGATGCATGAAAATGAATTGTAGGTGCAAAGGATGCATTTTTAATATAAAGATTGCATTTTTATGAGCAAATGATGCATAAAGATGACATTTTTATGTAAAAAGGAGATTTTTAGGTGCAAAGGATGCACCTTTGAATATAAAGATTACATTTTTAATGACAAATGATGCCTAATTTATGCAAAGGGGAAAAGGGGTATAATAAAGATATGATCTTTAATGAAAACTACCAAGTCCCAAGCAAAGATAATAACAATATATGAATGCAATGAGCAATCTATTTCACATAGAGCAATTAAAATGCAAGGCAAGGGAGTGAGAGGTTACCAATGGTGGCCTCTTGTTCTTTGGGTTGAGCTAGGTGGAAGGACCAACTTTGGGATCTTCAAGGAGGAGGGAGGTAGCTTCTTGGCTTGCTTCTTCAACCTTCTTGGATTTCCGGCGGTATTTGAGTGTATTGGGACTGAATATAGAGTGTATTGTGTGTGTTTTTCGTCTTTGGTTGCCTTGTTGTTGGTGTTTAAAATGGGAAGAGGAGGGCTCTATTTATAGGCAGTCTGGATAAGACCAATGAAGTCGTGCGGCCAGAGATCCTTGGCTAATGCAGTCGTGCGGCATTATCCCTTGTGACTCAGCATGTTTCTAGAATCATGCAAGGTGGCAATTCTAGAACCTTTTCCAAATTAAGAAAAACGTGTTTCTTAATTGGGAAGCATTCCTTTCAGCCCTTAGATGATTTGGAACAGTTCCGGAATTGTTTCGGAACTCTAGGAAAGTCCGGGGAGTTACCGGGAAAATTACCGGAATTGCCGGGAAATTAATCGGAAGGCATGAGCCAGATTTGGATACTTACAGAAGCCCCTCGGCAACGTCACTTGCAGGGCGAGTGGGGTTGTCGATAGAAAAGGATCCAATCTGGCGAATGCCGAGACGGATCGGGTGACCAAGGTGGTCAAGTGGCTGAACCTCTTGGAAGGCTACCTACGTATCCCGAGTGGGAATCAAGTCATGCCGTAGTTCTGAAGATATCCTCTGAGAAATAGGGAAGAGAAAACTGGTCTCTTGATGGGGAAATAGCAGAGAAAATGACCTAGGAGGTCAAGTAATTGATCCTACAGGGGATATGCTAGAAGTGACCAATGTGGTCGGATGTAAAGACCTTTATGAGGGGCTATTTCATCACTGAGGAGCGACGAAGGAATAGGGTGACCAAAGTGGTCGAATGGCTGGACCTTTTATGAAAGGCTACCTACGTATCCCGGAGGAATCAAGCCTTGATCGTAGTTCAAGCATCACTAGATAGGTTAGGAACGATGTCTAGGATCCTTGAAGGTTTTGACAATTAATGGAGGTTGTCACCTGATTGAAAATTAATGGAGGTTGTCACCTGGTTGACAATTAATGGAGGTTGTCACCTGATTGACAATTAATGGAGGTTGTCACCTGAGGGAACAAGAGCTTACGTCACTATCGAGGAGATAGGGGTAGCTAAAGTTTGGAGAACTTGAGCGTACTTCACTATCTTTGATAGAGGTAGCTTAAGTTTAGAGAACTTGAGCATACTTCACTATCTGTGATAGAGGTAGCTTAAGTTTAGAGAACTTGAACATACTTCACTATCTGTGATAGAGGTAGCTTAAGTTTGGAGAACTTGAGCGTACTTCACTATCTGTGATAGAGGTAGCTTAAGTTTAGAGAACTTGAGCATACTTCACTATCTGTGATAGAGGTAGCTTAAGTTTAGAGAACTTGAGCATACTTCACTATCTGTGATAGAGGTAGCTTAAGTTTAGAGAACTTGAGCATACTTCACTATCTGTGATAGAGGTAGCTTAAGTTTAGAGAACTTGAGCATACTTCACTATCTGTGATAGAGGTAGCTTAAGTTTAGTGTTCTGACAATTCGGAGGTTGTCACCTAGCGTTATCCCGTTATAACGGAAGTAACGGAGGCGACTGGGGAAGAAAGCTTATTTGCTTAAGAGATAAGGGATATCTTTTGAAAACGACGTTATCTTGGTTAAAAGATAACGGGAATTACATGCCCAAGTGGAAAGTCCAGGGGCAAAAGGGTAATTTATGTTCAGAGCGAAAGAAGCCGCCCGGCGTGAGACGGGGGCAAAAGAAGCCGTACGGCTAGAAGTTTGATATTTCCAGATTATTTAAAACAGATTTGAACGGGCATTGGGCATTATTGCCGCCCATCTACTGTCGAGGAAGAGAGAGAGGAGGGAGAGAATTTCTTCAAAATCCTTCAATTCCCTTTGCTTCTACTGATTGAAATGGATCCGGAGGGGAATTCTATGCCAAGGCAAGCAAGAAGAAACATCTCGGAGGCCGCTCGGAGGAGGAGGAAAGAGCTCGTCCGCACGGAGAGGAAGTATGACTTCCTTACGCCTCTATCGGAGCTCTATCCGGGTAGGAGGGAGCACAAATCAACGAATCCTCAATCGGTTGGGGTAAGCATTCTTAATTTGCTCAATTCCGTCGATTTTGATTGAATTTTGATTGGTTCTAGGGCTTGACTCGAGTTTTAGGAATTTCTCGAATTTTCCTAGGATTTTTGATGATGATTTTGAAATATTAATGATTAACCTATGAGGCTAAAAAGATTAACGATCATGCATGTGCAATTTTCTTAAGAAATAATGAGAATGACCCATTTTTGAAAATAAATTGGAAAAATAATTGTCTAAGATGTGACGGAGTCCTTGCATGTGCTAGAACTAGGTCAAATTTTGATCATGGATGCTAAAACGGGATTTTGGATGATGAAAAGGATTCATGCATGCCATTTTTTGAGAAAAAATTAATGCTTATGTGCAAATAATTTTGAAAATTGTGATTTTGTGCTAAGGATAGCAATGTGCTTGACATGATGCGTTTCAAGTGATGAAAGACACGTTTTTCATGCAAAGGATGCTAGAAAAATTTTATTGAATGCTTTTCTTTTGAAAACATGTGCACTTTTGAATGCTTTTGAAATGAGGTGAAGGACTGATACGTTTCTTTTGATGTGCTTGTCTACAGGAGAACAAGTCTAGGGGGCCTTCCGAGATTGCAGTGAGGCTGTGGCAGAGGATGCCTGATTTTGAGAAGGATGGGGTTAATCCTAAGCAGCTAGTGAGGGCTACCGGCCTGGATTTATTTATTGAGGCTATCGGCAGAGGTATTCATATTACCTCGAAGAGCAAGGGCTTGATCCAGGCCCTCTCGGAGTTCTGGTGGGACACCACCCACAGCTTTTATCTTAGCTGGGGGGAGCTGACGGTGACTCCGGCTGATTTCACTGCTATCACGGGCTTACAGTTCACCGGGAGGCCTATGACTTGGAGGGACCATATCACTGCCGAGGAGTTCAGGGCTTTGGTTGGGTTTGAGCTGATTCCCAAGGGGCTTGGAATGGAGACGAGGAACGTCGAGGTGGCAGTCCAGAACTGCATACGGGACTTTGCCGCTAGTGAGGTGACTGCCCACCAGCTTGCGAGGGCATTTGTGTGGTTGATGCTGTCAGTCACTATTTTTGCAAATTCTGGGACTCTGGCTATGACTTGCCTCCTCGACTCTCTGGAGGATGTGGATGGGATGGGGACGGTCTCATGGGGCGAGGCCGGATTGGCGGAGCTCTACTTCTCCCTGGATATGTACAGCCGGAATAAGGCTGCCTCCATGGATTGTTTCTCCTTTGCGCTTGAGGTAGCATCACTTTCTTTTCTCTTTTACTTTCTGTCTTTGAGACTTTTTATGAGAGAAAAATGACCCTTTTGATGTTTTGAACATGCAGGTTTGGTTTTGTGAGGTGATCAGGTTCTTTCCATGGAACCAACAGAGCGATGTCACCATCTTTCCCGCTATGATCCGCTGGAGGGGAGATGCGAGGGATAAGTTTACCGGGAAGACCCGGATCACCTTTGACTATAAGATGGTGAGACCAGTTATCAACAAGGATGGGCATGATGGGGTGGACTTCTACCCGTGGGGCAGGTATCCGGAGATTTTGCTAGGAGAGGCCGTGGAGGCGACGAGGCAGAGGAGATGGTTGACTGGGCTGACATGTGATGTCATCTATCTGGGGGACCAATTTTCCAGGCAGCATGGCCATGTCCCTCCCTTGGACGCCATTACTCCTCAGGATCCTCCAGCACGGATGCTACGGCCTGTGGATTGGCGGGCGGATGAGATAGAGATATCGTGTGCGTGGCCGTCGAGGAGTACTTTGACATGGATACCCCATATGCCGTGTTTGTGGAGCCGACCGAGGACGCCACGAAGCTAGTGGCGGCGGTCACTCAGGGGATATGGGGAGGACGAGCCTTCGATCCGCCGATCCCTCCCGCGCACCTTTCATATGTGGTCCATGGAGTACCCAGGAGGTTGAGGATACCCGTCCCCGACGCTAGGGAGCCCCGTATACCTTGCCGCCGTACAAAGACTGTAAGTACACTTTAGGGTCTTTTCCCTCTTTCGCATTTCTTTGCTTCTTGCAATTTCGAGATTTTCGAGATTTTCTTCTCTTTTCTCGGGTTCGGCTCGCACTTACGACAAATTGGTCGGGCGAGAATAGGGTGGAAGGACATGTGTCGGTCCCTTCTGAGGAAGTTGGCCTGCACTTCAAAGGCGGCAGCGGACGTACAGGAGCCCGGGCGCAAGAGAAGGCATGTCGGGGGCACAGCATCTACCTCATCGGCTTCGGAGTACTCTTCCAGTGCCATGCCTCGGGGACGGGGACCCAATGCTGACATCTTGGAGCAGCTGGCTGAGTACGAGCACGACAATGTCCATCTTTCTGATGTGAGCGATGCAGAGGATTTGATGAGGGAGGCTAGCGTCTATGAGCTGAGCAGCGATGAAGAGGAAGAATCAGAGGCCTAGGAGGTCTCTAGAGTTGACTTAGGAAGAAAAACAAACAATGAACAAGTTTTATGCACATTTTGTTTATTTTTTGTTTTATTTGGGCGCCGATGGGACGAAAACAATGTAATACTGTTATATTTGCTTTTTCTAAATTTATGCTTTATTAATTTGCATGTTACTTGAGCCTCAGGGCAGTTTTTTGCTTGGAATCGGGGCTGAAACTGGGCCAAAATGATATATGATGATGTATGAATGCTTGGATGGTCTTTGAACATGCTTTTGTATAGGTTTTGGTTGGAAAAGTGGGGTGAAAACTCCCTTTGGGCAGCAACTTAGTTGCTGCAGATTTGTCACTTACATCAAGTAAATGAGGCCGTGCGGTCTGGACCTGAGGGCAAATGAGGCCGTGCGGCTTACAGTCTTGTCTGGACTGGTTATTTTCAGAATAAAACCAAGGCTTGGCCATTTCATTTCATTTTCAACTTAGACTTGTCCCAACTGTTCCCAGAGCACATATTGGACCTAAAGACACCACCTTTGATCATTTTGCGATGGAGAAGCCCGTTAGATTGCAAAGGGGGAAGAGAGACCGCTTTCTGTCCAATCTTCAGTCTTGGGTGAGATACAACTTTCAATATCACAAGGGGTTGCTTGATTCTACCTTCAAGATCAAGTCTTTATGGCATTTGAGGGATCTCCCACCCGATTGGGACCTTTTGAGAGCAGCAGCAAAGTTTTGGGACGTCCGGAGTCACGTTTACTGCTTTTCTTACAATGAGATTGTCCCAACGCATGAATACTTCCGAGCCTTGATTGGGGGTCCAGAGATTGAGGCTATATCGATTCCGCTGATCGAAGACGTGCCGGTGGCGGCAAAGCTTGCATCTTTTCTGCAGATTTCTTTGGGAGAGGCTGAGGAGATGATAATAGCCCCGGACAGGATTGACCTTTCTGATATCCCGGGCAGGTTGGGTCTCCGGCTATGGCTGCGACCACGGTGGCTATGGATGCCTTTATCCTCTGCGTATTCTCTTCTCTGTTCACCGCTGAGTCCATGGGGATCTGTCATGGTGGTCTCTTGGACATGGTCAGAGATTGCAGGGCTGGGAAGGACATTGTCCCACTGGTTTTGGATGAGACTTTGCATGGCATTGACAGGATGGCTAGGGGAGACCATTTCATGAGGTCTGGGAGTCAAGCTGTGTTGACTTTGTGGCTGCAGGAGAGGCTCGGGCTTTGCCAGGGGCTTTCCCGACTCAGTTCCCTTGGGTGATTTCTCGGAGAGGTGCACCTCGACAGCAGGACCAGGGTAGCTGGGAGCTGATGATGGCTAGGTTATCCACTTCGGACATCCGCTGGTGGGTACCTCACTGGAGGTTGCAGACCAGGAGGATATTTCAGGAGTCCTATATAGTGAGGGTTCCAGGGTTCTGATGGTCATCCTTCTACATACCCTGCTTGGTATCCAGGCAATTCGGGGACTTATGGGAGCCGTTGGGCGATTGGGAGGACATCCGTACCATGGAGGTGGTGCCATTAGCTATGAGAGATCCAGCCAGCTTCTCATTCTTCTCGAGGGCTTGGACTTACGCTGCTTTCCCACCCAGGGCTATCTTCAGGAGCAGGAAGAGTACCATCTTGACCACTGTCTACTTGGATTAGTACGAGAGGGAGATGGGAGCGACTCAGGTCATATTGGGGGAGAGACGTCAGGCTTTATTAGGGGCCGATCGCGACTCGAGTAGGACTACGAGGGAGACCGAGGCTAAGGCGAGTCGCCATAACCCGGTCCGGGTGACACGATCGGAGATATGGAGGCTCGATACAAGAGATTGTCCGAGGTCGCTCCTTTGACTGAGGCTCAGAGGGAAGAAGTGCGGACTCGTGCTCGGGTAGAGAGGGCACTTATTGACACGGGTTTGATAGAGGCTCCAGTGAGGATACCTGAGGTCGGAATGAGGGAGACCGACATTATAGATAAAAAGAGAAAGAACACTCGACGGGGTCGAGGTAAAGGGAAAAAGACCAAAAAAGACTCAGCGAATGACGACTGACAGATCTTTTCTTAGGATTCCCTTATTGCCATTTTGCAAACACAGTAGTCTTATTAGGTATTTTTTTGTATTTTAGGTCTTTGTAGCAGGTTAGCAGAGTCAAGAGTAGACCGTGCTTGAACTCATCAAGAAGCTTTTAACTTGTAATGAACAAGAAATATTATCTTAGAAATTAATCAAGACACATTTTATGAAAACTCAAATGTCTTATTGATTAGGACCCGTTTTATGAAAACTTGAATATCCTTTATTTATTGTTTAGGACGTATTTCATGGAAACTTAATCGCCCTTTTTATTATTTAGTTAGACCGAACCATAAATGGCTGCCTACGTTCCCCTTTTACGAGAAAGACTAAGGGGCTCAGGTCTTCGTAGTTCATTCTGGTGAACTCTTTTCTATTTTTTTTTATGTGCAGCTCTGTTTTTTGCCTAGACCGCCCTTTTTGGGTTTTCAGCCTAGCTGGGCATTACTCTTTTTACACTAAGATATTTTTTATGTGCAACCCTGTTTTTTGCCTAGACCGCCCTTTTTGGGTTTTCAGCCTAGTTGGGTATTACTCTTTTTGCACTAATATTTTTTCTTCTTTTTTTTTATTATTTTTTTTCTTTATTTCTTAGACATAGTACCTTCGGAGCTTATCACCGTTGACTGGGTGGACAAAGGGATTGCCGTCCAGGTCTACAAGTTTCATGGCTCCTCCCGATAGTATCTTCTGCACCACATACGGGCCGATCCAAACGGGTTCCCATTTTCCCAGGGGGTTGTCTCTGGTAGGGGGATTTACTTTCAGCACTAAGTCACCCTCCTTGATGTCTCGGGCCTTGACCTTTTTGTCAAATGCTCTGGCCATTCGCCTCTGATAGGCTCAGGTATGCTCCATGGCTTTAAGCCTTCTTTTGTCGAGCAGGGCCAACTCATCATGCCGGCTACGCAACCATTCTACTTCATTGACACTGTTTTCCAGGAGGACCCTTAATGACGGGATTTCCAACTCCACTGGTAACACTGCTTCCATCCCGTAAGTTAGGGCAAAAGGGGTTTCTCCTGTGGCTGTTCTGACAGACGTTCTGTAGCCCCAGAGTGCCAGGTGCAGCTTTTCGGGCCAATCACGACCACGGGTGGCCATTTTCCGGATGATCCGTTCGAGCGTCTTATTAGCAGCTTCCACGGCTCCATTAGTCTGAGGTCTGTACGGGGATGACTTGTGGCGAGTGATCCTGAACTCTGACAACAATCTACCGCAGTCCCCTTCAAAGTGTGACCCATTATCAGAAATGATCTCATTGGGCACCCCATATCTACACATTATGTTTTCTTTGATAAACTGGGCCACCTTCTTGGAAGTGAGGACCTTGTAGGACTTGGCCTCTACCCACTTGGTGAAGTAGTCGACTGCCACTAACACGAATTCATGCCCATTGCTTCCTGTCGGGGCTATCTTCCCTATCACGTCAATACCCCAAGTTGCAAACGGCCAGGGAGTCGTCATGCAGTACAGGTCATGAGGCGGGAGATGGTTGAGGTTGGCAAACCGCTGGCATTTGTCGCACGCTCGAACATGCTGGACACAGTCTGTCTCCATGGAAATCCAGTAGTAACCCATTCTGAGGATCACTTGCATCAGGGCTCTAGCATTCATATGAGGACCGCAGGGACCATTGTGGACTTCAGTCATCAACTCTTTGGCCATTTCCTGAGTGACGCATAAGAGGAGTGGTCCTTGATACCGTTTCTTGTACAGGTTGCCTGCTAGAATGAAATAATGTGAGGCTAACCTTTTCAGGGCTTGCAAGCTCTTGGCTTTGACACCTTCTTTTGGTCTACCTTCTTCATCTTTGAAAGCTGACTCTCCATCTTTGAGGAACTGGTAAATTTGATTGTACCACGGTTCCTTGATAGGCTCGGGTCCCAGGTCTACTTCACAACAGAAAGCTAGGGCTTCTCTTCTACCCACTCTGAAGGGTTTTATGGCTTTTCCCTCAGGGATCTCTACCAGTGAGGCTAAAGTAGCGAGGGCATCTGCGAATCTGTTCTTTTCCCTTGGCAAGTAGTGGAAAGTCACTTCTCTGAACTGTTCAGTCAACTCCTCCATATGGGCATGATACCGCTGAAGATTAGGGTCCACAGTCTTCCATTTGTTGGAGACCTGGTTGATGATCAGGGCTGAGTCTCTATAAACTTCGAGCTCCTTTATATTCCTTTCTAAGGCAGCTTCTAAACCAGCAATGCAAAGCTTCGTACTCGGCGACATTGTTCGTGGCGGGAAGTTCGGCTTGAGGGCTATGGGTGTATGCTCATCTTTCGGATCGACCGCAGCATCCCTATGCCATTTCCTCTTTTGTTAGCAGCTCCATCAAAGAAAAGCTACCATCGGTTTTCGTGCTCGACTGCGAAGATCCCTTCATCTCGGGAATTGGGGTTCGGTGCCCACGGTCCTCACATCGGGGAAGTTCGCCGATGGTCTCGACAATGCTTGGCCCTTGATGGCCTTTCTGGTCACGTAGCTGATATCGTACTCTGCTAAGAAGAAGGACCACTTTGCTAGACGCATCGAGAGAGAAGGCTTATCGAAGATATACTTGATGGGGTCCATTTTCGAGACCAAATTCAGAGGTTGGGCTTGCATATAACGCTTCAACTTGCCGACTACCCAGACCAGTCCTGCACAAGTCTTTTCACATGCGGAGTAATTGAGCTCACTTCCCCTGCAGCCTTCCACGACAAAGTAAATGGCATTCTCTACCCGAGAGTCCTTTTTCTCTGAGCAAGCATAGCCCCAACCGCCGTATCGGATGACAAGAAGATAGAGCGAAGAGGTTTACGTCTATGTGGGGGCATAATCTTGGAGGATGTACTAAGTATGCTTTGATCCGGTCAAAGGCATCCTGGGCATTCCTCGGTCCACTCTGTGTCTACATTCTTCTTCATAAGCTTGAAGATGGGCTCGCACATAGTGGTCAGGCGGATTGACGAAACGGCCGATGTCTTGCGGTTTACCCATAAAGCTCTTGACTTAAATGCGGGTTTGAGGTGGCCTCATGTCCATAATGGCTTTGATCTTTCGGGGTCGACTTCGATACCTCGCTCCGTGACCATATACCCAAGCACTTTTCCCCTTGTCACTCCGAAGGTGCATTTGGCGAGGTTTAGTCTCATGGAATGTTGTCTCGGCCTCTCAAAGAACTTTCGCGAGTCAACAAAGTCTTTGTCCGTCCTCGCCTTTGGAGTGGATTATCATGTCGTCTACGTAGACCTCAATCTCCTTGTGGATCATGTCATGGAAAAAGCGCGGTCGCGCCCTTTGATAAGTAGCCCGGGGTTCTTGAGACCAAATGGCATTACCGTACTAGTGATAAGTTCCCCACGGACATGGTGAAGGCCGTCTTTTCTTGGTCTTCTTCGGCCATCTTGATACGGTTGTAGCTCGCAAAGCCATCAACGAATGATTTGACTTTCGTAGTTGGCAGTGGAGTCCACAGGGATGTCTATGTTTAGCGAGGGGTAGTCATCTTTGGGGTGGCCTTGTTCGGATCCACTGAAATCCACACGGCGGCGCACCTTCCCATTGGCCTTGGTGACGGTCACAATATTGGATAACCATGTCGGATATTCGATGACTCGATGAATCCTACCCTTGCAAAGTAGCTTCTCAATTTCTTCTTTGACTGTAGAGACCACTCGGCTTCGATTTTCCTCAATTTACGCCTTTGCGGCTTAGCATCCGGTGCTAGAGGGATTCTCGTGCTCCACTATTGAACCGTCTAGCCCCGGCATATCCTTGTATGACCACGCAAAGACGTTCATGTATTCTCTCGAGAAGATTAACCCGCTGTCCCGTTCAACCCCGGGAAGAAGTTTCCGATCTCGTGTCTCTTTAGGTTCCTTGACGGCACTCCAAGTTCACACTTGTCAAAACCTCCTCGGCCTTGGGCCCGGTTTTCCTCTTTTCCGTAACTCGCTTAAAGATTTCTTTAATGTATTGTTCATTTAGTGTGTTTGTATCTTGTTCAAATGATTCATTATTAAGCGTTGTTAAGTTTTGAGTTAATTTATCATTTGTTAAGTTGGCAATAAGGGGATAATCAGAAAGATCTGTCATTTCATTCAAAGCAAAGGGAAAGATGACATCGATTACATATTGATAATCCTCAGGCGTGAGGCCTTCGGATGACTCAGAGGACTGGAATTCAAAGATTCCCCGACTCAATTGTATGGATAATGGGTGTTTGACACGACCGGGTTGAGAAGGACGGGGGTACCAATCCAAGCTCCGCAATCATTTGTCAGTCGGCCTGCTATCGGCCACGAGAATGTCTCCCAATTCTTCAACGGCATCTCTGTCTTAGTTACCAAAGTGCGGGGATCGAAAGGATCTTCACCACCGTCTCCAATTACGGCAAATACTTCATCATCTGAGCTGAAGTCGATCAAATCTGGGATCTGTGCTTCTTCATCAAACAATTTCTGCAAGCCCCACTCACTGTCTTCACTACTGGAAGCTTCTATCTGGCTGATCTTCGAAAGAGCTAACTCAAAGGCGGAGAAGTCCATTACCCCGGATGCTGGCTCTTTGACACTGTCTGAATTTTCTTTGAAGACATACTGTTGGTCCCAAAGGTGGCAACAAGAGAGAAAATACAGCTAGAGGGGGGGGGGGGTGAATAGCTGTTACAAAATTTTCGCCCTCTTATAAAAACTAAACCTCTTGCTTACAAAATCCTCTTGCAGTTGATAATAGACTGGAAGTGATAGTGTAAAATGCACAGCGGAATTATAGAGTGTAAAGCGGTTTTAGAGGCGGTTTGTAAAATGCGGTTTTGCTAGCGGTTTTGGTAAGTGCAGTTTTACAAACACGTGTGGTTTTGACTTTGTTAACTCCAAACACTATTTCACAATAATGGATAACTATATAAAGATCAAACAGAGAAACAGAGAGATAATTAGTAAGCACAGGAAATATAAATGCAGAAATATAAGAACAAGTGATTTGGAGTGGTTCAATCGATAAACGATCTACGTCCACTACCAAGATGGTTAGTCTTGGATTTTTAAGAGAGATTTTATATTAAGTATTTGAGAGATTACAAAGTACAATAAAATCTTTTCTATGAAGAACAAATCCTAGACTATAACCAGTGTATCTCAAATGTATAATCTATGTGATTAAACAAGTGAGGTGTGTGTGTGAGAACAAGATCAAGGCTCTTTAAATCTGTGAGATGTAGAGCTCAATGATTCTTGAATGTGTTAAGGCTTGATTTGGGGTGGGAATATTTCTTGAAGTATGAAGATGAAGATTCAAAAGGGTTGAATAATTTCGGCGTAGCTTCAAATTTCTATGAACACAAAGACTTCTCAATTTTTCAAGCCATCTTCAAATGGTGAAGATTAGGGGTATTTATACCCAAGCATCAAGAAACTAGCCGTTAGATACAAACGTTGTAAGGACAAGACTTGATGCAATCCTATTGGTCCATAGCAACCACTTTTGTCCTTTGGTACAGCTAGCTTGCGCATAAAGCCGATCAGCTCAGCAAGCAATGAGGTTAGGACACCTGTCAACTTTTCAAGATCCTTGCAGATCTTCTCTGACATTGAATCACGTGACAAGATATGGTGGTTGACTTTTGATATTGCTGACGTGGATTCCAACGGATAAAAAGTGGTTCACTTCAAGTAGCCAATCATTGGATGCGGTTGGTGAGATGCGGTTAGGGACATGCGGTTTTTCTACACCAGGAGGTTGCATGGATGCGGTTGCACATGAACTGCACAGGTGCGGTTCAAGGGCGGTTGCATGCGGTTGGTTCAATAGGCAGATTCAAGGTTTGAACTACACTTGCGGTTTACAAGTGTTGTTTATAGGGCGGTTTTGAATACTGCTGGAACTGCAACTTTGCTTCCAATGAATCTTGTGCCAGTCTTCAAGCCTAAATTTAACCTATTCTATAAAATGGACTTAGCTAAAAAAAATTGAAGTCTAAGCTTCATTACATAGGGTCCTAAAGTCCTTAAAATAGACAGGAGGTTATGGTATCAATCAAATTTAATACAAAACAGGAGGGTTAAAACATGCATACCCAACAATCTCCCCCTATTTGATTGATGCCATTACCTACTATAACTAAAGCAAACATTGTACTTGGTAAGAACATGTCCATAAGAATTAACATGGTAATTCATGTCCCAAGTCAATGCACACACTTAGCTTAAGCTATAGATTTCTATACTTTCTAAAAGATAAAACTTACAATATGGAAAGTTACAGAAATGCATTCAGTGCACTTAAAAATTGTGAGTTTAAGTTCAAAGTGCGGTTTAAACTGAATGTTTAAACATCAATTCAAACTAGTGATTTTAAGTTAGAAAATATTTGAATGGGGTTATAAACCATAAGAGGTTTCATTGTTCTACAAACAAGCAGTTTGATATGAACAAGGTTTTGGAACCAATGATGCATTTTTCATTACTACCAATGCGGTTACACTTACAATGGTAGAGAAGCAAAATACAAAGGTTTCAAAAACAAAAGAAAGTTGGACAAAAATACATGGAGTGCGGTCCAACAAAACAAAAAGGAGTTCAGCAAAAAGAGGATAAAGGAATTACAAAAGAGAAGTCCTAATGCTGACGCGGTCGGTGATGAGGCGGTTGATGTTGATGGCGTGCTTGCTCTCTTGGTTGATTGACTTCTTGCTGGGGTAACTGCGGTTCTAAAGGTCTGAAGGCTGAGCTTTCACCTCTGATATTTCTTCTAAGGGCTCTGAGATCTTCAGCCTGTCTGGCAAGAGTAGTCTCAACAGATCTAAGTGCGGTTACAGATTCAGCAGCAGTGGTTCCAATAGCATCAACAGATCTAGAGTTTGCATCAACACTCTCCTTGATCTGAGTAGTGAATCCTTCAATGCAGGCCTTCAAAGAATTGTAGAAAGTGAAAATATCATTCTGAATGGCCACAGTTTGAGTAGATAGGGCATCTCTCAATGAGTCCAGATCAACTGTTACATTCAGATTGGACTTCAATTCTTTGATGGAGTTGTCAAGCTTGAGGTTGAAGCCTGCCTTGAGGTTCTCAAATCTGAAGGAAATGTCACCATCAAAAGTGGTTACCTGCTCCTTGATACTGTCTCCCACTATGTTGAGGTCAACATTTATTCTGTCTTTTAGGGAGTCCAGTTCAGTGAAGATCTTCAGCTGCATGTCATCCAAGGCGGTTTGGATAGGAGCGGCTGAGGTAGAGGCTTGCTGCGGTTGAAAGTTAAGGCTCCTTATGTCTCCCAACAGCTCTGTCTTGAATTTGCCAATTGTGTGATCAACAGAATCACAAAAGGCATTTGTCAATTGTTGCATAAAGTCCTTGAGCTGATCTTTGTTGACAGAGTCCCCAAGGAAAGTGAGAACTGCAGCTTGAAGTTCAACTTTAAATTTGAAGAGGGAGGACTCTGCTGCGGTTTTGAGTGCGGCTTCAATGTTTGCCACATCAGAAGGTGATCTCTCCCCCTTAATGGCATCAAGCAATTGGGATTTCATGATAGCCATTTCAGCGGTTTGAGCATCAACCTTGGCATGCAAAGAGCGGTTGGAGGCTTCAAGCGTGCGGTTGGAGGCGGTCAGGGCAAGGTTTGATTCAGTCAGTTTAAGCATATGGCCTTGGTTTACAATCAACTGTGATTGAATCAGTTGAAGGGTGGAAAAAATTTGAAGGTAGTCAGAAGGGGCGGTTGAGGTAGAGGGAATTTGGGTAATTGAGGGAGGTGGTTGAGATTGGGTTGGAGGTGCGGTTTGGGATAAGGGATTTAAAAGGGTTTGAAAGAGGCGGCTGGCAGGTATGGTGAAAGGTGAAGCGGTTGAGGGAGGTATGGGTAAGGTAGCAGGTGCAGTTGGAATTGGGATGGAAGGAATAGGTGCGGTTGAGGGTGGAATGTTGGTGGTTGGAATTCCAGAAGTTATAGGATTAGAGTCAGAGGAGGAACTTGTATGGGCTGTATGGACAGAAACAGGAGGGGTTCTTTGTATAGTTGGTGAGGTTTGAGGAGGTGGTGTAGGAATGTGGTTTGGAGAATTTTCAGGTGGAGGAGGAGGTATATTGACGCGGTTAGGAGATGGGGTTTTATCACGGTTAAGGTTTGAAATAGAGATGGCTGGGGTATGGTGAGAATATGGATTTGAGTGAACGCGGTTTGAAGGATGAGGGGAATGTGATTGGTTGGAATGTTGAGGTGAGGGAGTTGGTGATTCGGATTGGTAGGAGGAAGAATGAGATTTAGAAGGGGATTTGGAGGGTGTATGAGAAGTGGAATGGGAAGAAGATTTAGATGAAGATGGAGAAGGAGAAGGGGAAGGTTGATTGCGAACTCGTTGAAGAGATCGCTTGGGGCCTTTGGTTGGGGTCTTATTTTGGGCCAAGTGTTTGACCCTCTTAGGCTTCTCCCCCTGAGCGGTTGCAGCTCTTTGCGGTTGAGGAGGGAGATGCAGTTCAGGAGTTGGGGCTTTGGCAGGGGATTTTACTGGGGATGGATGATGGGAGTGGATAGGAGATTGAGGAGGGGTTTGGGTAAGCGGTTTGGTTTGTTGCGGTTGAGAAGGAGGCGGTTGGGGAATGGGTTCCTTGGTTTTTCCAGAGGCAGCACCCTTCTCAGCCTGTTTCTTCTTTATCTTCTCAATCTCAGCTGCATAGTAAGCAGCTAACTCCTCATCAGTCAATTTTGCCAGATCAATCTGAGTCTGCTTGGCCTTCTTAGCCCTGGCCACTAATGGAGGAATAGTGTTATCTTCTTCCTCATCTTCATCCTCATCAATAAGGGCCATCTTCTCTTTCTTTTTCTCTTTCCTTGGCTTCTTTTGGCTTGGGCCTGCACCAGCTGAACCACGCGGTTGAGAGGGCGCGGTTGAGACTGACTTAGGGAGCGGTTTTGAAGGACTTTTTCTTTTCTTAGAGGCTTTCTTGATAGCCTTCCCAAGCGCGGTTGAAGCAAAAGAGTGTGGATTCATATCAACAAACATCTCCTTATTTTGAGAAGTATCAAGCATCATAAATGGCTTTATAATCGGTATTGCCAAAGGATCTTCTCGAAGGAGTGCATAGCTTTTAGGCCAAAGGATTCTTCATCACCCCAATCAACACAATATTCAGGGGTGGCAATCCTAAGCTCCTCCAAATGCTGAAAGTTTGCGAATATGGCGGTCAGCATTCTCCCAAAAGGTCTCCATCTGATCTTCTCATTCTTGACCTTCTGCTAATACGAATCAATGCTGCTAGCAAGTTCTCTCATCAGAATTTTGGGCCAATGGAGCTTTATCTCGTTGAAGATGGCACAGCAATATTGCCATTGAGAAGAGGTGAAGTTGTTGTGGTTTCCTGTCTTGCCACACACAGACTTCCCTACGAGATAGCATAAATGGCTCATAATCTCACCAAAATCTTTCCTTGCCGTAGTTTTGTAATGGCCAGAGAGAGATGACAGCCTTCCTGTTAGAGTTGAACATGTAGCATCTTGAACTTCTTGAGAAACTTCAACAGGGGCACCAGATACTTGAAAACCGAAGGTGCTTCAGATGTCCATATAGTCTATGGAGACTCTGAGTCCTTCAACAATTCCCACCAAACTTGGAATCGTGGATCCATCAAGAAGCTCGCCTCCCCTTCTCGGCGGTTTCATAGAACCGGTCAATGAAGATAGGAATGGTATAGGTTTGCTTCTTGTTGAATAGGGGAAGGATTCCCGAGGCTTGCATCTTTCGATCATCTCCCTTCCTGCAGCATCGGACCGCATCTCGAAAGGTTCATTTATCTCCCAACCTCGGTAGGAAGTACTTGATGTTCTACAAAAAAACACATAAGTTAGAACACTTAAGAAAAATCACGCTCACAAGCGGTTTGGTGCACACATGCGGTTGGCATTAGTGCGGTTTTGAAAATGAAAATTTCCAACCTCAATGAAACTGTGAACACAGGTAGGAAAACAAATAGAAAAATACAAAAGTATATTTACTTAGTACGTGGCATTGTCATCCAAGTTTATCCCACACCGCAAGCAACTTGTATAGGAAGGTTATGGCGTCCAGCCTATATACTTAGTAACCCTTAAGTAATTTTCTAGCATGCGGTTCTGAAAATGTATATGCGGTTTTCAGCATGCGGTTTTGAGAGAAAAATATGCGGTTGATGATGCAGTTTTGAAACATGAAATCAGCAATTATAAGTGCGATTTCAAAACAAAAATCATGCGGTTCTAAATCATGCGGTTCAAACATGCAACACATCAATTAAAATTTTCAGAAATTTTCTAAGTATGGAAAACAAGATTTGAAATTTAGGTCAATCCAAAACATAAGAACTTTTCTGAAAACGAAGATGAACAGTAACATGAGTGCATGAAGAACACGAAGAACATCAAGAACAAAGATTTTGAAAAAGTTAACCAAAATGAACAAATAACATGTCAAAATGATCACATTGATCATTAGATTAACAATATAACAATAAAAACATCTACTTTGTTCAAAATCATCCAGAAAATGGAAAAATAAAAAAAAATGGGTTTCGAACCTTAAAAATTTTAAAACTCAAAATCAGTGTTCAAGATGTTGGTTGATCATAAAATAAAGTACAGAGACTTAATCTATGCATGATTCCGATCAAAACCTAACAAATATCATCAAAAATGATCAAGATATGAAGCATATATGAACAAAAATAGGTTATGGAGTTCGAAGCTTTTGCTGAGTTCAACAATGGCGAAAAACTGAATACATACATATGATTTGCAGAAGATTTAATGAGTTTAGGTTTAAGAAATCATACCATGTCTTCAATAGGTTGCTTAGGTGCCATTGAAGTGAAGAAAACTTAGAAATTTAAGAATTTTGAAGGTTAGAGAGAGAAAGCGAGTTGGTAGAAAGACTGACAGAAGGTACGGACAGAGAGAGAAGACAGTGAAAAGTTCTAAAAGGTGATTTGAGTCTTCTATAAATAGGAAAAGATTAGGGTTTTGGCAGTTGAAAGGACACATTGGTTCACCAACTCAGTGAATCATTGCGAAAACAAACACCCTTTCAGCTTCACACATCAACCAATGACGGTTGACATGAAGGCCATTTAATGCTAATGTTCCCTTTGCATTGAATGCTCTCAGAATTTAAATTTTCGTGGGAAAACATTTGCAAATAAACCCTTAAGAAAAAAATAGGACTGAAAAATAAATAAAAGAATTTGAACAGCTTTTTTTTTTTTTTTTTTTAAATAAATAAATGTAAGTAAAGATAGAAAATACTCCAAGTTGAAACGCGGTTGAGATCCAAGCGGTTGAGGCTGCAAAGATGCGGTTTGAGTGAAGCGGTTGGGCTGCGGTGCGGCTTGACATCCTTGCGGTTTGGTACACGCGGTTCAACTCGTGGAATTGAAACTATACTCAACAACCAAGTTAGTTAATAAAAAGAATGGAATTTATTTAAGTTCAAGCATACCCATTTCTCCTCTGAGGAAAGAAAACCTCTTGGAGTCAAGAGCCTTTGTGAGGATATCAGCAATCTGGTTGTCTGTCCCCGCGTACTCTAAATGGATATTCCTCTTCTCCACATGGTCTTTGAGGAAATGATACTTGATATCTATATGCTTGGTCTTGGAATGCATGACAGGGTTGTTGGAGACTGAAATTGTGGAAGTATTGTCGCACATGATCGATCGGGCAATTTCCTTCTTCAATTCCATAGTCCACCAACTGCTGCTTCATCCAAAGGATTTGACAAAGAACAACTACCAAGAAGAATGTACTCACTTCCGTGGTTGACACCGAAACCGAAGCTTGCTTCTTGCCGGCCCAAGCAACTAGTCTATTCCCGAGGAAATGACAAGTACCACTAGTGCTTTTCCCCACAATAGTGCAAGCCGCATAACCGCATCTAAATAACCTACAAGATCGAAATTCGAATCTTTGGAATACCAAAGTCCAAGGTTAGTGGTTCCAGATAAATAGCGGATTATACGTTTGACTGCAATAAGATGTGCTTCTCTAGGATCTGCTTGGTAGCGAGCACATACACAGACACTAAACATAATATCAGGCCTACTAGCAGTTAAGTAAAGTAATGAGCCGATCATACCTCGATATAAAGTCTGATCAACTTTCTTACCTTTGAGATCTTTATCTAGCTTATTGCCGGTGGCCATAGGAGTATCATATGCTTTAGCATTTTCTAATCCAAACTTCTTTATTAACTCCTTGGTGTATTTAGCTTGGCTGAGGAAAATACCTTCTTCGCATTGCTTGATTTGAAGCCCAAGGAAGAAAGTTAATTCTCCCATCATGCTCATTTCAAACTTGCTTTTCATTAGCTTCTCGAAACGCTTACAGAGTAACTCATTAGTAGAACCAAAAATAATATCATCGACATATATTTGAACAAGTAAAGTATGCTCATTATATTTGGCAATAAAAAGAGTTGTATCAATTTTACCACGTTTAAATCCTTTTTCTAGTAAAAATTTAGAAAGAGTCTCATACCATGCCCTTAGAGCTTGCTTAAGTCCATACAAAGCTTTCTGGAGTTTGTAGACATGATTGGGAAATTTGGAGTCTTCAAATCCAGGAGGTTTGGCAACATACAAGGTCTCTTGCAGTTCACCGTTGAGGAAAGCACTCTTCACATCCATTTGATATCACTTGAAATGCTTGAAAGAGGCGTAGGCTAAGAAAATTCTTATAGCTTCCAATCTTGCAACTGGAGCAAAGGTTTCGTCATAATCGATTCCTTCTTCTTGCCTATATCTTTGTGCAACCAACCTTGCTTTATTCCTAGTGATGCTTCCATTCTCATCCATCTTATTCCTAAATACCCACTTAGTTCCTATCACTCCTTGATCCTGAGGTCTAGGCACCAAAGTCCAGACCTTGCATCTTTCAAACTGGTTGAGTTCTTCTTGTATAGCAACGACCCAACTGGAATCTTAGAGTGCTTCATCAATCTTCTTGGGTTCAACTTGAGACAAAAGTGAAGTATGCTCATCATAATTCGATCTCCTTGTTTGAACACCGGAAAACAGATCACCAATCACATTTGTGAGGGGGTGACTGCTGACTTCACGAACCTCTGGGGGTAAGTCTGGTTGACCGAGGTTTGTCAAGATCTTCAATTGAAACGTCGTTAGATCCTTCAAATGAAGTCATGGAATGTAAGTTGATGAAGAGGTTCTATAAAAATTTGGATAGGGAATTTTCAACTTCTTCTTCCCTTGCAGTTGCATCTGGAGTAGGAACTTCAGGTGCGGTTTGAAAATTGCGGTTTTGGGGAATATCAGTTGAGGGTGCTGGATTTTGCGGTTGAGGTTCAGGTGCGGTTTGGGATGGTTCACTTGGTTCATTATGCTCAACAAAATCATCAGCAACATTTGGAGCCAAATGTGGCTCAAGGAGAGAATGCTCATCAAAAGTAACATGGACAGACTCAACTATTTTTAAACTAGTTTTATTGAAAACACGAAAAGCTTTAGAATGTTTAGCATACCCAACAAAAATACTTCGTCGGCCTTGGCTCCGAATTTACCTCTATTTTCTCTTCCATTGTAGAGGACAAAACATTTGCAGCCAAAGATCTTGAAGAATGCAATGTTGGGGGTTCTTCCTCGCCAGAGCTCATAGGGAGCCTTATTATAGGTTTTGTTGATGAGGGAGCGGTTCTGAGTGAAGCATGCTGTATTGATTGCTTCACCAAAAAGTACCGAGGTAGCTTCGCTTCGGATATCATTGTTTTCCAGCCTCAATCAACGTCCTATTCTTCCTTTCCACAACCCCATTTTGTTGTGGAACACCACCGTTGAAAAATTGTGATCAATCCCATGGTCATCACAATACCGAGCAACACCGTTGTTCTTAAATTCTCGTTCCATTATCTCGATCGAACACTAACGATGTCGTCTTCTTTTGAGTTTGGAGCCGTCTAAAAAGTGCGGTGAGAATCTCATAGCAATCATCTTTGGAAATCATCATCTCAACCCACGTATATCTTGAGTAATCATCCACCACCACTAAGGTATATCTATTTCCTCCAATCTTTGGCGGTGGTTACGGGTCCAAACAAATCTATGTGAAGCAGCTTGTAAGCATCTTGAAGTTGATAGAGCGGTCTTGCGGTGAAAGACGATACGGACCGCTTACTAAGCCGGCATGCACCGCATTTCTGGATGGTGGTCAGCCACTTTGGGTAAACCACGAACGAGGTTTTCCCTACCAATCTTTGCAAGATACTTGAAGTTCAAGTGGCTCAACCTCTTGTGCCATAGCCAACTATTTTTCGCTCACATTCTTAGCTACAAAACAGAGATTAGTAATACTACATGCAGAATTTAGATCAATAATGTAAATATTACTCTTACGAATCCCTGTGAGTAGGGTGACGCCGGAAATGCTATCTTTGATAAAGCAATTTGATGACGTAAAGTTGCAAAGCATTCCTTTGTCGCAAAATTGAGAAATTGAAAGGAGGTTGTGCTTGAGTCCATCGACAAGAGAAACCTTCTCAATGGTTAGGTTTCCTCTCCTTATAACACCATATCCAATGGTCTTGCCTTTGTTGTTGTCACCAAAGGTTACAGATGGACCACTTGCTTCAACGACATCTTCAAGTAAAGATCTATCTCCAGTCATATGTCTTGCGAGAAAGCGTACCACTATCAAGATACCATTCATTATCCTTGGAGTGACCACCATGAAGCGAGAGGACCTGAAATGTAAACATTAAGAACGAAGTCCCCCTTTATTCCTTGGGTCCTGAAGTTAGCAACCCTTTACGACCCACACCCGCTTGTGAAGGAGGTTTACTCTTCCCGGCATTGGATGTGAACCGCAAAAGGCATTCTCGCAGGCCTTGTGGCCTAAACCATCACACACAGAACATTTATAATAGCTACAAGCTTCATGAGGTTTTACTAACTCCTTACTCTTCTTAGGAGTTGCATGCGGTTTGGGACAAGGAAGCGGTTTGGGAGGAGCAGTTCCAGCTAAGAGTCCGGCTGAGATAAAGGGAACAGGCTTTGGTTTGACCACGTATTTCACGGGAACGCTATTCTGCTTTTGAAGGCGGGAGGAGCGGTCGAAGAAGAAGCGTGGTCGGGCTCCGGAGGTTGGGCAAAGACTACCTTTACCACCGGGAGCGGTTGGAGAAGGTATGCGACCAATTCCATAAGCCATTTCCTCTTCGAGTGCTTCCTACGTAATCCTTAGGTTTCAAATACGTAATTCTTTCCATATTTCTTTCCTTTAGGGTAGACATAATTAATTTGTCGTCCTTTACCCTTTCCTTTAGCATGCTTCTCCTTGGGAATTTCTTTAGTTAGTTCTGAAAATTCCTCATCCTTTTCACTCGAGGATGCACACTTCTCCTCTTCCTCAGATCCAAACCCTAGACCATCCTTAGTTCCAGGAGGAACTTGGAAGTCCATGATTTTATCCTTGGTGGATTGAGACTTGAGCCACGAATCAATAATCTTTTGGCGATCGTTGATTTGGGTTACCAAGTCATCATTCCGGAGTTGAAGTGCAGCAACCTTAGTTTCAAGGATGCGGTTCTGATCAGCAAGAGGTGTCATACTTTTGACTTGGTCCTTAAGATTTGAAATTTCAGACCTCATCACAGTTTTCTCCGTCTTGTACAGATTAAGTTCATCATGAGCTAAGCTTAAGTCTTTCTTAAGATTGGAGAATTAATGGATCACCATTTCAGCTTCCTTGAACATCCTTTCATGTTCCATGGGAGAAACCTCTTCCACCACCTTTTTCAAAATTTTCTTCTTTGGAATTGTTTTTGAAGGTGAAGCATTTGTAGGAGGAAAAATGGGACGTGAATACGAGCAATTTCCTATCTTAATGCTAGGAGTAAGTTTGATATCATCATCCAATTTGAAATTTGGAAGTTTTGTAGAAACCTCCTTTTCTTCCATATCAGGCAACTCAAATGATTCAGAATCTGAGTCATCAGAAGCTTCTGCAATTAAGCAGAGGTTAACCTCTTCGGTTTCACCGTCACTTCCATCCTCAGAATCTGTTTCAATCCAAGTTGCTAATTCCTTGGAATTCTCTTCCTCCTCAGCAACCATTCCCTTACGATGAGAAAATTTCGAAGGAAAAGTTTTCTTTTTCATGTATTCATATTTAGGCTGTGGACACTCAGATGCAAAGTGGCCAGGTTTTCTACAATTGTAGCAAACTAGATCACTCTTTTTCTTTGTATCTCCAGCCTTAGAAAACGTTGCAGGAGGTTTGCCTTTTGAAAATGATTTTGTGAAAGGTTTTGAGGATTTTCTAAATTTTTGGAATCTTTTCCAAACATGGCAAAATCATCATCATCCATCTCGATGAGTGATGAGGTTGATATGGAAGGATCAGCGGTTTGGTTGGATGTAGATGGTTTCTCCTCTTGTTCCACTACGGACATGGAAAGCGATTTGGTTTTTCCTTCAATCTCTTCAATATGATTTAATTTTAATTCATAGACTCTAAGATTGGCGTACAAGTTACTTAACGACCAAGTACCCAAAACTTTGGAGTCTTCTAAAGAGGTAGCCTTATTTACCCATTTAGAACCTAAAGCAGATAGGAAAGTCATATTGATTTCCTTATCGGTTAATGTTTTTCCAAGAGATCTACAAGCATTAACTACCTCAACATATCGGTCGTAGGTTTGACGCAAGGTTTCGTTGGATTTTCTGTTGAAGTTGTTGTATGATCTTTCAACAAAGATATAATTTGCTTTCCTTACATTCGTCATCACCTTCGAGGTAGCTCTCAATGGCATCCCACATCTGCTTTGCGGTTTTGAGGTACATCACTTTCCGTAGAGTTGATACGGGGAGGGTTCCAGAAATGATGTGCCTAGCCTTGCTGTCCAAGGCAACTAATCTCTTCTCTTCATCCGACCACTCTTCTTTTGGCTTTTTGACCTCTGGAATTGTTGCACTGGTGGTTGCATCTGTGTTGGCCTTCATTGGAACTAACGGGCCATTGATCACGTACTCCACCAACATTTCATCTATAGTTTCCAAATGAATAAGCATTCGGCACTTCCAGATGTCAAAGTGGTCTTCGTCCAAGATTGGAATGTGTGAATAGTTAACAGTAGTCATTGTCTTTGTATTTGCCATATCGAATCGGCACACAAGCTGTTAAGCTTGAAAAACAGTGGTTTTAAAATGTGTTAGCTCTGATACCACTTGTTGGTCCCAAAGGTGGCAACAAGGGAGAAAATACAGCTAGAGGGGGGGTGAATAGCTGTTACAAAATTTTCGCCCTCTTATAAAAACTAAACCTCTTGCTTACAAAATCCTCTTGCAGTTGATAATAGACTGCAAGTGATAGTGTAAAATGCACAGCGGAATTATAGAGTGTAAAGCGGTTTTAGAGGCGGTTTGTAAAATGCGGTTTTGCTAGCGGTTTTGGTAAGTGCAGTTTTACAAACACGTGTGGTTTTGACTTTGTTAACTCCAAACACTATTTCACAATAATGGATAACTATATAAAGATCAAACAGAGAAACAGAGAGATAATTAGTAAGCACAGGAAATATAAATGCAGAAATATAAGAACAAGTGATTTTGAGTGGTTCAATCGATAAACGATCTACGTCCACTACCAAGATGGTTAGTCTTGGATTTCTAAGAGAGATTTTATATTAAGTATTTGAGAGATTACAAAGTACAATAAAATCTTTTCTATGAAGAAAAAATCCTAGACTATAACCAGTCTATCTCAAATGTATAATCTATGTGATTAAACAAGTGAGGTGTGTGTGTGAGAACAAGATCAAGGCTCTTTAAATCTGTGAGATGTAGAGCTCAATGATTCTTGAATGTGTTAAGGCTTGATTGGCCGGGGAATATTTCTTGAAGTATGAAGATGAAGATTCAAAGGGTTGAATAATTTCGGCGAGCTTCACTTCTATGAACACAAAGACTTCTCAATTTTTCAAGCCATCTTCAAATGGTGAAGATTAGGGGTATTTATACCCAAGCATCAAGAAACTAGCCGTTAGATACAAACATGTTGTAAGGACAAAGACTTGATGCAATCCTATTGGTCCATAGCAACCACTTTTGTCCTTTGAGTACAAGCGATTTGCGAGATAAAGCCGATCGGCTCCACCGCAAGCAATGAGGTTAGGACACCTATCAACTTTTCAAGATCCTTGCGGATCTTCTCTCGACATTAAATCACGTGACAAGATTTGGTGGTTGACTTTTGATATTGCTGACGTGGATTCCAACGGATAAAAAGTGGTTCACTTCAAGTAGCCAATCATTGGATGCGGTTGGTGAGATGCGGTTAGGGACATGCGGTTTTGCTACACCAGGAGGTTGCATGGATGCGATTGCACATGAACTGCACAGGTGCGGTTCAAGGGCGGTTGCATGCGGTTGGTTCAATAGGCAGATTCAAGGTTTGAACTACACTTGCGGTTTACAAGTGCGGTTTATAGGGCGGTTTTGAATACTGCTGGAACTGCAACTTTGCTTCCAATGAATCTTGTGCCAGTCTTCAAGCCTAAATTTAACCTATTCTATAAAATGGACTTAGCTAAAAAAAATTGAAGTCTAAGCTTCATTACATAGGGTCCTAAAGTCCTTAAAATAGACAGGAGGTTATGGTATCAATCAAATCTAATACAAAACAGGAGGGTTAAAACATGCATACCCAACACATACTCGTTCTGAACGGTAGTGGTAGCCCCAGGAATGTCTGGCAAGTCAAGGAACATCCTTCGAACAGGATTTGCTGGTTTTCCCCTAACCTTCTCAAGGTTTTCCAGAAGGGTTCTCCTCAGGGAGGTCTGATGGTCATTTTCATCGTATTGAGTCCCACCATTTGTAAAGTAATGGGTCAGGGATAAACTGTAGGGATAGAGCTGGACCCCTTTAGCTTTTCTGCCATCCCGAGAGTTTGGTTTGTATCCCAAGCCATATCTGGTAGTCTGTTCCTTTACATCAATGATGGTATTGCGACCCTGGAGTCTTCTGTCCAATCCAAGCCCCGGAAGATAACCCATTTTTCTCATCATTCTCATGGCTGGAGGAATTTTATCGGAAGTGGTGGTGAGGTCAGTGCAACACACTTGTGCCTTGGAAGAAGCTACAGAGAATCCAGTCAAGGCGAACCCTTCATCATCATGCTTAATTTCCAATATCGGGATACCCCGGTCTTTGGTTCCTTCTACCGTGACACTGTCTCCGTAGATGGTAGTGATAGTCCCATCACTAGACTGAAATTTGACACATTGATGCAGAGTAGAGGCCACTCCGTTTATCTGGTGGATCCAAGGTCGCCCTAGCAAAGCAGTAAACGAGATCGGAATGTCAATCACTTGGAAGTCAACGTCCATGACCTTTTTTCTGAACCACAACTTGAGAGTAGCAATCCCCAAGCGATCGTGCGGTGGAGTCATAGGCCTTAATAGTCCGACTAGAAGGCTTCAAATCTGTAGGCTTCAAATCCAAGTAAGTCCATCATCTTTCTTTGGCGGGACGTTCATTGCGGACCCTCCGTCAACTAATACTCGTGGAAACCGACGTTCTTCCAACTGTACTGTGATGTAAAGGGGTTCGTTATGACTAGCTCCATACTTTGGCAGGTCCAAGTCGGTGAAGGTAATGATGTTTCCATAATGGATACTTCCAATCATTTGGACGACCTCATCTGGGGTGACATCTATGGGCACCATGGTCTTGGCCAAACTTTCTTCTAGCTTGACATGAGGGTATGAAGAGGTTAATAAGGACCACAAGGAGATATTGGCCCGAGTACACTTCAACCTGAGTCGCACTGGATCCTCCTTGTCGAGTCTGGATTTTCTCGCTTCGGCTTATAGGACTTTTGTCTGTTTTCGGCTCGTAGACGGCATTCCTTTTATCACCCTTAGGTTGTTCAACACTCATGCATGCGGACCGAGTCATCACATAGACATTAGACTTCTCGGGTCATCATTCCTACCGGAGGATTACGTCGGCTCTTTCAAAGTGAGAGGCGGGCTCTTGGCGTATGGCCAACTCGCCGGTTAATCGATTAACCACCTTTGCTTTGGAGGCATAGGCGGCTTCCCGAATCGATTCCAGGTTACCGGCTTTCGACTTTTTCGAGTTCGACTCCTTAATTGGCTCGACGGTCAGTGGTTTCGACTTCACCCTCCTCATTTAAAGCCTTCACAGTCTCGTTCAAGCTTTTTAAGGTCAACATGCAACAGGAATTATCACCTTCAGAGTTTGGAGTCTGGTGAATGGCTTCCTCATCCGGACCTAGCAACTTTTTCAACAGAGTGGGATCACATTCCTCATCACTGTCAAGCATGTCCCTCCTTTCTCTAGGGGTTAGCTTTCTGACGGCCTCTTTGACATTGGCCAAGCATTTTCTGAACTGGGAAATTCCATCATCGAGAAGGATTTCTACGGGGTCAAACCTCATGGCGGGTTCCTGTTCTTTACTGTCGGGAAGGTTTTCTGGGCTTTTCGGCTTCTGGGCTAACCACTCTTCTACCGTTCCATCTGGCACTTCGACAGTGTCTTCCTCGGTATCACTACAGTAACTCTCGTGAGAACTCTCATCTTGACTCTGATGACCAATGAGGGCAAATGCAGGTCGGGATACTTGACGCCATATAAGAGGTATCTTGGATTCTGACTTGGGAATTACTAAGAAAACATCGCTGTCGTCATAGGATATAAAGGGGACCGGGGTCGCTTCAAATTTTAGGACTCTTTCCAAGGCATCCATACACTCTTCTTCAGACAAGGTCTCAGGGGTGATTCTCAGCACTGCAATGGAGTCTACTCTTCCTGATGGGGGTTTAGCTTCAACGACGCTTACATGTTCTAGATCGGCGGGCGGAGCCCACTTCCCTTTTTCAGCTAAAGCTTCAATTAAGTCCCTTCATTCACCGACCAGGTCTTTGTAAGGAGTATTGAATTCTAGGATGTAGAATTCGTATGCTGCCTCATCTGAGCTCGCATCCTCTTTCCCACCCGAACCTTCACACAGGCTACAGACACATTTTGAAGTGATACAATCCCCTATTCCAGGTCCGTGGTTTTCTACTTCATCTTGCTCTCCAAATTTCACTTTGGTCGACTCCAAGTTCATTCCTTCTACTGAACTGTCATCATCGCTGTAAATCCATCCATTTCTGTTCTCATTTCCGGCGATTCTTCACTACCACCGTCCGGGGAGATAGGCAAATTCATAGGCGTTGACAAAGTTAGAAAGGTCAGCCGGTACCGGGATTTTACGGTAGGGAGATTTGGCTCAGCCGAGAGGAGGGAAAAAGTCCCACGGGGTAATGCAGGGGCTGCATGACTGGGATAGCTGTGGCGAAGCTAGGTCTTATCTGAGGAGGAGAGGGTGTCGGGACCCTGACGGCTTGGGATACTGGAAAAGACTGAAATGGGACAGTCTTTGGCAAAGGATTATATGTGACTGGAGGAGGGCATTGGTTATAGGCTAGCTCTTCTTCCCTAGTCATCTGGTTACCCAAACCAGTAATGTTCTCTGTCGAGTCGGCCATTCCCGACTCTCTCGGATCGATAAAACCGAGGATTCTCGCGAACCTGCGAGAATTCTGCGCTAACAAGTCGCCGACCCGGTGTTCTCACCCACTTCTTTCTCGCTGCGGGAAAGGGATAGGAGAGGTTTAGACTCGGGGTAGGTGTTTAGGCTGAAGGCTCAAGCAATATGCAAATTAGGAATCTTCCAGTTTACTTAAAACAGTGTCTTTTATTAATTTCTATTTGGTTGGAAAAGGGGATTTGCCCTTCTTTTTCACAACTACTCTAGATCCTGGATCAGTTGGTTCCGTCACTACGTCTATAAGCCCCTCGTATTCCACCTGTATTTCGACCTCCCATGGTGGACAGCCCCGGGCGAGGGTCCTATAGGGCACGCGGATCCCACCGACCGAGAGAGAAGAACGCTCCTAACGGGTCTAGAGGGTCATAGGAACTTTTAACGCACGAGCGATGCGAATTATAGTCAAGGCAATACCGGGAAAGTCTCGTCTTTCAGCCTTGATAGAATTTCGGCAGAATTTTGCTTGCGCGATTGACGTTTTGACTTTTCGGTAATGTCCGAGAAGATAATAGGCATGAGTCGGGCGGTAAAATCCGGATGACACAGTGTCACATTGAACTTTGTTGCATACGCCGTGCGTGAGTCAAAATCGAAGTCAATGTCTGGTCAAGATCATGCCAATTTTTCCTTGTCGGAATTTTGGCAGAGCTTCGCTTGAGCGAAAGATCTTTTGACTTTTCTTGGCAAAGACTCGGTCTCGACTCTTACGCATTCCGTGCAGGTCAAGGTCAAAGTCAATGTCGGAGTCAAGGTTCTACCAATTTTTCCTTGTCGGAATTTTGGCAGAGTTTCGCTTGAGCGAAAGACCTTGACTTCCGTTATAGACTAAGGCTTGACCTTTACGGGGGTATGCAACTGGGCTATATGACACGGACTAGACTAAAAACCAACCAAAAGTCACGGTTTTTTTGAAATGTGTGACACGGACTGTGCATTGGTCGACACTGGCTGCCATGGGGAGTTTGGGGTGATTCCGTGCGCGCCCGGGAGCATCGTAAGGCTGTCCGTGACTGCAGCTGAACAACCACCCCGGGTTTAAAGGGATGTTCGTGCAAAAAGTACAGGATATATAAGGTGCGCGTAGTGTGCGGTCTCCTAAGAATGTTCCTTTGTGAGTTAAAACAGAGATTTTCATAAATGTGTTTTAAAGGAATGATTTTTGGGACGGGGGAGAATGCAACAGTTAAGCACGTAAATTTTCTGGGAGCCCCAGTCAGTCTTGGAACTGAATAGCCCCAAGCTGCTAGGACTGCCAGATTAACCATAATTTTTCCTGGTGGAATTGCCACTGAGGCCGCCCGGTCAGAATCCAAGGAGGACTGAGCCGTACGACTGCATGGATCAATTTTCCAGGTTCCACTCCTTTGCTATTTTTTCGGGTTGTTTCCCGTTCGAAGTATGCATAGATCCCAAGATGCAAATGATGCAATGCAAGGCAAAGAAAGCAAGCAAAATAAACGGAATCCGCGATGGGAGTTTAACCCGCTTCAAAGGGAAAAGCTTTCTTTTATTTTTGTTTTCGAAAAGTGATACCGGTACGTGGGATTGTTAAACCACCGTTTATCCCAAGCCCCGGGTTAGGGAGCGATACAGGAAGGTTAAGTGGTTTCCACCTATATACCAGGTATCGTTTATTTTAAAAATGGAAGCTTTTCTCCTTTGGGATGTCCCCAGCGGAGTCGCCAAACTGTGAATGTGTGCCCAAATTGTGGAATTCACGCGAGTTTGAAGACATCCGGTTTAATTTGAAAAACGGAGTCGCCACGCCATTTTGATTTCCTCAAAACTTTGAAAAAAAGGATTTATGGGTTCGGAGGTTGAGTTACCCCTTAGGAAGAACGGATCGTCGTTCACCCAAGGTGCCTTGCCGTAGCAAGTCTCCCTAGATTCCGTTTATTTTGCTTGCTTGCGTGCTTTCTTGTGTGCATGTGTTTGAATAAAAGGGGAGGGAATGTCCCAAGTTGTCTTCCGGGTGTACAAACCATTTATTAGTTGTCGCTCGAGATTTCTTGAATTTTATGTATTCGGGATTTTGATCCCGTCCTCATCTTAGACTTATGATCATCGCATTTTTACCTCGGGACTTGCGTGATCGAGAGAAGGACTCTCTTTTATAATCCAAAAATGAGGTTCTTTAGGAAGGAATGTCCTTAGCCCATCAATCCTACACTTTAAGACGATCGAGCTTATATGAATGCTTCATGCTCGTCTTAAGTGATAATCGGAGATATAGGATTCAAGGTTGTCCCTTTCTAAAGAGATCATGGAACCTTTAATGGAAGAAACGATGTAAAGACAGGATCTTTACACCGGTCCATTCCAAGGTTGCTAATGGGGACATGGGGGAATGCATGTAAAAATGACATTTTTAGTGAAAAGATGACATTTTGGGTTGCAAAGGATGCATTTGATTTGCAAAGGATGCATTTGATGTAAAGATATGATTTTTATGCAAAGGATGCATTTTGATGTAAAGAAGTGATCTTTATGCAAAGGATGCATTTTTATGAAGAAAATAGCATTCAATATGCAAAGGATGCATTTTTATGAGGAAAATAGGGTTTAATGTGCAAAGGATGCACAAAGGTTCCATTTTTGAAAAGCAAAGGATGCATTTTTATGATGAAGGAATGACCTTGAATGCAAAGGATGCATGAAAATGGATTGTAGGTGCAAAGGATGCATTTTTAATATAAAGATTGCATTTTTATGAGCAAATGATGTATAAAGATGACATTTTTATGTAAAAAGGATATTTTTAGGTGCAAAGGATGCACCTTTGAGTATAAAGATTACATTTTTAATGACAAATGATGCCTAATTTATGCAAAGGGGAAAAGGGGTATAATAAAGATATGATCTTTAATGAAAACTACCAAGTCCCAAGCATAGATAATAACAGTATATGAATGCAATGAGCAATCTAATTCACATAGAGCAATTAAAATGCAAGGCAAGGGAGTAAGAGGTTACCAATGGTGGCCTCTTCTTCTTTGGGTTGAGCTAGGTGGAAGGACCAACTTTGGGATCTTCAAGGAGGAGGGAGGTAGCTTCTTGGCTTGCTTCTTCAACCTTCTTGAATTTCCGACGGTATTTGAGTGTATTGGGACTGAATATAGAGTGTATTGTGTGTGTTTTTCGTCTTTGGTTGCCTTGTTGTTGGTGTTTAAAATGGAAAGAGGAGGGCTCTATTTATAGGCAGTCTGGATAAGACCAATGAAGCCGTGCGGCCAGAGATCCTTGGCTAATGCAGCCGTGCGGCATTATCCCTTGTGACTCAGCATGTTTCTAGAATCATGCAAGGTGGCAATTTTAGAACCTTTTCCAAATTAAGAAAAACGTGTTTCTTAATTGGGAAGCATTCCTTTCAGCCCTTAGATGATTTGGAACAGTTCCGGAATTGTTCCGAAACTCTAGGAAAGTCCAGGGAGTTACCGAGAAAATTACCGGAATTGCCGGGAAATTAACCGGAAGGCATGAGCCAGATTTGGGTACTTACACCTGTAGGCACCCCATTCTGAACCAATAATTAATGATTACACTATTCTTCGTCTCTCTTTTGTGTTTTGATGAAAGCATATCAGTTTCATTAAGTTTCTAACTAACCTCGTTAGTTTTGGACCTAACTGACTAACGAAAGTATATAGAAGAAAAGTCAAAAGAGGGATGGACTACCCTATATTTATTTTTATTTTTTTAAAAATTTTTTATTGACTAGAAAATAATATTTTAGCCTTTGTTAATTAGTGATTTTCTTTATGTTAATGTTAAGATCATGTGTTGCCATGAATGTTGTCCCAAGTGTTGCAAACCAGTGTTGCCACTGGTGTTGCCATTTGGATTTGGCAACACTGAAATAGTTACTGTATTTTTCACAAATAAAAATGTGGAAATTAATGTTTAATTAACAGTAGTTAGTCTGCTTAAAATGAGCTTGAAAAGATCAACAGAAACTGTCCAGGCGTGATTCACGAAGAAGAGGAAAAAATTAACAAATAAACATGTGTTTATTTGTTTAATTAATGACCAAGCAAAAAGAGATTTTATTCAGCTATTCAGGGGGAGAACAAGTCAGGGTACAAGGCATCTACAGGTGAGAGGTACAAGCAAGAGAAACATGAGAAGACTAAGTCTCCTACATTTGAGGCGAGAAGGCTAAAATGGAGGAAACAAACTTCAAGGCTGTTGCTGATCATTTTGAGTAGGCTCCAAGACTTTGTGGCCTATAAATAGTGTAGTGGATCTTCATTGAAGATCATCCAATTCAGAAAATGCAAATCTGCACAAGAAATAGAATTCTACTCTCAAGTGTTGCCATTAAGTGTTGGCAACACTCAGTCCGACACTCGAGAATTTCATATAGATTTTTATATTTTTATGAGATTTTGAGTGTTCATTTTCAGAGAGAGTTCTTTTATATCTTGTTCCTTATGTTAATGATTGTTTATCATTAAGAAACTTCTTCGATCTTGTATTGAATTCATATTATTAATAGAAAGGTCTTGCCCTCCTGGCACCCATCATGTTCTATATTTATATAACTTGATAAAAATTATATTCTTGTGTATTGTTTTAATTCTTCCGCTGCAAGTTAGATTTATTTCTATTTATTTGTGTTTATCTAGAATTGGTGTGTGTTGTTGTTAGTGTTGCCAACACTAAGGACAACCCTTGTGAGTTTCGTCTCACCTTGTAAGTTTTGCCTCACTTGTTCTAAGTCATAGACAATTTCAATTGGTATCAGAGCCTAGCACTTGATATAATAAGTGCTTAGATCCTTTTTGTCATGGCTTATGATCCGGCCAACCCTAATCAAAAGAGTTTACCAGTTTTAGAGGGATCAAATTATGCTTATTGGAAGATTCGCCTACGCTCACATATCAAATCAATTGATCTTCGAGCTTGGCGATCTATTTTAAATGGTTATTCTGTTCCAATGCTTCCTCCGAATGACGATGGTGATGTTCAAGTCATACCTGAATTCGAGTGGACAATTGAAGAGAATAATCTTGCTAGTTTCAATGAAAAGGCACTGAATGCCATCTATGAATGGGTTGACATGCATATGTTCAAGCTCATTCAAAATTGTCCCACTGCAAAAGATGCTTGGGATACTTTACAAAGATTTTGTGAAGGAGATGGTAGTGTCCGAGAAACAAAGCTTAGAGGTCTCACTAGTAAATTTGAAAGATTAAGAATGGATGAAAACGAAGACATCTCGTCTTATTTTGAAAAGTTGATTGATATTTCAAATGCTTGTCAAGTATTAGGGGAACCTTTTACAAATAAACAACTTGTTTCAAAAGATATTTGTCTCTTCCCGAACGTTTTAATATTAAAGTTTCAGCTATTGAAGAGGCTCATAATCTTTCAACTATGGACATTAACTCCTTAATGAGCATTTTGAAAAACTTTGAGATGAATCTCAATGAACAAACTGAGGCTTCTAAAGGCAAAAATATTGCCTTAAAAGTCGAATCTTCGGACACATGTGTGGATGATGAAGATGAAGCCTTCGAGGAGTTAGATGAAAATACTAGTGTAACTTTACTTGCAAAGAGATATAATTCTATGCTTAAAAAATTTAACAGTGTGCAGGTAAAATCTAAGGACCAATCGGCCAAAACCTCTAGTTTTGTGCCAAGGAGAGGTCCTCCTCCAAATCAAAAAGATACCCCACCTAGGCGTGCATCCTCGGAAAAGATCCGGTCCGATTCTAAATACATTGAATCCATTCAATGTCATGCTTGTTCCGATTGGGGTCACTATGCCAATGAATGTGCTAACACCTTGAGAAAGGCGGGCAAAAATTTGTGGATATCTCTTAGTGATGGAGAGGAGGAAGGAACGGAGAAAGATGAAAAGACGGAGCAAGCGGTCATGATGGCCATGGTAGAGGAGCTACCTTCGACAGAGAGTGTTACCTCAAGTGTTGTTCCAAATTTAACAACACTTGACACAACACTTGTGACTTCTTCAGAAAGTGTTGCCCCAAGTGTCGTTCAGGAAATGGCAACACTTGACACAACACTCAGCAGGTATGATTCTTTAAATGATATTTGCTTGTGTGATTCAGTTGGTTTAAACTCAAAAGAGACTATAGAGGATGATCTTTGTAAAGATGAGCTCATTCATGAATTAAAAAACCTCTATAAGTCTCTCCTCGTGGAAGGGAAAAAGGAGAACAAGATGGTGGTTTTCTTGAAAAAGGAAAATCATGATCTTAAAAACTCCTTGACTCGGCTGGAGGTTCAACTCAGTAGGAGAGACTTGGAACTTAATAAAATCAGGGCCAAACTCAACCTAGCCGAATCCACCTTAAAAAAAACTCAACACGAGTTCATCCAAATTGGATGAAATACTCAATTTGAGTAAGCCTCTGAAAGCTGGTCTTGGGTTCCAAGAATCACTAGAAAGTATTACCTCTTCCTTGTTTGATGTTGAAACTAAAAATTGTTTTGTAAAAGAGCGTGTCAAGAAGAAGGGTAGTACTCCTAGTGATACTTCTGATCAATCCAATGAATGTGGATACTGTCACAAAGCTGGACATATAAAATCAGATTGCTTTTTTCTTCAAAAGAAAATGTCCAGTCTTCAAGTGTTGCCTCAAGTGTCGCCAATTTCTCAGGGCAACACTCACGGCAACACTGGTGAACAGAAATCCAGATTTTCAAAAAGGGCTTGGTTGCCCAAAGAAAAACTGAAATGCTATGTTGTTTACACAGCTTTAAGGACTAACATTGCAGGAACTTGGTACTTTAATAGTGGTTGTTCATGTCATATGACGGGTACAAAATCATTCCTAACGGAGTACCAACCTATTCAAGGAGGCTCAGTGACTTATGGTGGTGGAGGCAAGAGTGAAATAGTTGGAAAAGGAACACTGGATATTGTTGGCTTTCCTCCTTTAAAAAATGTCTTGCACGTAGATGGTTTACTTGCTAATATAATTAGCATTAGCCAATTATGTGATGACAATTTGGAGGTAAAATTTAATAAAAATACCTGTGATGTGTTTGATAATACTAACTTTTGTGTCATGACTGGAATAAGATCAAGTGATAATTGCTACCTGGTTGATAATAAATCAGTGTGCAATTTGACAAAACTTGATGATATAAGGTTATGGCATCAAAAGCTAGGTCATTCTCATTATAGGAATTTTGAGAAGATTATCAAACACAATGCCGTCAAAGGTGTTCCTAAACTAAACCTCAAAGACACCGTGATGTGTGGTGACTGTCAAAAGGGTAAGCAAACTCGTGTTGCTCACAGTGTTGGACAACACAATGAGCAACACTCAGGAACAAC
Organism: Adenophora triphylla var. japonica; assembly: GCA_022495995.1. Lineage (NCBI taxonomy): Eukaryota > Viridiplantae > Streptophyta > Magnoliopsida > Asterales > Campanulaceae > Adenophora > Adenophora triphylla. Next base: position 187,354 of record JAFEMH010001925.1, on the reverse strand, counting down.
AGATTGTTTTCAACTTCTACATATGGACTTGATGGGTCCTATTGATGTAGAAAGCTTGGGAGGTAAGAAGTATGTTTATGTGATAGTTGATGATGTTTCTAGGTATACATGGGTCTATTTCTTAAGAGAAAAATCTGAAACTTTTGATAAATTTACACACTTAGTCTCTAAAATCAAAAACATGTTTTGTTCTCCTATTTTTCGAATAAGGTCAGATCATGGTAGAGAATTTGATAATCTCTCCTTCTCTACATTTTTGCAGTAAAAAGGGGATACACCATGAATTTTCAGCACCTAAAACACCACAACAAAATGGTATTGCTGAAAGGAAAAATAGGACTTTAATGGAGATGGCTCGTGTTATGCTAATTGCTAGAAATATTTCCAAAGGTTTTTGGGCCAAAGTATTAAACATAGCCTATCACACTACGAATAGAGTTTTCTTAAGACTCGGTACTACTATGACACCCTATGAGATTTTAAATGGAAAGATATCTACGGTTCACTATTTTTACGTGTTTGGGTGTTTGTGCTACATTTTAAACGATAGGGAATACTTAGGAAAACTAGATTCCAAGAGTGACAAAGCCATCTTTCTTGGCTACTCTCAAAACAGTCATGCTTATCGAGTCTATAACTTGAGGTTAAAAGTGATTCAAGAATCGGTAAATATTGAATTTAACGATTACTTGAGTGTTACAGGAGAACCAGCTGATGATATACCTCTGACCTTGCTGGATGAAGTCGAATGCAGGGCCGGAATGTAAACCTGATTCGGCCGCAGCCACAGATTCAAGTGTTGCCCCGAGTGTTGCCCCTAAAACAGCAACACCTGAGGCAACACAGGAGAACAGAACAGTGGCTGGAAATTCTGAGAGCAGTGAATCAGTAGAAGAAGATGGATTGGTGTACCATCAAGGCAGGAGAGATCCCCCAGCTCGTATTAGAAATTATCATCCCATTACTCAGGTAATTGGTGATGTTAATGAAGGGGTTCGAACAAGAAACAAGGAGCCAGTTGACTATAGAGATATGGTTAGGTATGTGTGTATGTCCTCCACATACTCCAAGGTAAAACACTCCTGTTTTGTTTCCTCTCTTGAGCCTAAAAATGTGATTGAGGCTTTAAATAATAATTTCTGGATTCAAGCTATGCAAGAAGAGCTTGAACAATTTACCCGTAACGAGGTTTGGTGTTTAGTTCCACGTCCTTTAAATACAAATATTATTGGAACTAAATGGATTTACAAAAACAAATCTGATGAATTGGGTAATATTGTTCGTAATAAAGCTCGTCTTGTGGCTCAAGGCTATACACAAGTGGAAGGAATCGACTTTGACGAGACCTTTGCACCTGTGGCTAGAATTGAGTCAATAAGACTACTTCTTGATATAGCTTGCTACCTCAAAATCACATTGCACCAAATGGATGTCAAAGCAGCTTTCTTGAATGGGTACTTAGATAAAGAGATCTATGTTGAGCAACCTAAAGGGTTTGAAGACCCATTCCACCCAGATCATGTATACAGACTTAATAAAGCCTTATATGGCTTGAAACAAGCTCCTCGTGCATGGTATGGGCGTCTAACAAGTTTCCTTCTTGAATATGGATTTATTAGAGGAGAAGCCGATAGGACATTATTTACTCTTAGGGAAAATAAAGAGCTTGTCATTGCTCAGATCTATGTTGATGACATAGTTTATGGTTCCACATCTAAAACATGTTTATGAAATTTTGTGGAAGCTATGACATCAACATTCGAGATGAGCATGATAGGAGAGCTTAATTATTTCCTAGGATTGCAGGTGAAACAGTCAGATGATGGAATCTTTATCTCTCAGAGCAAGTATGCTAAGAGTCTGGTGAAAAGATTTGAATTGGAGAGTGCAAAGAGCTCAAAAATACCTATGGTATCATCTTTTATGGTAACCAAAGATCAGGCAGGGGAGGATGTTGACCCAACTCTGTATAGATCCATGATAGGTAGTCTTCTGTATCTTACTGCCAGTCGTCCCGATAATATGTTCAGCGTAGGTGTATGTGCTAGATATCAGTCTGCTCCTAAAATTTCTCACCTAAATGATGTCAAGAAAATCATTAAGTATGTGTCTGGGACAAGTGAATTGGGAATCTGGTTCACCAAAGACACTAATACCAACTTGGTTGGTTTTAGTGACTCTGATTGGGCAGGGGATATAGATGATAGAAAGAGCACTAGTGGGTTGTTTTTTTCTTGGGTAATAATCTTGTGTCATGGTACAGTCGTAAGCAAAATTGTGTCTCTCTCTCGACTGCTGAATCTAAGTATGTAGCAGCCGGGAGTTGTTGTTCACAATTGATATGGTTGAAACATATGCTTGACGACTATGGTCTTCATAGTAATATCTTGACCATGTATTGTGATAATTTGAGTGCTATAAACATTTCCAAAAACCCTGTACAACACTCACGCACTAAACACATTGATATCCGCCATAACTTTTTGAGAGATTTAGTAGAAAAGGACTTGATCCAAATAGAGCATATTGATACTAAACATCAACTTGCTGATATTTTGACCAAAGTCTTGGACCATGAGAGATTTTCAAGTTTGAAAAAATCTCTTGGTTTATGCTTTCTATAAATCTGTTGTTTCAAGTGTTGTCGTCAGTGTTGATTTATGCTTTCTATAAATCTGTTGTTTCAAGTGTTGTCGTCAGTGTTGCCAACACTGACAGCAACACTGTGTATTTGTTGTATATTTTTTTATTTATTTAAAATATATATATATATATATATATATATATATATATATATATATATATATATATATATAGTTAGTCTAATCCCAAATGGGGGGCATTTACTGACCTTTTTGTTCTAGTATGCGTATATATTTAAGGTTAATATTTTTTTCATAAAATACCCCTTCGTGCATAAAGTGACAAAGTCACTTATGTTGATATTGAAAAAGGCAAAGCTTGTTAAATATTTCCAAAGGAAATATAATGTAGTTGTTTTATACTAAGTATTAGGGACATGGAGCTCGCTACTACAGTGTGCCCTACTTGAAAGGTATAAAACTTACTACATATAGCTTTACACGTTTATAAAAAACTCGGGGCATGGAGCTCGCTACTACGATGCTTCCTTGTAAATAAAGAATGTGTAAAGCTTGCTTAAAAATTGCCTAAGGAATGATAAGTTATATATGTTGACAACATCATGGAGATTTTATTTAAAAATGTTGCCTTGTGTGTCACGCAACATTGCTAGTAACACATTAGTAGATGCTACATTAATTTTTTTTATTTCTTATTTTTGTTTTTGTTAATTAAATTTTGAATTTTCAAAAGTCTATTTTCTTATATTTAGAGTTTGTGAAATTTAAAAGGTTTTTAGCAAAAATATTTATTTTTATCTAACTAATTGTAATTTAGAAATATCTATTTTTTAAAAATTCATTATTTGAATTTTGAAAAACATAATTTTATGGATATTGCTAAAATTAATTTTAGTTATTATATTTTTGAAAAATAAAAAATAATAATAAAATGTTTTTTAAAAAAATGGCGAAACAGTGGCTTTAGTTTGTTGGGTTTGTTAAGAGATAAAAGGATTTTAAATTGATTTGAACTTGTCAAATCAATTAAATCCTTCCCTATTACTCATTTAAAACCCTCCTCCTCACTAAACCCTCTCTCTCTCTCTCTCTTCTTTCTTCTCTCTAGGCGAAAAACCCTTCCCCTGTTCCCTCTTCTTCCTCGTCTTCTTCCTTCGATTTCCATGGCAAGTCCCAAAAATACTTCCCAAATTTCTTCTCACATGGAAATTTCACCTTTAGCTCCTTCGAGTGTCGCCTCAAATATCGCCGAGCCCATGGAAATATCCCCTGCGACATTTTTGACCACACCCACAACCTCACTATATTTGGACATTATTGTGTACAATCCTCCTCACATTCCCATCCCTATAAGCCTTCCTGAAGCTACCCCCTCCGTTGAACTCACCTTCGCCCCACAAAAGAAAATCAAGAAACGAAAGGCGGTTGATGCCTCTTCGTCATTTAGGGGTGGTGTTGGTCGTCAGTCAGAAAGGATCAAGACATTGTTCAGGTCCAAAATACCTTCCAACACGGCTGTTGATCCTGTCAATGTGGAGGATAGCTCAAGTTCTTCGCTCAACATTTCATCCAAGGACAATTCGGACCCAAACTTTAAAGAGACCAAGGAGCCCTCATCATCTTCTGATGAGGATGAGGAATCATGGATGGATGATGAAGAAACATTAGCCCAAGCTCAGTCCCGGATAGTCAAGAAATAGAAAATTTCTTCCAGTGTCGATCCAAGTGTTGCCAATCCAATGGCAACACCTGAAGCAACACCTGCTGCCAAGACCAAAGGCCAGTCAAGTTCCCCTTCATACTCTCCTATTTCCTGGCCAGAGGTAACCACTCATACTCCCTCTCAAGATTCAAAATCTGAATATGAGTCTTTTGGATATTATGAACGCCCATTTCTTTCCGAGGAATTTTATAGTGAATCCAACTTAGATAAGTGGGTTCAAGATTCTGAGAAAAAGATTCTAAATGAAAGGAATATGTTTGTGACTCAATTCAAGGAGTTAGGAGGGTACCAATTTTTGGAGGACAGGATGTTTTTGCCTACGGTGACTAAAGTGTCATTGTATATTGAAAGTGTGGTTAGAAATTTTTATGGTCATCTTAGGGAGGATATTGATGATAGAAATACCCCTCATTATGGAAAGATCTTTGTTAGGGGCAATATTTATGATTTTAATCCCTTAATCATCAACAAATCATTCGGCCTCCCTAATGTTGAAGATGAGAGTTTGGAAGTTGAACCAAATGCCTTAGCCACCTTTTTGACTGGAGGGAGAATCACTATTTGGACCGAACACTTTAAATCTACCCATCTTACTTCTTTGTTTAGTGTGCTTCACAAAATATGTATAACAAATTGGCTACCTACGGCCAATGAAAACACGGTGACATTCGAGCAAGCTTCTTTGTTATACAAACTAGGCAAGAAACAAAGAGTCAACTTTGGGAGATTAGTGTTTGTTCACCTAGCTGCATGGGCCAATAAAAGAAAAACTTCTTCCTTCATTTTCCCTTCCCTCATTTACAATGTTCTCTTGTACCCAAAACCTTAAGTCTTGGAATGCCGATAATATCTCTAAGAAGCTTGTCTATTACAGAATTAGCAAACACTTTACAGACGGTGATAGGCACAGATATTTGACATGGGTTTTGGTTACAGATGCTCCTCCATTGGCTGCCCCTGCTTCAAGTGTCGCCCCAAGTGTCGCCCCTGAAATTGGCAACACTTCAGGCAGCACTGCTCCTGTAATGATTGATGCTGCTATGATTCTTAATTTTTTCAATAGTCAGGTGAAGCACATTGACTCAGTGATTCAGGGATGGCTGGACATGCGTACTGATATGATGAAAATGGTGGATATGATTTCTTCCAAAATAGGGGGAGATCAATTAAGGCCAAGGCGTGATGATGGAGCAGATGGAGCTGGAGCTGGAGCTGGACCAAGTGGTACTGCTGAGGGAGGTGAAGGAGCTGAAAATGCAGAAGGTTGATGGTTGGTTCGAATGGTACTTGATTTTTGTGGTTTGGTAACAAAAACAATTTTATTTATTTTTATTTGGTTTGTTATGCTTAAACAATTTTAATTTCTATTTTGTTTTGCTTTGTTTTTGCTGGAATTTTCTTCAAACTTTGGTGGATGGTTTTTGCTAAATGGTTGGATGGTTGTTTTAAGATTTTAATAATTATTTTGGTTAGTTATTAATTTCGTATTAAGGGGGAGATAATTCGAAATTATGTGACTTCATTTGCCTGAAGATTGATGTTGCCACTCGTGTGAGTGTGATACTTTGATGAAAAATATTTTCAAACATTGTCTGAAGATTGATGTTGCCACTATTAATCACGTGGCAGTTTTATATTTTTGTTAAGTTTGACTAACTGTTTTGTAAAGATCATCACATTGGTATTTTGTGAAGAAATCAGTAACTAAGGGGGAGATTGTTAATGTTAAGATCATGTGTTGCCATGAATGTTGTCCCAAGTATTGCAAACCAGTATTGCCACTGGTGTTGCCACAAGTGTTGCCATTTGGATTTGGCAACACTGAAATAGTTACTGTATTTTTCACAAATAAAATTGTGGAAATTAATGTTTAATTAACAGTACTTAGTCTGCTTAAAATGAGCTTGAAAAGATCAACAGAAACTGCCCATGCGTGATTCACGAAGAAGAGAAAAAAATTAACAAATAAACATGTGTTTATTTGTTTAATTAATGACTGTAAGTACGCCATTCCAATTCGCGACCCTTTTAGGTGCATTTTAATTTAATAAAATTGCATTAAGGGGCGTTTTGGTAAATTCCCGGCCTATCCCGAGACTTCCGGAAACATTTCATAAGTTTCCCGCGAAGGAAGTACCTTTTGGTACTTTGCTCATGCCAAAGGACCTGCTGGGAATAAACCCTTTTGGACTTTTTAGGTATTTATGCCTGAATATTCCAGAAACTGGTTTTGGCGCCAAAAGCAGTTGGTGTCACCTTGTGTCACGCGACACATCGAGGCATGGAAAGTGGTTACATAAAGTCGTGCGACACAAGGTGACCACTAACTGCAGCCTATAAATAAGACCCTTCCCCTCTTAGAAATGGATCCAGAACTTCATATACTGTTACTCTGCAGAAATTGCAACGTAACACACACACCAAACACACACCTCTCTCTCTCTTACCCCTAACCTATCCCCAATTTCCTCCAATTCAACCCACTTCCTTCATCACCTCTTAGATCCACATTCCACTGATTTTCCCAAGCTTTCCAGGACCAGAAGCTGCTATTGAAGGGTTCTGTATCTAACTTGATACAGAATTCGTGGAAGCAACAAGGGTAACACCCTCAACCCCTCTTCTCTCTCTCTCCTACCTTGATAATTGGATAATTTCATTGTCTTACCTCCCTTGGATTCAATAATCAGACTCTATCTGTCTAGATTATTGAATCCCAATCGCAATCTCTCTGTTTAACTTGGATGATCTGAATAATTGGGTGTTCATTGTTGAATAGTTGTTGAAATTGTTGTTTAGATCCCAAGGGAGTGTGGATCTCTCCATATCCACACTCCCGGGGTTAAATTGTTGTTAATTCTATATTTCGAAGCTAATCTGTGTGATCAATTGCATCTGTGTTGGCTATTGGTGTTGTTGAGTTCAAATCTGTAGGTATCTGCAGATGGACACTGTGTGTCACGCGACACACTGTGGCTGGTTAGATCCTGTGTCACGCGACACTTCTGACCAGGCACATCCTGTGTCACGCGACACTCTGTGACCACTTGCAGATACCATTTTCCCTTGTAATTTGTATTGACTTGTTGTAATAAGGGATGTGGCCTCCCTGAATGATTGGTTCACAAGTTGTAAGTCTCTTTCCAAATCAATGAAATTCATGTTTACTACACTTGTTCATTATCTATGATTGCACACACTTATGGATTTCTTGGATGTTTGATTTGAAAGATTCGTCCACGGATGAGGCGTGTTGGGTGAACTCTCGGTTCTTCCCAACACGTAATCTGACCCTCGAACCCGTTCTCTTTCAAAGGTTTTTCAAAATGCACCTCTTAAGCATGGCGTGGCGACTCCTCTATTTTTATTCGGCGAGCGCGCATTCAGTGGCGATTCCGCTGGGGAAACACTTTGAAAACCTATTTTTCAAAAGTTAGTGGGTCAAGCTTTCGTTTAATTGAACATCCAACCCGTCCATCTTTGTGTGCATCTTAAATAATCTTTTGTAGTACATGCATTTTGTGGTATTTGGAGACTTGTGAATCTTGTATATATTTTGTGGCCATTCTGTTGTGTTTTGGTTATTGTGCTTGTCCCTCGCTATGGATAGGGCAGGGGCTGATTTGATCTTTGCAAGGATCTGGTTCAGTGATCATCCTGGCCGTGCGACACCTTTGTCCCGCGTTGTTCTGTGTCACGCGACAGGAATGGTCACTGGACAGGTTTTCGGAAGATGGTTTGAGGGCAGTCCCTTGAATCGGAAGATGGCTCAGTTGATTGTTGCTCCCCTTTTTCTGTGTGAGAGTGTGTGTGTTTTCTCTTCTTCTTTTCAAAAAAAATAATAAAAAAAAATTTTGTTTTCATAAATAAAAGAATATAGTCATCCGCACACTACTACCACATAGATTTAGAGTCGTCGGGTGCGATTGACGGCATCGCGGACGGTGATGAATTTCGCCTACGTTTGAGCGCCTAATATCAATCATATCCCCCTAGTGCGTTATAGGTGGCGCCACACATAAACCTTAACCACGGTTAGTTTTTGATACAACGTTTTAATCACACCAAAATGAATTGTTTTGAAACTTACTATAGGTCCTTATACCTTCCCCAAAACCTTGCACCTCATGGGCATGTTGCCAATGCAACATGGTTTCACGTGAGGACATGTCACTCCCGTGGCGTGTCCTTAACGAGAGATAATGCCACGTTGTCAACGTGCACCGATGAGAGGTCATGCCGAATTTTTCTTGGAAATTCTTCGAGAATACTCGTTATGCTGCCCAAATTTCCCCAGAAATTTGGACAACCTCTCCGTCCCATGCGATGTTAGGTTTTGGTTAGGTATCATTACCTATTATAAGATTCAATGCAAAGCATTTAATGTGATTTGAATGTTGCGTCCCTAGGTTTCCCCAAGGTGTAGTTTGTACAAATAAAGGCTTCTCCTTTCCCAACCGTATTTAGGATTAAGACACCGGTTTATACTTAAAGATATATAAATTGTTTGTGCGAGTCTGTCCCTCGTTTCTGTTCCCTCTCCCGTACGCCCTCAAGATCCTTTTCTTTCCCTTCACTACCTTATATACCCGTATCTACCCTCTGTAGAAGGTGACAAGTCGGGTGCGTGCTCTGATATCCAGCGCTCGTTTGATTCGCGTCTCCGGAATATTTGCAGTCTCTATGAAGTTCCCATCTGTTCTACTATTCGAGATGTCTGGTGCAAAAGATATGCCGTCCGTTCGGTCTGGGATTCCTCTCACTCCGAGCCAATTGGACATGAGTGATTTGTCAGTGACAGAGTTGCGAGCTGCTCTTGAGGCTGCCATAGTTCGTGAATGTAAGGCCCAATTGCTAGCCCAAGTTGCTAAAGCCCGAGAAGAAGAGACGCACGCTAGATTTGTAGAAGCGATGCGCGTCCGAGGGATCACGATAATCCGTCACGAAGATGGGTCGTACGAAGAAATCATCGGTGCTAGTAATGTTGAGCATGGAATTGGAAGTGTGATGAAAAGGATAGATGAAGATGAGCGAGACAGGATTCTTTCCCCGGCACCTCAAATGGTCCAAACTCAGATTCCGGATAGACAATCGATCCCCGAGATTTTTGATTCTTTTAACCAAATTGGTTTGCAAAGTCAATATCAGCCAAATTCCCAAGGATCATGTCATTATTTCACTCAGAAGGGATCGCTGCTATTCCACCCTGACCAAGCTCCCCTGCAAGGAAGTGCTTCTCAACCATCGATGAGTTCATATGGTTTTAACTTAACACCTCCTCAGGATCAGCGCTCAGGACCAGCCTCATACGTAACTGTGAATCAAATGTCCTTCATTCCGGCCGCGAATCCTATCCAGCAAGGGACACCAACACCTGGACCCCCTCCAAAGATAACTCAGACGGAAAGGAAGAAGCAGTATTGGGGAGATGTAGGGATGCCTATGAATCAGTTCCTCAAGGTTTTGGTGAGTGGAGGGTTGGTTCAACCGCTAGTCAATTATGTCCCTCCTCATAACAACATAAAGCTGGATCCAAGCAAATATTGCTACTATCACCAATATCCAGGCCATACCACCTCTGAATGCAGGCAGTTGAGAGTGATTATCCAGGAACTCATTGACAAAGGGAAGATCGAGATGGGTCCTCATGAGGAAAACGGTGTCCAGAGTCATGGTCAGTTCCCACCGCGCAAGAAGCGAGAATTTGATGACTTGGGGATAACAACCGAGGAAGCTTTCAATGGGCTGATGCGAAGAGGAATGATAAAGCCGCTTGATAATTATCGTCCCATCAAGCCCAATCCGAATCTGGATCGCAGCAGGTATTGTTACTACCATCAGTATCCCGGTCACACCACCAATGATTGCTCCCTTCTAAAAGTGTTCATTCAAAAACTGGTTGATGAGGGAAGAATCGAGAAAGCTCCTCCTAAGGTGGTCGATAATCCTCTTTCGCAATTCCAAGGATTCTCCATGTGAAGAAGTCAGTCAGTCAGGCATCGTAAGGTCTTAGATTGTTTTATTTTGCTAGCAGATGTGGTTATGATTTGAGTCTGTTACATTCAAGTTATGAGTCTTTTATTTCAATGATAGAATATTTGTTTCTATTCTTGCTAGACTCGAGACATCACTTGCACACCCACATTACATCTAATTGAAATGGTCTTATTCTACATAATCACTTGCGCTGCTCAATTACTAATGATTTAAAATGACTAATGTTTAAATTTATCGGAATGAGAAAACCGACTTGTATCTTTTCCAAACTGGGGCTTATCAACTCCCCACCTTGTTCCTTGTATGCTCACAATTTGCATGGATCTTCCTCGGAATAAACTTAAGCAAGCAAGTGAAGACCCATCCGGTAGGGACTACGACTGAAAACCTTCACCCACAGGAAAGCCATTACCTCACCCTCACTAAACAATACCCCAACTGTTCAAGATCGGCATGTTTTGAAACCCATTTAGCCATCGCCAGAAGAAGAGGGACTATCCTTGAGACTCCCGTGATTCAAAGGGATCGACCAGCTCCAAGCTCAAGAACGACGGAAAGCAATGATCCATCCTAAGGGACTAGCTGAAGTTCTCCCTTCAAAAAAAAAGGAGAGAATAAGATAAAAAAGAAGAAGAAAAAAAAAGAAGAGAAGAGAAAAGGAAGAGAGCTTAGTCCCTAGCGATTCTCTCAAAAGCAAAAGTCAAGAAGATCGGTCGTTACTCAAAGGGAGTCTCAGAGCCAATAAAGAAGCAACACGGATGTCCCTCAAAATCACCTTGACCAATCCCAAGTTGTTCTCTCGATTTTAGAGAATATTCCAGTTACCATTGCCCTTGCACTTGACAAAACCAAGATTGACCTCTCATTCTCAGAGGCAAATCAATTCCTTCACCTTAGAAATCCCAAACTCATCCCTGAAAGCCAACCTCTCATCTTTAGAGGTTTAGCCAGCAAAAGGCCTAGCCGACCTCTCGTTTTAAGAGGTCATGATATCCTAAATCACCCGAGGGCCGATCGAAATCCCAAAGCCCAGCCGCAGTTCCTACCGGATAGTAGTTCAGGTCATCAAGCGACGATTGTGCAAATGCCATCCGTTCATTCGATGTTTCATGTGAGCATATTTCGTTTCTCCTCTACAAACACTTGTCGTGGACGTCCCACTGGGGCTTCACATCCGTGTCTCCCATCGACACTCCAAGAGGACATGTTTTTAAATTCCCAAAATCTTCAAAGGTCCTCAGATCCCCGGATTCCAACATTCATTCTCTTCATTCAGGATAAGCCCGAACTACGACGACCTGAGCTCCTCCCAAGGAGGGGAACGTAGGCAACCATAACTAGTTCGGTCGAAATCACAAACAGATCTCAGAAGATCCGGTCTCCTCAAGGACCATTCCCATACACTTCCCATCCTCCGGAGTTTGATTTTCGATATCAGTGGGTTTTCTCCTCATGATTAACCAAAACATTTGCTCATATCAAGATTGGTGTTTGACTAACCCGAACATTGTTAAAGGGTTTTAAGCAGCCTTGTGATCATTATGAATAAGACAGGTTTTCATGTGTCTCGGCAAGTCTTCTTCTCTACACTTTTAGGGATATAGAGCTAAACACTGTATTTCTGTCAGGCGAGGGCTTCCATATACTTTCCACACCTTGTAATGCTTATACTCTCCCAAAAGAGTTAAACCAAATGGTGAGAGTATCGTGCGCAAGTCCGGGAACTATTCCCACCTTTCAAAAAATGTGTCCCTGCACATAAGCATTTCCGAGTCTTGTCCGCCGATTGATTGACTGAGTTTTGAAAAGCGACCTCCTCCAGGGTTACATGTTGTGTTGTCTGCAATAAGGCTATATGTGTCAAACCGGGGCTTGGTCAAAGAGGAGGAAGAATGATGTGTTCATCTGTGTAAAGTACTGGGGCTAGCCTTATAATCTTGATCCTTGGATGTGGATTGGTTACTTAAAACCTACTTCATGATCGGAGACTGATGCTTTCCTTGCCTTAAGAAAAATAAAGAGATCTTGAGATAATATGGAAGTCTGATTTTGAAGTCTTGCCAGCATGACTTATTGTGTCACGCGACATAATGTGCCCCAACTGTCCTGAGTCGTGCGACACCCTGAGCCCAACACCGTACATCGAAGATCGCACCGTTTCTCCACCAGGGCACACCCCGACTTGTTTGAAGCTGCAAATCAAAGCCATCATCCTACGGATAAACCCAGGAGAGGGTTTCATTCAGTTCGTATACATACAAGCCATCATATACATGTCATACACAATCAAACCATCCAAACCACATTCATATCGATGCCAAAACCTTTCGAAAAAAAATCTTTCTTTCCCATTCTTCCCAAAATGGACTCGCGCAAACAATAAAAGCTAATAATAATGTGTTAGAACTAGGAAAGTGCAGAGCAAATAAGTTTTTACAAAAGAAAAAGAAAGAGTGTTTGTCCGTTTTTTTTTTCCAAAAAAGGAGTACAACAACCAAAAGCTACATTTTGATCCAAGAGGCTACTCCGAGCCATCGCCTTCAGAAACATAGGCATCTCCGTCATCATCAGAATCAGAATCATCATCTCCCTCGCTCTCCTCCCCATCTGCATCGTTGCCCTCCGCATGTGCATGATCCGGGTCAACAGCAGGACTGTGATAAATAACGAGATCATCTCGGAAAAGCTCATGCACAGCGGGAATGGCCATAGTCTCAAGCTCGTGCGGATCTCCAGAAGCATCACTCTCATACTCAGGGCTAGGGGGACGACGAGGAGCAGTCTTGGTCCGGGGCCTATGTGTATCTTCCGCAGACATATCAGTACGAGACCTCTTCCTGTCAGGCAAGCTAGGCGTAGAATCATCATCATCAGAACTCCGAGCCAGACACCGCTCCCTCCAGTAGCGTGCACTCCTCTCTAATTGCTCAATCATGTCCATGGACCCGGTGTAATAACGAGCAAAGCTCCAGTAAATATCGGCAGAGACCTGGTACAACCAAGCAAAGGAAGAATCAGAAACCAGTCATGATAAAAGACAAGGGATTTAAACAAGCTCGAAACAATAAGGGAAGAAAAGACAGTTGCTTACAGATCGGGTGCCCTCCGACAGCTGAAAATATGGATAAATCCTGCTGGTATCGAGAGGAGCCCGTCTCAAGTGGTCCCCATCCTGAAAGTCAACAAAGGGAGGAGGTAAGGGAGCATCCTCCACATATCCAGCAGAGGGGCTTGCGCCCTGGGCATCACGTCTCGGAGCCACCTGCGGTGACCTCAACCTCGTAGTCACATAAGCCCCGTAATCTCCGTCCACAGTATAGTTTAACACAGCCTCCCCCTGGATCATACCAGCCACGTTCTCTAGTTTCCGAGGAAACCATATATTAGCTGGAGGATCAACCGGGATCCTAGCAATGCTACCAGGGCCATGCTGTCTGTAGACCCGCTCTCCCAAATATAATGCATCACCAGATAGACCTACCAAGAGCTTGCGGCACTCAGTGAGATGTAAAGCGTATCCCAGATCAAACCCATCATATTGGTCAACCCAGGGAAATAAATTCAGACTCCCGAGAGTCCCTCGCAAACATATCATGGTATTAGGGTAAGTAGTAGTCACCCGTCCCCGGCTATCCGCTGTTCGGACCTTCTGCCTAGCATCTTTTACCCAACGCCTCATGGCAGGAAACATAGTGGCCGGGTATGCCTCCTGAACCCGCCAAGCATAGCAACCAATGATCTCATAAGCCCAAACCTGGAAAAGAAATATCAAAGCAAGTCAGAATGAAAAAAAAAAAGAAATGACAAAAAGAAAGAATATCAAAAAAAAGGGGATCAGATTGGGAAATACCTCAAAATCTAAATGGCAGCAGTTGAAGGACTTAGCCTCCCCCCTGCTGACATCATCCAGAGCCAAGTATAGCTCAGCAAGTCCTGCCTCTCCCCAGGACAAGGTCCCAACAGCATCCCAATCTCTCAAAAGCTCCAGCAAATAAAGCAAAGTGGAAGAGGTACCGTTAATAAACAGCATGTCAGAAAAGCCAATCCACACGAAAGCCCTAGCCAGCCTCTTGGCCCTCAACCGGCCCTCCTCAGTGTCTACCAAATCAGCCGGGTAACCCCTACTCTGCACAACAAGAAGACCATGGAGCTCCCCTAGCTCGTACCCGTTCCCCTTCTTATCCTGGGTAACAAAATTGACCAGCTCCATAAGATATGCCTCAGTGGGAGGCTGGGGATCATCCTCAAGGGCAGGCTCCTCCAAATACAACGGCTCAGCAGTAAAGGGAAGGCCTGTGATAGCAGCGAAGTCATATGGCGTGACCGTAGCCTCTCCCCAAAAAAAATGGAAGGAATGGGTAGTCTCCCACCAAAACTCCCGGAATGCCCTCACAAACCCCACGCTCCGCTGAGTGTCCCCAATGGCCTTCGCCATCTCGAAGAACTTGCCAAGTCTGGCAGCGTATACCAAGCCCTTAGGCTAATGCTCCAGCTCCTGACTGCCGGGCAAGAGATCCCATAGCCGACCAATGACCTCTGGTGAGCCTCGGGTACGCAACTCCTGCAGGTAAACACAGCACATGTATGAATATCTCAAATTTTCAAAAGAAGCATGTCAATAAATTGTTGTAATTTGGCATTTCCCCTTTTCTCCAAGTAAAATTAGGGTTGAAACATTTAACATGCATTCATGATTTTCCATAGCCCAGTATTATGCAACAGATTCAAGACTTCGCAGATAAAAATCAAACAGTTTGGCAAATAATCAACTTTCAATGCAACGAAGGGCAAAGTTACGAAAATACCGTATTCTTCTTCCCAGGTGCAGAGGTGTGTTCCTTGAGTTGTGGATAGAAATCTCCTCTCACTTTCTGAGGGATGAACGACCGTTGATTCCGTTGAGCATTCTTCCGTCAAGCAGCCAATTGAGTTTGTTGAGGTCCCTTCTTTGTGGGACGAGGTCTTGGAGGCATGATTGCAAGTCAGAAACAAAATCAATACCCTAGATTCTCTTGATTTCACTCGAAATCGTGAAAATTGATGGCCTCTCCCCTCAAAACCGCTCGCCTCCCTCTGAAATATATTTTCAAAATAGAGACTGTTCAATGTTTTAAGGGTCTGGCCATGAGCTTTATGTGGTCGTGCAAAACAACATGACTCCATGGCCAGATTTTCCAAAAACACCCCCTGTGGTCTGATACTTTGCACTTTAACCCCTGAGGCATGCTTTGCATGTTTCCCCCACATG
Organism: Adenophora triphylla var. japonica; assembly: GCA_022495995.1. Lineage (NCBI taxonomy): Eukaryota > Viridiplantae > Streptophyta > Magnoliopsida > Asterales > Campanulaceae > Adenophora > Adenophora triphylla. Next base: position 171,783 of record JAFEMH010001925.1, on the reverse strand, counting down.
TACAATGATCAACTGAGCCTCATCAACCCTTGAAGACTTGCCCTCAGCCAAAACCGATACAAAAGAATCCGTATCTATTTTAGTCTCCCCAGCAAGGCGCACCAAGATCAGTGGCCTCGCCGCCAAAGCACCAGCAAAAGCCCGCTCCCTAAAAAGCAAAAGCCCCATCCTACCAAGTAAAGCTCAAGACTCCAAAGCCAACTAACCGTCAACAAAGACCGTCCCGTACTTGACAGAGCCAGTAAGCCACAAATGACAGTAGCGTGAGTTCCCCGACAGCTACACCTATCCCCAGTAGAAGCAGCAGTAGCGTGAGACCCTTTGGCAGCTACCCTGCACCAACACCCAGTGGTATGAGACCCTCCGGCATCCACGAAGACCAGCAGCAGTAGCATGAGACCCTTTGGCCGCTACCCTGCACCAACACCCAGTGGTATGAGACCCTCCGGCATCCACAAGGACCAGTTGCAGCATGAGGCCCTCCGGCAGCTACAACTTTGCACCACCAGCGGTAGCATGAGACCCTCCGGCAGCTACTCGCGACCCCAGTTGCAGCATGAGACCCTCCGGCAGCTACAACTTTGCACCAACAACAGTAGCATGAGACCCACCGGCCGCTACTCGCCACCCGCAGAAGCACCAGCCCTCCGACAGCTACAGGTAAGCACAGCAAAGGTATGAAAGCCCATCTCTACCCTTCCTTGCTTTTTGCTAGTTTGTTTCCGAACTACGATTTGGCTTGATTCCCTTTCAGGGATACGTAGGAATCCTTTCTCAAAAAGGTCCAGCCATCCGACCTCTCCAGATCACCGTCCAGCCCTCCGCCTTATCCCTTGCCGCTCACTGGGATTGGGTCTTATTTTATCGACAACCTCACTTTTTCCAAAAGTGACGTTGCCGAGGGGCTCTGTAAGTATGCCAATCCCATTTCGCGACCCTTTTAGGTGCATTTTAATGTAATAAAATTGCATTAAGGGGCGTTTTGGTAAATTCTCGGCCTATCCCGAGACTTTCGGAAACATTTCATAAGTTTCCCACGAAGGAAGTACCTTTTGGTACTTTGCTCATGCCAAAGGACCTGCTGGGAATAAACCCTTTTGGAATTTTTAGGTATTTATGCCTGAATATTCCAGAAATTGGTTTTGGCGCCAAAAGCAGTTGGTGTCACCTTGTGTCACACGACACATCGAGGCATGGAAAGTGGTTACATAAAGTCGTGCGACACAAGGTGACCACTAACTGCAGCCTATAAATAAGACCCTTCCCCTCTTAGAAATATATCCAGAACTTCACATACTGTTACTCTGCAGAAATTGCAACGTAACACACACACCAAACACACACCTCTCTCTCTCCTGCCCCTAACCTACCCCCAATTTCCTCCAATTCAACCCAATTCCTTCATCACCTCTTAGAACCACATTCCCCTGATTTTCCCAAGCTTTCCAAGACCAGAAGCTGCTATTGAAGGGTTCTGTATCTAACTTGATACAGAATTCGTGGAAGCAACAAGGGTAATACCCTTAACCCCCTCTTCTCTCTCTCTCCTACCTTGATAATTGGATAATTTCATTGTCTTACCTCCCTTGGATTCAATAATCAGACTCTATCTGTCTAGATTATTGAATCCCAATCGCAATCTCTCTGTTTAACTTGGATGATCTGAATAATTGGTTGTTCATCGTTGAATAGTTGTTGAAATTGTTGTTTAGATCCCAAGGGAGTGTGGATCTCTCCATATCCACACTCCCGGGGTTAAATTGTTGTTAATTCTATATTTCGAAGCTAATCTGTGTGATCAATTGCATCTGTGTTGGCTATTGGTGTTGTTGAGTTCAAATCTGTAGGTATCTGCAGATGGACACTGTATGTCACGCGACACACTGTGGCTGGTTAGATCCTGTGTCACGCGACACTTCAGACCAGGCACATCCTGTGTCACGCGACACTCTGTGACCACTTACAGATACCATTTTCCCTTGTAATCTGTATTGACTTGTTGTAATAAGGGATGTGGCCTCCCTGAATGATTGGTTCACAAGTTGTAAGTCTCTTTCCAAATCAATGAAATTCATGTTTACTACACTTGTTCATTATCTATGATTGCACACACTTATGGATTGCTTGGATGTTTGATTTGAAAGACTCGTCCACGAATGAGGCGTGTTGGGTGAACTCTCGATTCTTCCCAACACGTAATTTGACCCCCGAACCCATTCTCTTTCAAAGGTTTTTCAAAATGCACCTCTTAAGCATGGCGTGGCGACTCCTCTATTTTTATTCGGCGAGCGCGCATTCAATGACCAAGCAAAAAGAGATTTTATTCAGCTATTCAGGGGGAGAACAAGTCAGAGTACAAGGTATCTACAGCTGAGAGGTACAAGCAAGAGAAACAAGAGAAGACTAAGACTCCTACATTTGAGGCGAGAAGGCTAAAATGGAGGAAACAAACTTCAAGGCTGTTGCTGATCATTTTGAGTAGGCTCCAAGACTTTGTGGCCTATAAATAGTGCAGTGGATCTTCATTGAAGATCATCCAATTCAGAAAACGCAAATCTGCACAAGAAATAGAATTCTGCTCTCAAGTGTTGCCATTCAGTGTTGGCAACACTCAGTCCGACACTCGAGAATTTCATATAGATTTTTATATTTTTGTGAGGTTTTGAGTGTTCATTTTCAGAGAGAGTTCTTTTATATGTTGTTCCTTATGTTAATGATTGTTTATCATTAATGAACTTCTTCGACCTTGTATTGAATTCATATTATTAATAGAAAGGTCTTGCCCTCCTGGCACCCATCAAGTTATATATTTATATAACTTGATAAAAATTATATTCTTGTGTATTGTTTTAATTCTTCCGCTGTAAATTAGATTTATTTCTATTTATTTGTGTTTTTCTAGAATTTGTGTGTGTTGTTGTTAGTGTTGCCAACAATAAGGACAACACTTGTGAGTTTCGTCTCACCTTGTGAGTTTTGCCTCACTTGTTCTAAGCCATAGACAATTTCACTTTAGAAAATTTATATAAAAAAATAGAAAAAAACTAAACAAATGGAAGTATATAGAAGAAAAGTCAAAAGAGGGACGGACTACCCTATATTTATTTTTTATTATTTTTTAAATTTTTTATTTACTAGAAAATAATATTTTAGTCTTTGTTAATTAGTGATTTTTTTTAGTAAAATTTATATAAAAAAAGATAGAAAAAAACTAATTAAATGAAAGTATATAGAAAAGATTATATTAAAAAAATTATATTATCACCGACGGAATTATTTCGTCGCTGAAAAATTAAAAAAAAATTAAAAAAAATTATATTATCACCGACGGAATTATTCCGTCGCTGAAAAATTTTAAAAAAATTAAAAACAAAATTATATTATCACCGACGGAATTATTCCGTCGCTGATAAATTAAAAAAAATTAAAATTATATTATCACCGACGGAAATATTCCGTCGCTAAAAAATTAAAAAAAATTTAAAAAAATTATTATCACCGACGAAATTATTCCGTCGCTGAAATATTAAAAAAAATTTAAAACAAAATTATATTATCACCGACGGAATTATTCCGTCGCTAAAAAATTAAAAAATTATATTATCACCGACGGAATTATTCCATCGCTGATGAATTTAAAAAAAAATATTATCACCGAGGGAATTATTCCGTCGCTGGTTTAATTAAAAAATATTTAATTACCACCGACGGAATAATTCCGTTGCTGAAAAAGCAATACCGACGGAAAATTCCGTCGGTAATCTAGGCGCCAAATTAGTGGCGGTAATGAAATGAATATTCGAGGAATATTCGTTTTTAGCGACGAAAGTCAGCGACGGAATTCAATTCCGTCGGTAAACTTGACACCAAAATTATTCCGTCGCTATTGCATAATTTCCGTCGCTATATAGCGACGGAATGATTCCGTCGCTATATAGCGACGGAATGATTCCGTCGCTGTTCATTCCGTCGGTAAAGACCAGTTTCTAGTAGTGGATGATGAACGGACGACGGAGAAGAAGTGTTCCCACGCCATTGTTTTGTTGAGAGAGCGAATGAAAGGGTTGCGGCGGCTGTTCAGAAGTAGAGAAAAAGCTAGGGTTCGAAATAAGGAAGAAAGGGCTGATCTAGGGTATTTATATGTTACCCTACTGTCGGAATTTTAAGCATTACCGACGGACTTAAAATGAAAATTTAAAAAAAATTTCCCGGCAAAAAAATTAAATTTCGTCGGTAACCCTTGATTGTTCGTCGGTATTACCGACGGACGCGGTCCGTCGGTAAATTTCCAACGGTAATTGGCCTATTTCTAGTAGTGTATCCCCTATAAATGTTTAGTTAAAACTATTCCTTATTTAGTTAAATGTCTTGTTCTTCTTTACACCATGTTCTTACTGATATTTTATAGATCTGTCATACACCCCCTATTGATATCAGAGGGAGGAAGTTGACACCTCAACCTAGGAAACGAAAGAGGGCAAATTAAGAAATTGACAAAGAAATGAACAAGAATTTAGAACAGAGTTCAACTGCAAAGAGTCTGGTTGCAACTCATTTCGGAGATATGGTATCTAAATTTGGCCATGAAAAAGATTTGATTTATAAGTGGGAGGTAGTTGACAAAATGAATAGGCCTATGGGTTTGTCTGCTGGGGAACGAGTGCTTGTTTCTGGTCTATTGTCTATGAAGCCTCAACTTCTTGGTTGTTTTTGTGGCTTGGAAGATTCGAAATGGTGAATGCGCTCCTCCTTATGTGAACTTTTGGATAAATTCTTCTGATCTTCTCCTCCCACTTATCCTTTTAGTTGTTATCATCAAACCATTACGGTACTTTTATATCAGTTTAATATCTTAGTTGGGTACTATATCTTGTTGAATGTTATTGGTTTTTTTTTCATTTTTTATGATTACTATTTCTTATGAATATTAAAAATTTTATGTTTTGGATTCTTGAAGTTATTTACCACGTTTAAAAACTCTTTTCTAGAGTTATTTGTTTATGCCATTATTTGTTTAATGAACTTTACCATATTTTAATGACATCATTTTTGAAGTTAAAGTTGATTTTTTGTATTTACCATTTAAATTCATGTCTTATGTGTGGTTCATGATGTCAAAAAAGTCAATTTAATTTGAAGTTGAGTAAGAACTGTAAAATATAAATTTTAAGCATAATTTATGGTTATGTTAGAAAAAGGGTTCGCTCTCGAGTTTTTAAATGAGAGAAGAGAAAGGCATAGGAGAGAAGGGGAAGGGAAAGAAGAGGAGAGTAGGAAATTAAATAACGTGCTCATGAGTTTAGCAGGAAAAGGAAGGGAAAAAAATTGAATTACACTTATACCCTTAATAAAAAGAAGAGAGAGGATTATACTTGAGAGGTAAAATAGGTTTGACCAATTTCTCCCACTTTTGGAAGGATTGCGTTGTAGAGAAAATTTTAAAAAATTTCCTTCCACTTCCTTGCTAAAAAATCTCGGGAGCAACTTTAGAAAGGAAAATATATTAGATTTCCTTCCATTTTCTTTACTTTCTCTCGTTTTTTAAACTCACGAGCGCCCAAAGTGTATTAAATTAATAATGATACTACATTAAACCATGTGTTACCAAAAGTTGAATTAAGATAAGATGGGATTATAAATTTTTAATCATGATCATGATCAGACCATCTCAATAATTATTGGGTCCTGTGCGAAATGTGAATATTGAGCCTCTAATGTTTAAAAATTAATACAAAAAATATATTATGTATATGCAAGCACATCACCTAATTTATCATTTTTAATGGGCACATCATCAAAATTATCAATAGGCACATTATCACCATTATCATTTTCTACGGGCATACTAGCATCAATATGCACATTAGCATCAATAAACACATTATCAACATTTTGATTTTCAAGTGAAACATGTGATTCTTTTATGATAAACCTATTAAGTGCTCATTTTTTAGACTCATTCAATTTTTTAATTATTTTCTGCTTCTTACGCTTTTCATGATCAGGAACATATTTTCTAATTTTCGGAGGCATAATTAAAGATTATTAGAATGTAATGGATTGAAAAAACCTGAAAAGTGCAATTTTTAGTCAACAAAAATATTCTTAATTGATGACACCTATTTTGACTCTGCAAAAACAACAACAACAAAACAATGAGATTTATAACTAAATCAAATATGAAGTCATTTTATTTCATCTAAAATCAAAAGAATAAAATTAAGCCTAACTAAAAGAATAAAATCAAACCTTAGTCTTTACCTTCTAGGCTTCTACTTTCTCAAATCAGCCGAGAGGCAAGAACCAGAACCAACATTTCAACTTTCAAGTCAGCCGGACCGGAACGGGCGAACGGCCGACGGCAGAACCAAAGCTTTTTCAAGTGGGACTGGGATCAGTCGATTCGATTGTCGTTGCCGATTGCGATTAAAAGTTGGAACAGAGCTTCTTCTCAGGTGGGTTTGTTTGGCTAGGCGATGATGGATAGCCGGATTATGAGGTATTTCATTTCCGATGAATTTCATAGAATAATTTTTCTTTTGTTATCGTTGCTATCGCCTCTCTTAAATCAATTACCCGTTCTCCGCAATTTCCAAGCAATTTGCATCGATTGATTTTCCCCTTGAATTTCGTCCCCGTCAACTGTGATTGCGTTAATTTTTTTTTTTTGAGCTATATACGCAATAGGCCTAGATAAAATTGGGGCCCTCCAAAATTTGTGTCCCGGTGCAAAGGAACCTCTTGCACCTGATGATAGCCGGGCCTGATCATGATCATACCAAACGCAATATTACTGTACGTTGTTCTAAAGATTATTAGTACATGTAATAATAATGAGGGGATTAATAACCATCTCCTTAATAATATTGCTAATCATTATCCGGTTATCAAATGACCCTAAAATAAGGCGTGAACTTATTGTACTACATCTGTTAAAAATGATTTTTTTTTATCTTGATCAATAAAAATATGAATATTTACTACTGAGAATTGAGAAATACTACCTCTGTTTTCGTCGAAAATCGGTTGACAAAAGAAATAAGAAAAAAATATAATATTGTGTTGTGAATATAGAAAGTAGGATAATGGCCGTTAGTTAGTGGGGAATAAGTGTTGTGATTATAATAAGTGATGAGATCCATTAATTTAAATATAATAAAATAACTTTTCCCTTTAAACTGATTAATTTTTAATAAGCCATCTAAAAGAGAAATCTATACTATAGTATATTAAAGTAGGCGAAAATGAACATGGGTGTGACACCTCATCAAGAAATGAGATTATCTTGCATTTTAGGAAGCCACATCATCCTAGCTATTGATGTGCCGAGGCTTTTCAAATTCGACTATTTGTTGAGTATATTAGACAATAATATGAGGTATAGTATTAGGAACTCTTATATAGGAGTATATAATAGAAGTATAGATATTAGGTATGGTATTAAATACTCTTATATAGGAGTATATAATAGAAGTATATACTAGGGTATGTGAATAGATATAAGTAGTAATAGACATATACTCTTATATATATAATAGAAGTATAGACTAGGTAGGCTATGCATTTAAAAACGCTAATAAATTGATACATTATCAACTTTTCGGCTTCTTATGTATTGATTATCCTAATTCAACTTTTCATATATAAAAATGCATTATTTTATTTTCGAAATACATATGATTTTGCTTGGAAATATGATAATAATTAAAGAAATTTATTTTAGTAATCAAAAAGGCAAAAAGATGTTTAATGTTTTTATTTAAAAACCCTAATAAATTTATACATTATCAACTTTTCGCCTTCTTATGTATTGATTATCCTAATTCAACTTTTCATATACAAAAATGCATTATTTTATTTTCGAAATACATATAGTTTTGCTTGGAAATATGATAATAATTAAAAAAAATTATTTTAGTAATCCATAAGGCAAGTCCCATTGAATCTCCTGGAGGAAGATAAGTAGGTGAGGAGTGAGGCAATTTGTTGCCCATTTCATGGCTTTCACATAAATGACTTATGACCATGTTCATCAAACCATTACTTGGAGTTATTTTCCTCCATACCCATATCTTTTTTCACTCATTTTCTTCATCACTGCCGCCACCATTTGCCGAAATTTTATGTTACCACGACATGCCAAGGTTAGTAAAAGACCCATATTAGGTGTTCTTTTGTATTGTATATTTTTTATGCATAATTAATTTAATTAATTTTATTTTATTTGTGATTTTGATCTCATGATTTTATGTTAAATTGGTTTTGAGAGATTTCTTGATTATGATTTTCAAGATTATTTTTTATTGATTTTAACTTATTGTTTATGTGAATTTTAGATTACTAATTTGTTTTTTACTCTTTAAATAGCATTTTGTTTCAAATTTTGAACAATGTAGAACTTGATTTACTTAAGAACTCATTTTGTTTTATTTGAAATTTAACTTTTTCTTTTGATTTTCATTTTCCTAATATTTTTTCTTTTGAGCCAAAATACATCTTAACTCAAATAGAAACTCTATTTGAAATTCTTTACATTTCTTTCGTCTTTTTATTAGATTTTTTTTTTCATATTTCTTTGTAATTGTTTTATTTTTTTTCATTGGTTTTAGATTTTGTTTACATTTTTAGTAAGTTTTTATATTTATTTTGAATTTATAATTCACTCTTTTGTCCATTTTTTCGCAGTTTTGTGAAGAACTACCGTTTTTTTTCCTCACTTATTTTTGTATATTTAAAAGTAAATTTTCATATATTTTCTATTCTATTTGTTGGTTTTGCTTATTTTGGTTACAATTTTGAATAACTATATTTATTCTTTGGTTTTAATTTTAATTTTACTATATTTTGAATATATGTTTTCTTTTATTTATAATTTTGTTTTAATTTTAATTAAATTTTTATATTTATCATGATTCTATTTGTTGGCTCTATCTATTTTTATTAAGATTAGTTAAATTTATTTTATTTTTCTTTTTAATTTTTTGTTTTTATTGAAATTTTGTGTAGATCTATAATTTCTTACTTTTTGTTTAGTCATTCATTTAACTTTTTTGTATTTAATAGAAATTTTTCATATATATTTTTATTCTGTTTATTGGTTTTACTTATTTTGATTATAAATTGTTAAGAGCTTTAATTTTTTATTAGATTTTAATTTTCTGTTCGTTATTTCCTTAACAAGATTTTTCACAATTTTTCATATTTTTTTTGTTTTTTTTTTTGTTGTCTTTATCTATTTTTATATCAATTTGTGATAAATGTATTTTTCTTTAGTTTTCCTTTCTTAAATTAGTAATATTTATATTTATTTTTCATGAAGAAATGTTTATTTTTTAATTTCTTTTAGTTTTTGTATTGTAAGAAAGTTTTTGTATTTGTTTTAATTTTATTTATTGTTTTTTTATTGCGATTTGTGAAAAACTATACTTTTTATTTTCTATAATTTTTTTGTTTTTTACTTAGATTATTTATTTAATTGTAAGTGTTTTGTTTTTATATAATTGTTCCTTTTACTTGATTATGATTTGCGATTTAGTTTTTCTTTTTGTTTGTTTGTTTTTATTGTTATTTCTTTTAGTTTTCTTTAGATGACTACTCAATGAATCTAATATTTGTTTTAATATAATTGTTCCTTTTACTTATTTAATTTTAAGTGTTCATATTTGTTTATTTATTTAATTGTAAGTGTTCATAGTTGTTTTTTATCTATTTATTTTTATTGAAATTTTGAAGGAAATAAATTTTTTTTTTCTTTTTTGTAAGTGTTCATAGTTGTTTTTTATCTATGTATTTTCTTTTTTGTTTGAAGGAAATAATAATTTTCAGTAACTCGGAGTCACTGAATAGTAAGTTTAATTTTTAGAGAGACGGAAAGAGTATAGAGTAGTATATTAAATATCACATCTTGTACCAAATTTTTACAAATTAGAATGACTTCGACGTGGCACTGACATCATCTTCATCAATAATAAAATTTTAAAAATTGTAATTGATATTTTTTGTGTGTGTAAGTTGCGACTATAGTGCTCAATACAATAAAATATATTTTTATTAAAATTTATTTAAATTGAGTTGGTCTTATAAAAAACTAGTTTTTTCTTAAGATAAGAAAAAACGTGTTTTCAAAATAAACGGTGACAATTTTGTAATTACTGGCAACCATGTTCAAAATAAACGGTGACATTTTCGTAATTAATGATTCCCCCGTTTATGCCAGTGCATGTTTAACAAACTGCCAGTGTGACAAAGTGCCAGTGCATATGTAACAAAGTGCCAGCGAAAAAAGTGCAGTGGTTTAACAAAGTGCCGTGTAACCGGTACTGGCACTTTGTTAAACTGAAACTGGCACTTTTTACACGGGCACTTTTATATACATGAACTGGCACTCTTCACACTGACACTCTGTTACACTAACACTGGCACTTTGTTACACTAATATTTTTGCTGGCTCTCAAAAATACAAGCACTGGCATTCAAAAATACATGGACTGACATTTGAAAACACATTTACTGGCACTCAAAATGCATATACCGGCACTCAAAAACACCGATAATTATTTTTGCCGATATTCAAAAACATGAACCGGCATTCAAAAAACATGGATCGGCATTCAAAATTACAAGAACCGGCATTCAAAAAATACATTGACACTCGCTACACACTTACTGGCACTCTATTATACACTAACTGGCACTCCAAAATACATGGACTGGCACTCCAAAACACATACACTGGCATCTAATTACCCAGTCCACCAATGCATCAAATTCTCAAACTGGTACTCAAATACTTATAAACTGGCATTAATTTACACTAAAACTGGCACATAAAATCCCTAACACTGGCACGAAAATAACAATAACACGGCAAATCAAACTCTCTCTCACTAAACGCAAATCAATCTCTCTCTCTCTCTAAAAGCAAATCTCTAAACGCAAGAACCTTCTCTCTCTAATCGTTAGCACAGGGAAGAGGTCGGTGTTGAAGGTCATGGGCGATTGAGGAAGCGGTGGTGGTGGTGATTGAGGAAATTGGGACGGCAATTGATGGAGGGCGGTGGTGGTGATTGAGGAAATTGGGACGCCGGTGTTGAAGGTCACGGTGGCCGGAATCTGAACTCAATCCACCGGGATTTATGGAGTTGACGATCGAAAATAATGGAGCTCGCCGAATTTGAAACAAATCTGGACGAAATTGGAGAAACTTAAAGCGATGTAGTGTTGTTGCGAGGTATTGAAGGAGGTCGACGGCTTGTTGGCGTAGGGGTACAACGCAAATTGAGGTAGAGGGAGGCCTTGGTCGCCGGTGAGGAACGATTTTAGAGGTGAAGAAGACGATTGGGAGGGGCTCTGTTATTACGTTAACGGCTAGAGAGAGAGTGCGTATAGTGAGAGAGAGAGAGAATGGGCCGTTGAAGAAAACACGTTTTTTCATAAGGTTAGAAAAAACGCGTTTTTTATAAGTTTTTGGCATTTAAATTTCTCTCTAAAATTAAAATGAGAGCCCGGAATGGAGGGAATATTTGTAAAGGATTTCTCAACAACTTAAACTCATTTACTGACAAAAGAACATAAAAAAACTGCCAGTAGGTGAGATAATAAATTTCCAGGCTGGACTAATTTTTTCATCAATTAGCCTATAAAACCTCACTTAAACTTTCATCTACAGTCACTAACAATCAAACTAATCTCAAGCATTAATATTCTTCACTCTTACAATGGCAACCATTCCAGACGTCATAATCAAGGCCGGTGCCAGAACTCTAACCATGCCGGTTATCGGAATGGGAACTGCTGCGTCTACAATTCCTCCGGCCAGCATAGAGGCGGTGAAATCAGCCATCATCAACGCCATTAAAGTTGGTTACAGACATTTTGATACGGCTGCTGCGTACATGACAGAGCAGCCGTTGGGGGAAGCAATTGCAGAAGCACTTGACCAAAATCTCATTAAATCTCGAGATGAGATTTTCGTGACAACCAAGCTTTGGTGCACCTGTACGGAACGCAGCCTTGTTTTGCCAGCCATTAAGAAGAGTCTACAGTAAGATTATTTTTATCTATACCTTTTTAGAGTTTGAGATATCACCTAGTATTTTGCATGCAGTCCAGTGCCCTTTGTTGTTTGCCAAAACGGATTAATTTTACTGCCAACCAACCATCCCTTAACTTGAACAAGTATTACTATTTAATTTCTTTGGGATCCTTAGTTTTTTAAAATCAATTTTATGTACTCCCTCCGTCCCGTCCGACATAGGACATTTTTTCATTTTGGGCGTCTCATCCGACTTAGGACAATCCCAAAATGGAGAGTACTTTATTAATGGGACCCACATTTACACTCACAACAAATTTTCACTCATTACTCCCTACCCCATTTTCTCTCACCTACATCACTTTTTATACTCACAACATCCACCCACTTACACTTTTTCCTTAATTCCCATGCCCAATTTAAATGTCCTAAATCGGACGGGACGGAGGGAGTATATCAATAAATGACTGTGTTTCCTGATGATACTTAAATTGATTATTTTATTTGGACTGTGTACTCATGAAATTTAAAGGTAAAATGTCACTTTATTCACATAAATTAGGTTGACAAGATTATAGGGCCTAAAAGATGAAACCAAACATCAATAAAAGCAATAATATTTATCCAGATTTTAGGGGTGTATATTGAAACTACTATTTTTTCTCAAATATTCCCTTTTAAAAAAAGATATCCCAAAATAACAAATATTCCAAACTATTGACCAAAATGACCCATTTTTTGAAATTCGCTACATGGTATAGCGAGTTTATAATTTTTTTCGTTTAAACTCGCTACACCGTGTAGCGATTTTAAATTTGATATTAAAAATAAATTAATTTGAACTCGCTACTTGAAAAAGTAGCGAGTTCTAACTTTACACAATACTAATTCATTCTCCCTAAACACAATACTAATTCATTTTCCGTCTCCCTTTAAATTACAAAATATAAGTAGAAAAATTATGTCATAATAAAGAAAACTAAAAGGAAATATTATTTTTTCCTTCTCAAATAAATACTTTAAAAAATGTAATTCTGTAAAAAAATTATTTCCTCCATTTCAATAATGAACATTACTTTCTACTCAAAATGAATAACAAAAAAATACTACTACATTTTTGTCCAAAAAAATGAATATTACTTCCTTCATCTCAATGAATAGTTTATAAAACAATACTACTTCATTAATTCGTCTCTAAAATTAATGTTTGTAATGTTAGTGTATTCTTCCCAAAATATGACATTAACATGACATTAATTTTTTAGACAAATGAAGTAGTATTATTTTCTAAAATATTCATTGGAACGAAGAAAGTAATATTTTTTTTAAACAAAGTAGTATTCTTTTCTAAAAGTTAATGTTAGTGTCCTCCTCTCAAAAAAGGAACAATAATTTTTTAGACGAATAAAGTAGTATTTTTTTTTTAAAATATTCTATGAGACAAAGGAAGCAATGTTCATTTTTTTTTTGACATAGAAAGAATTCTACTTCTTTAAAAAAATATTTCCTTCATTTCAAAAATGAATATTACTTTCGTCCAAAAATTAATACTACTTTCTATATAAAAAAAATGAACATTGATTCCTTCGTCTCAATAAACATTTAAAAAAAGAATTATTTTTTGGGATGAATGAAGTAATGTTCAATTTTTTGGACAAAAAATGTAGTAGTATTTTTTGGTTATTCATTTTGAGTCAAAAGTAATATTCATTTTTTGATATGAAGAAAATAATTTATTTAAAGTAGTACATTTTTGTAAGTATTTATTTGAGACGGCAAAAATAATATTTCCTTTTAGTTTCCTTTATTAAGACATAATTTTTATATTTTTATTTTGTAATTTAAAGCGAAACGGAGAATGAATTAGTATTTTGCGTTCAATTTTTTTTTAATATTAAAATTTAAACTCGCTACACGGTATACGGTATAGTGAGTATAAATGAAAAAAATTATAAACTCGCTACACCGTATATATCGAGTTTCAAAAAATTGGTCATTTTGGTCAGTAGTTTAAAAGGTTTGTTATTTTGAGATATATTTTTTTTAAAAGGGAATATTTTGAGAAAGAAATCTTGAAATTACCATTGCAAAAACAAATAATTGTATTAACATTTTCTAAAAATAATATAAAAATTGTTTAAATGAATATTTTCCTTTTGTTTGAATGAAATCAAACAATTTTACTCTCATTCATGCCAAAAGTTATCATTTTATCTCTCATTTTTTTCAATTCTCCTTGAAAACTTGGTATTGTTCTCGACATTTTTGAATTATTATTTTTTCTTATATGCCAATTGCAATATTTGTTACAATTTTTTTTTTGTTACGAAAAATAATTTTTGTAGGGGACATCAAACACCCTTTTATTTGCTCCATTTCCTTGATATACTTTTCCTTTTCCCTTGCCAAAAAGTCATCTGCAAGACATGATATGTATTTTGGCATGGATGACTCAAGTATCAGTGACATTAGACTATCCCCATTCGTGACTCCCATTGTTGGGTTACCATGGGTCAACAAAAGAAAAAATAAAAATTCATAGAAATGGACAACCTAGGTTGGCATGACTTTTTTTTTTTTACACATGTCACCTTTTCATTGGGTGACATGTGTTTATATAAATATATTTTTAAAATTAATATATTTTATATAATTATATAAAATAATAAAATAAAAAATATATCAAAATTCATAATTTTTTTTATAATTGTATGGGTAATTATTTTTAATAATTGTTCGGGTAATTTTAGAAATATTATTACTAACACATTATTTAAAAAAATAAAATGATTATTTTAGGTAAGTTGAAGTAAAGATAAATAAATATTTTATTAAAAGGTTGGGTTGGGTTGGGTTTGGGTCACTGATGGGAGTATATACTCTCTCCGTCCCGTCCGAAAGGGCAAAATTTGTGTCTTGCACGAGAATTAAGAAAAGTGATGTGGAAAAGAGAAAAAATGTATAGTGAAATAAATGTTGTGAGTAAAAAATGATGTAGGAAAGAGAAAGTGAGGGTAGAGAATAGTTAGTGAATATTTAGTTTTGAACTAATTCACTATCACCGCCCACCATTTAATTAAGCATTAAATTAATTCATCCTAACTTGAATGTATATCCTTCACTAACTAAATTTAAACCGCTACAAAATTTGGCATGATACAAATTATTTTCCAAATATAACTATTATATTTAAACTTATTCTCTACATCCAGTTAATTTAATAATAAATTGATAATTACTAACCAATTCATTTTGAAAATTAATAAAAATTACTTAATATTTGTAGTCTATTTATAATCACTAACAATACTTTTTTAATTAATGAGACAACTTTTACACTTACAACAACTTTACACTTATTATTTCATATCTTATTTTCTCTTTTCTAACTCACTTTTTATAATCACAACAATTACTCCATTAATATTTTTTCTTAATTTTCGTGTAATCCAAAGTTTATAATTTCAAATGGGAAGGATGAATATTTTTTCTTAATTTTCGTGTAATCCAATGTTTATAATTTCAAATGGGAAGGATGAGTGTGAATTATACTATTGTTTATTTCTTTTCATGTTGAGAAGTACTCTCTTCATCTCACTTCACTTAATATTAATTTTCATTTTGATACGTCCCACATCACTTGAAACTATCCAAAATAACAAGTTTTATATTCACAAACATCAATCAAATTAATATTTATCTCACTCATTCTATGTTTTATTTTACTTTTTCTATTCACAACACCTCTTTTCACTAATTCTCTCTCCTATTTTTCCTTAAATCTTATGTCAAATTTTTTGATATCAAATGAAGTGAAGCAAAGGAAAGTATTCCCCTATATTAATATTTTATATTGATAATTAACTAATAAGAGTTCTAAAAAGAGGTTAATTTATTAATTTATGTTCACCTTTGAACAAATATCATTGTTCACTCTAAAGTTTAATTTTGTCTCACAACCCCTTCTCTCTGACAACTTTATTTAAATGAAAATGACAATTTATCCCTAAATCTATTCAATACAAACTCCAAATATAAAATTTTTACTTTAAAAATTTAATGGTAAAATAATAATTTTGGGATTGTTGATGCATGGAGAATGATTGTGTAGTGTGTTTGATTGATTGATATACAGGAATCTGGGACTGGAGTATGTTGATCTGTATCTAATTCACTGGCCAGTGAAGGTGAGTATGAAGTTGGAGGAATTCAAGACCCCAATTCCACCTGAGTTTGTCTCTGATATTGATACTAAGTCACTGTGGGAAGCCATGGAAGAGTGTCAAAACATTGGACTCACTAAAGCCATTGGCGTAAGCAATTTTTCAAGCCAGAAGCTTCAAGAACTTCTTTCTTTTGCCAAAATCCCTCCTGCAGTCAACCAGGTCAGTTAATTCAACCCGAACTGATTTTTCCAATTTTTTTTATCGTTGTGTTGTATTTGAGTAATAATTTTAGTTTGATTTAATTATTATAAAAAAAAAATTAAAATTTGTTATTGGTACAACATTATAAATACTATTA
Source organism: Adenophora triphylla var. japonica (assembly GCA_022495995.1). Lineage (NCBI taxonomy): Eukaryota > Viridiplantae > Streptophyta > Magnoliopsida > Asterales > Campanulaceae > Adenophora > Adenophora triphylla. The sequence goes on along the minus strand of JAFEMH010001925.1, from coordinate 155,225 downwards.
GTAACAATTTTTAAATGTTCATTCAGATAATTAAAATTTGTTATCGATACAACATTATAAAATTTAAAATTTGTTATCCATTTTGATTGATGGAAAAGGTTGAAATGAACCCGCTTTGGCAACAAAAGGAACTGAGAGAATTCTGCAAAGAGAAGGGGATAATAATGACAGCATACTGCCCCCTGGGAGCTATGGGTGCTAGCTGGGGAGACAATAGGGTCATGCAAAATAATGTGCTTATTCACATTGCCAAATCCAAAGGAAAAACAACTGCCCAGGTACTCTAATTTCTTACTACCTCCTTTGCAAAATAAATTCAATTTTTTTGATTAATAGCAATTTTATAAAAAAAATGACATTAATTTTGCGACAGATCTTATTCGAACTACACGTTGTATCACTAATATTAGATTATTTATATTGTTTTCATAATCATAGCTATGATTTGGGTTCAAATCATTAGCGAAGCGATGCCATGTTGATGGCAAGGGGCTCTCTTGATCCCCTTTAAATGATCCCCTTTAAAGTGTCCATTTTAATCCCTTCAAATTTAAATAAAACTAATTTTTATTATTAAAAATAAAATTGTAGGTTTCTCTAAGGTGGCTATATGAGCAAGGAGTGACTATAGTGCCAAAGAGCTTCAACATTGAGAGGATGAAGGAAAATATTGGAATATTTGACTGGTCATTGACAGAGGAGGAGTCCAAAAAAATTGGTCAACTTTCACAGCACAAAGGTGTTCATTTTGGCATGATGATGGCTGAAAGTACTAGTTTTGTGGCTGAGCTAGACTCCAAGATTTGATCAAATTCTCATCTTTAAAACTATGTGTAACATCTCTGGGATTTGCTTTAAGTTTTAAAACTCTCAACAATTAAGGGAACTATTATGATTTATGATTTGATTGATTTCCATTAATCTCTCATACTTTTTTATTATTATTAATTGCTCTTTCCATTTTCAAATAAATGTTAAAAATATATTTTAAATTTACTTTTAATTAAAGGGAGAGTGATCGAGAAATTCTTAAAAAGTATCATAATGTTCAAGAAGTTCTTCCGCATGTTCTATTATTTCTATAATATTGTATGCAATATTATATTCACATATGATATCAGTGAATATAATATTGGATGATGTATTTTTATAATACTGTATGCATTATTATATACTAATGCATAAATTTTTTTGGGCCATTTCAATTTAAATAATGAACTTGAGAGGAATTGATTTGTCCGAAAAGAAATTTTATTAGACAAAAACTTGGGTGAGAACACCTATACCCGTCTCATCCATGAGACGGGTCATTTTTGACCCATGATCCGGAAAATTACCCGCTCTCTTCTCTCTCTATACGTAAATGCTCTTCTCTCTCTCTCTATACGTGTAAATGCAGAGACCTCCATTGCCGACCCAATCTCTGCCCTAGCCTAGCTCTCTCCCTCTCTCCAACCCACCACCCACCGCACCTTCATCATTTCCGGCCATTATCGCCGGCGTCGACTTGAGAGATCCGTCGATCTCTCCCTCTCTCCAACCCACCACCCAACGCCCCTCCCCCACCTTCTCTTCCTCGTTTTTTTTTCCAGATCTGAGCCAAATTTAAAGTGGTTGTTTGGTGGAGCTTTCATCTTTGTCATTTGCTGCATATCATTTGTTGTTTGATTTCCTGCAAATTCATCAATTGAATTTGTTGTTCTTCATATTTTTGCTGCAATTTCACTGATTGAAATTGCTTCTACTCTGTTGTTGTTGAGTTTGAGATTCCTTGCATAATACTTGTTTTCTTAGTGCTAAATCATGGAAAGTTCCTCTGATGATGAATTTCTGTAAAAAAAAAAAAGTGAAAAGTAATAGTTACTATAACATAATGTAATAATTGAATGCATATAAAGTAATAATTTGTATACATTAAAGTAATACATATATACAGAAAAGTAATAGTATTTTTCCCTATGTTTTCTTCGTTTGGCAAAAGTAATACTTCTCATTTGTTTAAGTAATAGTTGGTACGCTATAAGTAATAGTACTACACTTGTGAAGTAATATTGTTTTTTTTTTTTAACTAATAATAGTTTTAGGAACTGTTTTCATTTTGAGTAATACTTCTCATTTGTTTAAGTAATAGTTGGTATTGCTATAAGTAATAGTACTACACTTGTGAAGTAATAGTGTTATTTTTTTTTTAACTAATAATAGTTTTAGGAACTGTTTTCATTTTGAGTAATACTTCTCATTTGTTTAAGTAATAGTTGGTATTGCTATAAGTAATAGTACTACACTTGTGAAGTAATAGTGTTATTTTTTTTTTTAACTAATAATAGTTTTAGGAACTGTTTTCATTTTGAGTAATACTTCTCATTTGTTTAAGTAATAGTTGATATTGCAAAACAGGTATTACGTTTTACTTATGAACAATGTTACTTTAAGAGATGGTAACTATTACTTTTTCTAAACCACTGAAAAGCCGAAAAAATAATATAAAAACTAAAAAAATAATATATAAAAACTAAAAAAAAAAGCAAAAAGCAAAAAAAAATAAAATAAAAAAATTGGGCCTAAAAAAAATATGAGAGACCTAGGAAATAAATAAAGACCAATTAAAAATCCAAAGAAGACCTCAAATTGCTTGGCTGGAATGAATTTGGCGTGGACTAGGAATTATTGGTTTGGGCGGTTATGCCCATGGGTCATGGGTCGACCCGTCTCATGCATGAGACGGATCCCCTTGTTCTCATGGGAGACTTGCTCATTTTATTATTGTTTTGACATTTATTTTGGGACAAGAAAAATATTTATTAATTTCTTTTAAAATTTACTCATAATTAAAGTAAATTTGATTTTTTTTGTTTTAGATTTATTTTAAGAGAGGGAAAGTGTTTATTATTAGATCTGTACTTACTTGCCGGTTTGAAGAACTGTTCCCTATTGGAATCCAACAATTGTGAAGTTTGTGGCCTCACTATAATAGAGTGCTCAACAAAATGCTCACTAAATTTCACATTCTGTCTATTTAATTTGAGTGCGTCTGCTGAGAAACGCGTTTCTCCATAATTATGGAGAAACGTGTTTTTCATAGCCAGAAGCTTTACATTTGATAACCAGAAAAAAAAAACCCAAGGTCAAGACCAAAAGCTTCGGATATCCGAAGCTTTGCATTTGATAGCCGAAGCTTTGCAGCTTGATATCCGTAAGCTTTGTATTTGATAGCCAAGGATGTGAAATGTATATCCGTAAAAAAAAAACCCAAGGCCAAGACCAAAAGCTTCGGATATCCGAAGCTTTGCATTTGATAGCCGAAGCTTTTGCAGTTGATATCCGAAGCTTTGTATTTGATAGCCGAAGGATGTGAAATGTATATCCGTAAACCGTTAGGTGCATATCCGTAAAACTGTTAGGTGCTTATCCGTAAATGTGTTAGGGCATATCCGTAAATTGCTATTGAAGGTTTTCGATATTCAGAACCTTCAAATGTATATCCAGAAACATTTTGAAGGTTTCTGGATATTCATTTGAAGGTTTCTGGATATCACTTTCATAGGTTTCTGGCTATCTAGCTCATTGTCGCGCGACATGTCGGGACCCGTTTCTCCATAACTTATGGAGAAACGCGTTTCTCCCTAGATTTTGTGATTTAATTTAGGGTAATCGACCAACATATACATATGCAACGTACTTTACCCATTTGTCATCAAATAATGTAACGTACTCCTTAGTATCTAAAAAATGCAACATACTTTTTAAGTGGTTATCAAATAATGCAATTAAATTTTTTTTTAACTAACGAACATTAATAACTTAACCGAAAGTTATATTGAAATTTTCAAATTTAACCTTAATGTTTAAAGAATGTTAAATCAACTTCCATAATTGTTGAATGAATTGAAAATTGAAGAGGAAGATGAAAACACAAAACGCAGCACATAGTGTGTGTGCCTCATTATAATCTTTAAATTTTTTTTCTCCCACCATTTCCATTATTATAATGGAATAGCTCTCTCTCTCTCTTCTTCAAACAATGAAGTTCTTGTTTTGCTCTCATGGCTTCGTTCTTTTCCTAACCCACCACCCCCTGGTTTTTTAACTTAGAATCCATTAGACTCAAACCCTTGTAATTGGTCTTACATTTCTTGTTCAAGTCAAAATTTTGCTACCCAAATTGACATTGAGTCTGTTCAGCTTGCGGCTCCTTTCCCGTCCAATCTGTCATCACTCCATTTTCTTGAGAATCTTACCATTTCTGGTGCTAATTTGACCGGCCGCCATTCCCCACCCCACCTTCACCGCCATCAAAACCCCCTCCTCATCTCCAATTGATTCAACTTCTTCAAAACAAAACGCAGATGGGGCGTTATCCCCATGCCATTCCCGCTCCCCCATGTCATCTTCAACACCTTTTCCTCTCTCTTCTACCCATCTCCTCCGGTCACCCTCCCCTCCTCCGACCCCCTATCTCTTCTCGGGCACTCATCAACAACACACCTCACCATCCTCCTACCACTTGTTCCCCTTCGTCTTCTCAGGCCTCCGCCAATGATCCGGCCGACCATATCTACTTTCTTTACCCTCAATCAACCCTTTCACACCTTCTGCAACCCATCCACTTCGTCATAGGTAGACGTGTCCAAAATCTAACCGTAACCGTAACCGGCTATAACCGTCAACCGCCTTAACCGTAACCGCCTTAACCGAAACCGGCGGTTACACGGTTAGGTTAAGGTTAAGGTTTTCAAAAACCGGCAACCGGCGGTTATAACCGGCGGTTATAACCGTTTAACTAACCGGCGGTTATAACCGCCTAACTAACCGCCTAACCTTGAAATTTTGAAATTTGAAATTCAAATTTCAAATTTTGAATTAATTTAAAACGTCCTCGAGTAGGGACTAGTTCTTCTTCCTCTAACATTCCCTTGGAGTTAGACACATATTTCAACACTACTTTTGAATGGGATCAAAGTAGTGATAATCCAAATGATTTTGATGTTTTAAAGTGGTGGTCAAGAAGGAAAGAGAGTTATCCTATACTCTCTATAATTGCAAAAGAAGTCTTAGCTTCTCCCGCGTCAACGGTGGCGGTCGAATCCGCATTTAGCATTGGAGGAAATGTTTTGGATGAAAGACGTTCCCAACTAATGGTTGAAAACTTGGAAAATCAACTATTACTTGGGGATTGGGTTAGATCGGAAAAGAGAGAACAAGATATGCCTTATGAAGAGGATACACTTGACCCAAAATATCAATACGATGTGGATGACTCTACGGGAAGTGATTAGTGAGAATTAGATTAGTTTTTAATTTTTATTTATTAGATTAGGTTTATTTTTATTGAATTGTAATAGATTAGTTTTTAATTTTTATTTATTAGATTAGGTTTATTTTTATTGAATTGTAATAGTTAGGTTGAGGTAAAGGCTCCTAAATGTCCCCCCCCCCCTTAATTATAAAAGGGTAAGGTTGGTTGTCCCCCCTCTTTGTAATTTTATTTAATTAATAAAATTTAAGGGTACCATCCCTTTTTATTTTATATACTTTCGTTTATTTTTAAAAAAGTTAAGTTTTATTTCTTTCAAAATTCATAACTTTTTTTATATATCTTTTTGCAAAAAATGTATATAGTAAACAAAAGTCTAAAATGGTCTTCTTTATCCAAAAAAAAATTAAAAAAATAAAATAAAAAGTTAACTTTTTTATAAAACTAGTTAAAAATCTGTTAAAAAGTTAACTATTTTCTTCAAAAAAAATGTTAAAAACTGTTTTTTAAAAGAAATATTTCTCAAATAGCTTTGCTTAACCAAAAAAAAAAAAAACTGTTAAAAAAATCTGTTAAACACATTTTTCGTTAAAATTTCATTTATTTAAAAATTCTTAACTTTTTTTATAACTTTTTCCAAAAAAAATCATTAATAAGTAACATCTCAAATTGTATTCTTTATTCAAAAAAAATAAAAAATAAATAAAAAGGGGTTATACAGTACAAAAGTTAACTATTCCGTTAAAAAAAGGACTAAACTGAAAAAAAGGCACATTTTTAACCGTGTAACCGTGTATAACCGTGTAACCGTGTATAACCGTTAACCGTATAACCGTAACCGTTAGTACACGGTTAACGGTTAGGTTACGGTTAAGACTTAACGAAATTTTTAACCGGCGGTTATAACCGTTAACCGGCGGTTATAACCGTTTGGCCACCTCTAGTCATAGGCAACCCATCCCTCCCCTTTTTCTCAGGCCCAAATCTGCAATTGGAAGGGGCAGTGGAATCAATATTATATTAATTAATAATAATAATAATAATAATAATAATAATAATAATAATAATAATAATAATAATAATAATAATAATAATAATAATAATAATAATAATATATACTCCCTCCGTCCAAGTAGTTACTTCACATTTACTGTACTCACGTAAATTAAGGAGTGAGTATTATATTGAAAGTGTTGTGAGTGTAAAATTAAAATAGGAGAGAGAATGAGTGGAGGGAATAGTAAATTATAATGGTGTTGTGAGTATTAAAATAATGTAAGAGAGAGAATGAGTGGAGGGAATAGTAAAGATTCCTTTCCATTTTGGGAAAGAAACAAAGTGTGAAGTATGTAATTGGACGCCCAAAATAGAAAGTGTGAAGTATGTAACTGGACGGAGGGAGTATATATATATATATATATATATATATATATATATATATATATATATATAATAAAATATTTAAATATTAAATTTTAATATGTTAGTATGTTAATTTATGCATGAAAAAAACATTAATCTTGAAAAAAAAAAATACTAATTATGAAGATTATTTGCACAAGCTTACCAATTATAATGATATAAATTATGATTTCAAAAATATAAATTATGATTTCAATCTCTCCAAGGAAGGAAAAAAAAGGGCATTAATGCTCGTTAATTATTTAGTTCATGTTAATTTCGTCAAACGGTGTTAACTATATTTAACGTCACCCATTTTTTAACTTGAAAATTGCATTATATGAAAAAAATTATAAAAGTACGATGTATTTTTTAGACACTAAAAACTACATTGCATTATTTGATGCAAAAAAGTAAAGTACGTTACATATAAGAGTCATTTTCTCATTTAATTTAATACTTATCGTTCACTAGTACATGCACGTGTCCGAGGACACGATTTTTTTTTTTAATTAAGCCCGTGTCCGAGGACACGTTTTTTTTTTTTAATTAAAAAGAAATTTTTTTAAGGGCAAAATGGGAAAGGGACAAAATAGTGAGGGCAAAATGGGAAATTTGGCATGTGATACTGTTCATTGTACTGTTCACGAAAGGATTGTAATTTATACTATAGATTATTCAAAAAAAGAAATGAGAATTATATATCACTGCAACACAACAAAAATTTCTGTAGTCAAATTGCAAAGGCTCCAATTTAATGCACGGATAATTGAGCGTTACAAAAGTTGTTTGTTTCAAAGTAATCTAATGATAATGTCAAAAATGTTCGAATCAGCCCAAATAAAGCGACATGTTGTATCATGTATGATTGAATAGCCTGAAAAAATAACACGTAAACTTAGCCGGAGCTTCACCGGCGAATGCCCTCCTACCTGAGAGTAAGTATTTGTATTTAGAGATAAATCTATTGACAAAAGTTTAGAGTCAAAAGACGTGGAGTCAAAAGATTTGTTACCAAATAATGCGAATTATGGCATGTATTTATAGGTATAGAATTGTAGAGTACATGTTGAATAGAAATTTGTGTTTGAGGATGTTATAATCCTGGTGGGATTATAACATCCCACAATCCTTGCTTGAGCATCATTAGGTAATATCATTCTATATGTGTGCCTAGGAGGCATTCTCCTTGGCATGTGATGCTTGTTCGGCCTGAGTTGACGCCGAGAAAGAGAGGGTAAGGATAGGGAATCTCATTTACTCACTTTTTTGACAACCGAGGAGGAGCTACTCATCTTCTATTGAGGCCTAGATCGGCCTTGCTGGATGCCCTGCTCGGCATATGAGAGGGTGCCTTGTCGTCATTCATGAATTTCATGCCTTAGTTAATATACGCTCTGCTATGTCTAGGTCGACATATTGGGAATGGCGAGGAGGCACGACGAGCAAAGGTAGAGAAGGCCGACTCTCTTTGTCGTAATTGAGACTTATATGGATAATATTTTTGGCCCAATCCATTGGTTCTTACCCGGCCATGTCCCACGCACGTTCGTACCTCGGTTTATACCGTTATTACACATTGGGTGAAGCGACCCATTATTGACGAGACATTCCTATTGGAACTCGCCAGAAACATTAATTGCAAGGAAGAGACGACGCCATACCCGGTTTTTCGACCCATACCCGTTTCAGATATGGGTATAAAAGCCAAAATCTTCCTCATTTGCACTCTTTTATCACTATTCAGTTTGTGAGAGACCCATAAGCTTTCGAAATCTGCACATCTGCTCTTGAGATTTTTAGTCAATCTCTGGTGTTTGTGCTTTGAAATTGTTTGCATTTCCTTCAACAACCTTCTATTCAGGTAAAATTCTTCTTCCGTTCCCTTATTTTCTGTACATTTCTAGGTTTGTAGGTGTTGTTCTTGGTGGGTTTAGAGAAACTTCCATTGTTGCATCTTGAAGCTTTTCTTGAACAATCTTGTACCTTCCTTGTTCTTAGAGATGTCAAGAACATGGAGGAGCAATCCCAATGCCTTGTATTGTTACCATACCCAGCATCTTAGAATTTACCAAAGAGTTGATGGGCCGTGGATGATGCTAAGATTGAATGAGATTGGAGAGATATTGACAAGGTACCAATCTCGTTGGACTGACGTGCATTACCCAAGTCAGTTTAGGATAGATCGTCTTAGTGTAGATTCCCCCAATATCGTGTTGTTCAACGGTTGGTCAGAAATTATTGACCACATCAATCTCTATTACTTGAAGTCCAACAATTTGGAGCACCCTTTGTTGGGTAAGAATCCATCCTCGACTTCATTCAATAGAACAGGGAGTGATTCCCTTCCTCGTGCTCGTCTTCCACTTTATGCATAGCCAAAATTGACCTTTGATTCTTTGTTTGTGCAGTCATGACGGGAAGGGGAAGTAACATTGCACGGTCTTCATGTAACGACCCAACTTTTCATAAATAAACATAATTTCATTCATAAATAAAGTTCCCAAATCAAAATACCTTAACGGCTAGTACATCTAACCATAATTCAAATGCGGAAAATAACGGTCTTTAACCTTAACGGCTAGTCCGTCTAACCATAATTTAAATGCGGAAAATAACTGTCTTTAAACCTTAACGGCTAGTACAACCCACTAGCTCGCTAAGTCCGTAATGATTAATGCTAACCCTAACCCTAATTCCAGCCGCCATCCCTGCGACCAATCAACTTCTCCTACCACTTACCTGGGAGAAAAAAATTAGAAAAAGGGGTGAGCGAACAATGCTTAGCAAGTTCATACGAAATTCTCTCCGGGTACTAAGGAGAGATGACCGAAAGAACGAAACCAATCAATTATACTTCAATGAAAGTCTATCAACAATAATTTTAACTGTACACATTCAAAATACAGTATTATACTTAAAAAGAACATGGCCCTATCACAAGTTCGTCAATTCCATAGTTTCAAACACCTTTTCAGGGTGTCACACCTTTTCAGGGTGTTAAGAGAATAAGAGACCTTCCACCTTTTCAGGGTGATATATCATGATATTCAAACTACTTCATCAAGTAGCAATTTAAAAGTCTAAGTTCTTTTCAATCAAACTAGACTATCTTAATTAGTCCTTTTCAATCAGACTAATCTAACCGCACCTGTTTCAATTAGATACGGTTATAGTTCACATAATATTCCAAGTACAAGAATACATAAAGCAATTTCAATTCACTTGGATACCCATTGAACAACATATATCAAGGGTAAGATAATCAAAAGACGTTATATCAACATCGGAGTTCAAATGCTACCGGCCATTAGTAGCTACGCTTGAAACAATTTATGAGGAATCCTACATTAAAGGATGAATCTCAAATATACTTAAGGAACGTAATCCCTTACCTTGGGTTACTTGCTCTTCCTTCGAAAATCCTCTTGCACAAATCTACAATCATGTGGAGAGAAACTCAACTTAGGTACCAGTAATCTCTCCCTACTTAGTACCTTTAATCCTTTTCGATAAATCTATGAGTTATTCTACTTAACTCCTTTTAAAGATTTACTCTTTTACTCTTTTAGATTTCCCAAATTACCCTTAGGATTTCTAAGATTCATTCACAATTATCACTTCCGATACTAATTTACTATTCACAGCATGGGTATTTTACTATTCACAGCATGTATTTTACTATTCACAACATATGTATTTCCAGTTTACTATTCACAGCTTTATACACCTTAAAACTCACACCTAGACACTCTACATACACGACAGACATACATTTTCTGACTGCCACCTCCGCCCTCCACACTCAGCAACACTCACACATCAGCACATACCTCGCAACACACGCGTGCGCACATCAGCAGCAACACACGCACATCAACACACACGTGCGCACATCAACACAACACACGTACACACACCTGCTGTACACACACAGAACCACTCATAAACACCCATACAGACCCCTCAGTTCCTCAGTTTATTTCATATCTTAGCATGCAATATTTAGCCATCCACTGATTGCATACTCACTTCTTACCATAATTCATAACTAGTAGGCTTTTAAACAATCCTACTTCACTGCCATCAGTTAACTAACTTAGCATGATATATCAATATTCTCACAACCTGTTTACATATGAATTCCCTAGCATGGCATATCAATATTCAAAAGAAACCTCATACAAATCCTTGGTTATCATCAACAAGCAAAATTTCATCAGCAATCCGCCAATTCTTGGTTATACTCAATCAAATAATGTTTCATAGTTATTCATCAGCATAATTTATTCCCCAAATCTGATTTCCTTTTCTAAACCTTGCTATAGATGTCTAGGATTCCTTTTTAGAGTGATTACATGCTTCTCTCTATCTTAGAAATCAAAAGAAAAGGATGATTGCTTACCTAGGTTGAGCTTGAACACGACAACTGAAGCCTTTTTCCTCTTGCTGCCGCCTTCTCCTTCCTGTTTCTCCTTCTCTCTGTGCCTCTCTCTCTCTCACTTAGCGTTAAGAAGAAACTGCTGTGACCCTCTCTCTCTTTTTATAAACCCATGCGGCTCCTTCATTCCCTCCTTGCCGTTAAAACAATTTAAGAGGCTCCTAAATGATTTCCATCAGTTACTCCTGCTAAAAAGCCTAGATTTAATAGAGGTATTTACTTGGGTTTTTATTTTTCTAATCCAAATAATTAATTTAAATAACCAACCTAATTAATTAAGGGAAAACATATTTTAAATAAATAAAAAGTATAAATTTTTAGGGTTGTTACATTCTTACCCCCTTAAAAGGGTTTGGTCCACCAAACCAAACTACTCATTCCGAAAACAGGGTGGGATACGATTATCGCATCTCGCTCTCGATCTCCTACTTCGCTTCTCTTTCTGAGTGGTTGCTCCATTGCACTTTCACGTACGGAATTATCCGCCTTCTCAAATTCTGATCTTTCCGATCCACAATTTTCACAGGTTGCTCATCATAACTCAGATCGGCACGGAATCTGAGCTGTCTATACTCAATCACATGGCTCGGGTCGGAGATGTACTTCCTCAACATCGAGACATGAAACACATTGTGTACTCCCGCAAGTACAGGTGGTAGGGCCAACTTATAGGCTACCAGCCCAACTCGCTCTAAAATTTCAAATGGTCCTACGTACCTCGGGCTTAACTTCCCGCGAATTCCAAACCTCATGACCCCCTTGGTTGGCGAAATCTTCAAGAAAACGCGATCCCCCAACTGAAATTCCAAATCTCGCCGTCGGCGATCTGCATACGACTTATGTCGACTCTGTGCTGTTAATAACCATTTTCTGATCTGTTGCACTTTATCTGCGGTTACCTGAACAATCTCTGGTCCCGTCAATTTTCTCTCACCCACTTCATCCCAACATGCAGGTGACCTACACTTCCGTCCATACAATGCTTCGTACGGTGCCATACCGATACTTGCGTGAAAACTATTGTTGTAGGCGAATTCTACTAACGTCAGGTGTTCGTCCCAAGTCCCTTGCCAGTCCAATGATGTGGCTCTTAGCATATCCTCCAAAGTCTGAATAGTTCTTTCCGACTATCCATCCGTCTGCGGATGAAATGTTGTACTCATAGTTAGTTCGGTACTTAATGCCTGCTGTAGACTCTTCCAGAACTTCGATGTGAATCTTGCATCTCGGTCGGACACTATCGACACAGGTATCCAATGCAATCTTACAATCTCGTCAACATATAACTTTGCTAACTTCTCCAATGAGTCTGTCACCTTAATTGCCAAAAAGTGAGCCAACTTCGTAAGTTTGTCCACTATAACCCAAATTGTGTTGTGACCCTTCAACGTCCTTGGTAAACCTATTACCAAATCCATAGCTATATTCTCCCATTTCCATTTCGGTATTGGTAACGACTGTAGTAACCCTGCCGGTTTCTGATGTTCACTCTTTACTTGCTGACATACCAAATATCTTGAAACAAATTCTGCCACATCTCCCTTCATATTATTCCACCAAAAAGATTCTCTTAAATTCCTATACATCTTTGTACTCCCGGGATGTACGAAAAACCTCGAACAATGAGCTTCCTTTAAAATCTCCCTTTTTATATCTTCATTACCTGGCACCCAAATTCTTGATTGGTACCTCAAAATTCCATCATCTCCCATACGAAAATTTGTTGCCTTCCCTTTAGCCATATTTTCACGTATCTTTTCAGCCTCACCATCGGTCCCTTGTGATTCCTTGATTCGGTCCAAAAGTGTAGGCTGAACACTCATCTCGAGCCAAGTATCCCCTAACTGTACCTCCAACCTGTAAATTTCAATATTATTCCACGTATTTACCCCTTAGAAATCAACACCGCTAGTGTTCCACGGTTCTTCCTACTCAAAGCATCTGCCACCTTATTGGCCTTTCCGGGGTGATACAAAATCGTACAATCATAATCCTTAAGTAATTTTAGCCATCTCCTTTGTCTCATATTCAATTCTTTCTGAGTGAAGATATACTTAAGACTCTTATGATCCATATAAATCTGACAATTTACCCCATACAAATAATGTCTCCAAATTTTCAATGCAAAAACTACGACTGCTAACTCCAAATCATGGGTGGGATAATTCTTCTCATGGTTCTTCAGTTGTCTTGACGCATAGGCTATAAACTTATCATTCTGCATTAATACACAACCCAATCCTTTCAACGAAGCATCACTATAAATCACAAATCCGTCTGATCCTGATGGTACTGTAAGAACTGGTGCGGACACCAAACGCCTCTTCAGCTCTTGAAAATTCTTTTCACATTCTTCCGACCAAACGAACTTTGCTCCCTTCTGCGTTAACTTCGTTAATGGTCCTGATAACTTCAAAAATCCTTCCACAAATCTCCTATAGTATCCTGCCAACCCCAAGAAACTTCTAATCTCGCTGACAGTAGTTGGTCTCTCCCAATTCACTATAGCTTCTATCTTTGCCGGATCTATTGCAATCCCATCCTTAGATACCACATGCCCTAAGAATGCTACTTCCTCCAACCAAAATTCACACTTCTTAAATTTCGCATACAACTTCTGTTCCCTTAATATTTACAGTACCAACCTTAAATGTTCTTCATGTTCTTCCTTGGTCTTAGAATAAACCAGAATATCATCTATAAATACAATTACACACCTATCCAAAAATTCCTGAAATACCCTGTTCATTAGTTCCATAAATACTGCTGGGGCGTTTGTCAATCCAAACGGCATAACCAAAAACTCATAGTGATCGTACCTTGTCCTAAAGGCCGTCTTCGCAACATCCTCCTTTTTCACTCTCAACTGGTGATATCCCGATCTCAAATCTATCTTTGAGAAATAACACGCTCCCCGAAGTTGGTCAAACAAATCATCAATCCTCGGTAACGGATACTGATTTCTCACCGTCACTTTATTCAATTCTCGATAGTCGATACACATCCTCACCGATCCATCCTTCTTCTTCACAAACAACACTGGCGCACCCCATGGCGAAACACTCGGCCTAATCAGACCTTTACCCAATAATTCCTGCAATTGTTCCTTCAATTCTTTAAGTTCAGTCGGCGCCATTCTGTACGGTGCTTTGGATATCGGTGCGGTTTCTGATACTAAGTCTATAGAAAACTCCACCTCCCTTTCTAGTGGTATTCCCGACAAATCTTCTGGAAAAACATCCTTGAAATCTCTGACCACCGAAAGAGCTTCTATACTCACTTCGTTCTTCTCCGTCTTGCCAATATAGGCCAAGAACCCTGCACATCCCTTTCTTAACATTTTTCGAGCCTTCATTACCGAAATAAGACCCGATCGACTTCTCGGCTTCGATCCTTGGAAGCTAAACTCTTCTCCAGATGGTAACTTGAATTGCACCTCCTTCTTAAAGCAATCCACTTTAGCATGGTAAGCATCTAACCAATCCATTCCCAAGATAATGTCAAATTCGTTCATTTCTAACTCAATAAGATCCACCTCAAGTTCTCTATCTCCTATACCCAGAGGACACATCTTATAACCCGATGAGATAGGGATTGACTCCCTAGTCGGAGTATCTATTACCAAAGGTATTTCTAATGCCTCGGGTTTCAAGTTCAATTTCTTAGCTAGACGAGTGCTAATGACAGAATGTGTAGCTCCAGTGTCTATCAACCCATTAATGCTACGAGAATAAATTTGAAGCGTACCTGCCACAAGATCATTGGTGGCCCTCGCATCCCTGGCAGTCATGGTAAACACTCTTCTATGACCTCCTCCATTGTTCTTATCAGTTCCGGCTCCTTGAGTATTTCCAACTTTCTTAGGTTCAGGGCACTTCCATTGCGGATGTCCCATTTTGTCACAATTAAAACATTTCTTTTCCTTATACCGGCATTCCTCGATCTTGTGCTTACCCTCGTACACTTGGCATTTGTCATCCGTTCCTGTTCCTGGAGTAACTCTTCGATCCCCACCTCTGCGGTTATCAAATCCCTTGTTCTGGTACTTGCTACTAGCAATTTCCTTTCCCCGGGCCTCATCTATAGCCTTCCTCTTGTTGTTGGTTCCGTCTCGGTTCCAACTTCCAGTATATCCCTTGCTTCCACTCGACTCCTTTTCTGCCATCTTCTTTTTCTCATCCTGCCTACTGCGGAAACTGTCTGCCTCTTTTTCCACCACTCTAGCTCTATCCAGTACTTGGCCATAAGTTGACAACAGCAGCGGAGTAATTTTGTACCTGATCCTGTCACTAAGACCAGCCTCAAATTTTCTTGCCTTCTGCTCTTCATTATCAAAGAACGTCGGGGCAAATTCCATCAACTCGGTGAACTTTGCACTGTATTCATCCACCGTTAAACTTCCTTGAGTTAGCATCATAAACTCTGCCACTTTGGCATTTCGAATGCTCGCCGGATAGTACTTTTCATTGAACACACCTTTGAACATATCCCAAGTAAAGTTACCATCTCCACGTGCAGTGGCTGCCCTCTTCTCGGCCTCCCACCAAAGCTTGTCCTTTCAACATAAAGGTCGCGAACATCACCCTTTGCTCCGGAGTGCAAGTCAATGTCCCGAATATCTTCTCCATGTCTTTGATCCCGTCTTGCGGCTTCTCCTTTGGAGTGCCTGAAAATGACTCCGGGTTCCTCTTCTGGAACAACTCCAGTGGATCCCTCAATGGTACGACTTACGGTTGTGGTTGAGCTAAGGCTGCTACTACCTGCCGAATTCCTGCCACCGTCTGATTCAGTGTCTGAAGAAGAGTTGCCATATCATTGTCGGCTTTCTCCTGATTTTGTCCGTTGACATTTACGAGCTATTTCTCTCCGACATCTAAAACAATATAATGCCCTCATTAGGGTTTCCACTCTAAGCGTTCTCACTCACGCCAAACTATACAATGTTACCATTGTATACTAACTAAAACAAACAGTCTTATCAGACTAAACATTTAATTCATTGGTCCAATCATTAGACCATTGGCCATTTCAACAGACCAACACTACTTTCATAGATCGTCTCAATAGACCCAAAATACAATCAGAGGTCATTTCAATAGACCCGAATTACTTTTCACATTGGCCGTTTCATTAGACCAACTATTTATCACACTTGGCCATTTCAGTAGGCCGATTTCTATTCACGTCGGTCATTTCAGTTGACCAACCTTTCTCTATTCTAGTTAACATATCAATTTAACCCTAGAGAATAATTTCAATTCAAAACACCATGCCAAAAAATATAAACTAACTTTATTTCATAAAAGAAGACTTCGATTCAAAACAATAACATCCTTATAATGCCAATAACTGAACTAGATTATCACTCATTCTCCTAGAAGCAACCAAAGAGATTCCCAAATTTATTCACGGAGCTACACTCTTCCTAGGTCTTCCCCTAGGTCTTCAACTCGGGGTCTTAACCACCTTCTTGGATCCTTTAGGTCTTCCTCGAGACCTACGCACAGGTGCCACTGACACTGCCTCAACTTCATCGTCCTCGATTACGATCGTATAGGCTTCCGTTCCTTCTAAGTCTCCTACTGGATTCTCACCTGATACTGCCTCATGGGCTTCTTTTAGATCTTGCAACTCGTAATACCATGCAGAACTCTGCTCCAAAATCTTATCAGCCCATTCTTCCGACATGGTCAATTCCCCTTGTTTTGTCATTAGCTCCAACTTTGCTTCCTCTAACTCTTCCTTCATGTGGGCCGCTTCCACTTTGGCCTTGATTCTTAGTTCCCGCTCGTTTCTAGCTACTCCTCTATACTTCCGAATCTTCCACAGGAACTTACTGATCGGCACCAACCTTCCTCTAGCCGGTTGAACCTTAATAAGCTTGCTCCATACTCCATTTGCAGCATCCATTTCCTACAAGTAAATGAATCACTCATCAATATTTCTTCAACCTCAAATACTAGAATAATAATCATAAACCAAAATTATATCATTCAAAATAAATACTCTAAATTCCCAAGTAATTTCATACTCCTCTATAGGTACCTTTGACTCTTCTAGATCATAGTACCAGCCAAAACACAAAGAATATCTCCTGATCATCTCCTATATTCAAGACAGATCATCATTAGTATATCTTCAATACATAATATTCATATACTTAAAGTAAATATGCTTTAATCTTCCAAAGTAATGAGTAAGTTATTCCTTTAACTTTTCTACGTAGCCTACCTCCCTCACATAATAATCCTAGAGCAAGGAATGACTTAAAACTAAGTTCCGGGTTGCCTTCATTCAAGTAAATTCTTAGAACTAAGGTTTCCTAAAGCTAAAGGTATTCTTCCCATAAGACCTAAAGCCATAGCTCTGATACCAACTGTAACGACCCAACTTTTCATAAATAAACATAATTTCATTCATAAATAATGTTCCCAAATCAAAATACCTTAACGGCTAGTACATCTAGCCATAATTCAAATGAGGAAAATAACGGTCTTTAACCTTAACGGCTAGTCCGTCTAACCATAATTTAAATGCGGAAAATAACTGTCTTTAAACCTTAACGGCTAGTACAACCCACTAGCTCGCTAAGTCCGTAATGATTAATGCTAACCCTAACCCTAATTCCAGCCGCCATCCCTGTGACCAATCAACTTCTCCTACCGCTTACCTGGGAGAAAAAAAATTAGAAAAAGGGGTGAGCGAACAATGCTCAGCAAGTTCATACGGAATTCTCTCCGGGTACTAAGGAGAGATGACCGAAAGAACGAAACCAATCAATTATACTTCAACGAAAGGCTATCAACAATAATTTTAATTGTACACATTCAAAATATAGTATTATACTTAAAGAGAACATGGCCCTATCACAAGTTCATCAATTCCATAGTTTCAAACACCTTTTCAGGGTGTCACACCTTTTCAGGGTGTTAAGAGAATAAGAGACCTTCCACCTTTTCAGGGTGCTCCCTTATTATGATATATCATGATATTCAAACTACATCATCAAGTAGCAATTTAAAAGTCTAAGTTCTTTTCAATCAAACTAGACTATCTTAATTAGTCCTTTTCAATCAGACTAATCTAACCGCACCTGTTTCAATTAGATACGGTTATAGTTCACATAATATTCCAAGTACAAGAATACATAAAGCAATTTCAATTCACTTGGATACCCATCGAACAACATATATCAAGGGTAAGATAATCAAAAGACGTTATATCAACATCGGAGTTCAAATGCTACCGGCCATTAGTAGCTACGCTTGAAACAATTTTTGAGGAATCCTACATTAAAGGATGAATCTCAAATATACTTAAGGAACGTAATCCCTTACCTTGGGTTACTTGCTCTTCCTTCGAAAGTCCTCTTGCACAAATCTACAATCATGTGGAGAGAAACTCAACTTAGGTACAAGTAATCTCTCCCTACTTAGTACCTTTAATCCTTTTCGATAAATCTATGAGTTATTCTACTTAACTCCTTTTAAAGATTTACTCTTTTACTCTTTTAGGTTTCCCAAATTACCCATAGGATTTCTAAGATTCATTCACAATTATCACTTCCGATACTAATTTACTATTCACATCATGGGTATTTTACTATTCACAGCATGTATTTTACTATTCACAGCATACGTATTTCCAGTTTACTATTCACAGCTTTATACACCTTAAAACTCACACCTAGACATTCTACATACACGGCATACATACATTTTCTGACTGCCACCTCCGCCCTCCACACTCAGCAACACTCACACATCAGTACATACCTCGCAACACACGCGTGCGCACATCAGCAGCAACACACGCACAGCAACACACACGTGCGCACATCAGCACAACACACGCACACACACCTGCTGTACACACACACAGAACCACTCACAAACACCCATACAGACCCCTCAGTTCCTCAGTTTATTTCATATCTTAGCATGCAATATTTAGTCATCCACTGATTGCATACTCACTTCTTACCATAATTCATAACTAGTAGGCTTTTAAACAATCCTACTTCACTGCCATCAGTTAACTAACTTAGCATGATATATCAATATTCTCACAACCTGTTTACATATGAATTCCCTAGCATGGCATATCAATATTCAAAAGAAACCTCATACAAATCCTTGGTTATCATCAACAAGCAAAATTTCATCAGCAATCCTCCAATTCTTGGTTATACTCAATCAAATAATGTTTCATAGTTATTCATCATCATAATTTATTCCCCAAATCAGATTTCCTTTTCTAAACCTTGCTATAGATGTCTAGGATTCCTTTTTAGAGTGATTACATTCTTCTCTCTATCTTAGAAATCAAAAGAAAAGGATGATTGCTTACCTAGGTTGAGCTTGAACACGACAACTGAAGCCTTTTCCCTCTTGCTGCCGCCTTCTCCTTCCTGTTGCTCCTTCTCTCTGTGCCTCTCTCTTACTTAGCGTTAAGAAGAAACTGCTGTGACCCTCTCTCGCTTTTTATAACCCCAAGCGGCTCCTTCATTCCCTCCTTGCCGTTAAAACAATTTAAGAGGCTCCTAAATGATTTCCATCAGTTACTCCTACTAAAAAGCCTAGATTTAATAGAGGTATTTACTTGGGTTTTTAATTTTCTAATCCAAATAATTAATTTAAATAACCAACCTAATTAATTAAGGGAAAACATATTTTAAATAAATAAAAAGTATAAATTTTTAGGGTTGTTACACTTCAACTGGTCCCTCTACCTCGGGCAGGATTGTAAATGCCTTTGCCAAGGGAGCCCAAGATGGCAATCGAGGACGAGGATGTGGGAGGTCCAATCGGGGTAGGTCTGTCACTCCTAGGCCTAGATCTGCTAAGGATGGGGAACCGATGATTGAGGAAATACATTCCAAGTATGGACTGTCGCGGGAGGAATACCGTCTTACGTACCTCCCGGCGTACCCATTGAAACCGAGAAAGCCTTTGATGACTTCTTGTATAGTCTAAACCACGTCCGTTTCTTCTACAAACAACTCCAGATTGGCCTCCGCCTTCCCCTTGATCCCTTTATCTATGAGTTTTTAGAGGATACGCAGGCCGTCCCGGCTATGCTAGGAGCCAATGCCGTGAAATTCCTCATCGGGTTTATAGTGTTATGCCGCAGTCTAGGTTTTAAACCTTGTCAATCTGCTTTCCATCATTTCTTCACGGTCAGTTATAAGGAGGATACTAGAATCTTAGTGATATAGAGTGATCCTAACCAATCCAAACTCATCTATCCAATGTCCAGCAAAGTCTCCGGGTGGAATAAACACATTATAAGGGTAGAGAGCCGACAAGGTTGAGAATTTGCTGCTCCATCTCGGCTTCCCAGCATGCCCGGGCAAGTTTGGAGGCCGGATTGGAGTGGTCGGCTTATAGATAGGTTGATACAGTTTGCCTCCGTCGGCACTTTGTGTTGGTCAAGCCTTGAGACCGACCAAAGATACTATGTCCAGGTTGGCATCATGCCTGGTCCTTTAGACGGGCTAGTGCCCATGGTTTCAGTTGTGAGGGGGAGCAGATATCCAAACTGGAGGGTGCATCCCGGTCTCGTTTTCCACTCTAATTGCGACATATGCAAACTTTACGAGAACCGATGTCTAACCGTGGATGACTTGCCCGACTGTAAATTTCTTTCTTTCTCGTCGTTTATACTTGTGCCTTTTAATCTATTGTTTTAGTTATTTTTTCTTTATGCTGACTTCCTTCCTCGTCATTTGAAGATTTAACCGAGGAACAGATCAAGAAGATGGAAGAGGAGATCCTTGACCCCCAGTCATTGGTGAAGTTGAAGAGGAGGACTTCTCGATCCTCGACCAAGAACAAAAGGCGTTCAGACGCCGTGGAGAGGAAGACCGTTCTAGCCAATAAAGAAGTTGGGGTCTTGCCCCTAAAGTCGGTTGGAGGCACTGAAGCTTCTGTCGAGGAAGCTGACGACGGGCAGGAGGCCCAAGCCGGGGAAGGATAAAGCTCCCGCGAGGTCACAACTCCTTAGGCTGAGGAGACTCTGAAGAAGGCCAGTCTAGTTGAGGCAGAGGAGGGAAATGCTGGGGGAAGGACCCCAGCTCACAAACGGCCAAGGATAGAGGTCGAGGTAGGGGTTCCTCCAAGAGGGTTGTTACTGAGCCTACCTCTACTGCACTCTTTGCTCGGCATATTAAAACATATGCTGAAGCCGAGCAATTTGTGCAGGAGGCACGGGAAGCCCCCGTTTTTAAGGGGATGGATGTCTTAGCCCACAAAGGCCCACAACAAAGGGTAGGCCAGGAAGTGATATATAGGTCCATGGACGATGAGCTCCTGGATCAACTTTTGGACTCCAGTCCCAGCTTGGAAGCTTTGGCCAATAGGAAAGGCCTTCTACTGAGTGAGGTAAGCTTCCACGGTTTTTCATTTTCCTTCATCACTGACTTTTCTTTGTCCTTTGTAGCTTGCAACGGTCTCGGCATATGAGGCTATCAAATCTAGGGCCGCTGAAGTCCAGGGGCAAAAACTGGAGAAACAGATCGAGAAGGACAAGGTCGACCTTAAGAAGGCTGTGGAGCTCCTCAAAAACCTCCGTGCTGACACTGAAGCTTTTAAAACGGCTAAGGCAAAGGCCGAGGAAGAAAAGAAGGCGGCCGAAGAATTGCCCTGGCCAAAGTTGAGGAGGCTGCCCGACTCAAAGAGACTGAGCTGGAGGGGCAAAGAAATGAGGCCCTCAAGAGAGCTGAGGCGGTGTCTACCTAGCTGCAAGAGTTGGAGGCTGGCATTCCCTCTAGGGAGTCTAAGGCCGTAGCCCGTTATAAGGCTAACTCGACCTTTAAACAGGTCGTGGCGGAGAAGACGACCACCATGCACTCCGACGGCTTTTTACACTTAGCTAGAAGGGCCATTGTTGGTCCCAAATGTAGCAACAAGGGTGAAGAACAGCTAGAGGGGGGGTGAATAGCTGTTATAAATTTTTCGCCCTCTTTTTGAAAACTAAACCTCTTACTGCAAAATGCACAGCAGAATATCTTAAGTATTTGAGTACGGTTTGGAGGTGCGGTTTTGTGTGCGGTTTTCACAAACATTAAAATGAGGTTTTGACAAGATTAACCAGAAACACAATTCACAACAATGGATAACCTATATTAAGATCAAACAGATAAGGATAAAATAATCAGTAATGAACAGTAATAAAAGTGCAGAAATATAAGAACACAATATATGGAGTGGTTCAATCGTAAATGATCTACATCCACTACCAAGATGGTTAGTCTTGGATTTTCCAAAGCTAGATTTTATATTAGAGTATGAGAAAGATTACAAAGTACAAGAATCAATACTCAAATCTAAAATCTATTCTATGAAGATCAAATCCTAGACTATAACCAGTATATCTCAAATGAATTAATCTATGTGATTAATCAAGTGAGGTGTGTGTGTGATAAACAAGAATCAAGGCTCTTTAAGTCTGTATGATATAGAGCTCAAGAAATCTTGGTGTTAAAGGTTTGAATTCTGGGCTGGAGATATTTTCTTGAAGGAAGAAGATGAAGATTCAAAGGGTTGAATATTTCTGGGAATAGCTTCAAACTTCTTATGAACTTACTGTAAAATCAATTTCTCAAGCAATCTTCAAATGTTGAAGAATGGGGGTATTTATACCCAAGCACCAAGAAAGTAGCCGTTGGGAACAGCTGTAACAAGTACTGTACTGGTGCATTCTGATTGGTCCACAAATCCACTTTTGTCCCTTTGTTCAGAAGTTGCAGATAATGCCGATCAGACCTCAGCTGTATTTAAGGAATGAAGGACATCTGTCACCTTTTCTGAATTCTTGCGTATCCTGTTTTACAGTTAGTCACATGATAAGATTTTGTGGTTGACTTTAAAATATAGCTGACGTGGATTCCAACAGTCATAAGTGGTCCAACTTCAAGTCTTCAATCATTGGATGCGATTTGGTGAGGATGCAATTTAGGCAGTGCGGTTTCACCAACGAGGTTTCACTTTGAACTTCAAAGTGTGGTTTCAATGTACGAATTTCACAAAACGGTTTGCTGGTGAGGTTTCATACGTACGATTTGAAACCTTCTGAATTGAAACCTCATGTCCAATGAGTCTTGTGCCAGTCCTCAAGCCTAAATAAACCTATTCTATAAAATAGACTTATACTAAAAAATTGAAGTCTAAACTTCATTACATATGGGCCTAAAGTCCAGAAAATAGAGATGAAGTTATGGTATCAATCAAATTAAAGCTAAAGTTAGGAGGGTTAAAGTATGCTTACCCAACAATCTCCCCCTATTTGATTGATGTCATTACCTACTATAACAAAATCATTGTTCTTGGTAAAAACATGTCCATAAGAATTAACATGGTAACTCATGTCCCAAGACAATGCACACACTAGCTTAAGTTATAGATTTCTATATTATAGAAAGATAAATAACTTACAAGTTGAAAGTATAGAAATGCATTCAGTGCATACATAAAAATATGAGTTTTAGTTTAAGTATGCGATTTAAACTGAATGTTTAAACTTCATTTCAAAAAATGATTTTTAAGTTAAAGGATATTTGAATGAGGTTTAAAACCAATGTGGTTTCATTGTTTTACAAACAAGCTGTTTGAATGAATTAGGTTTGAATTCCATCAGTGATGCATTTTTCATTACTACCTTTAAAGTTTACAAATTACAAGGGTAGGAAAGCAAAATACAACATGGCAAAAATAAATTCAAGCAAAAAAAAATTAAGCAAAAATTACAGATAATACGGCCTATTGCTGAGGAGGTCCATCCACGACATGATCAGGTACATGCGGTCCAGAGAAGTTGAATGCTGAATTTTCTGCTCTTAAAATTCTTCTCATTCTCCTGACTTCTTCAGCGGTTCTATCTTGGGCAGTCTCCATCCTTGTCAAGACATTTGATTGATTTTCAAGAGCAATGTTTAGTGAGCCAACCGCTCTGCTATTTCCTTGAGATTATTCAGTCAGCAGGTCAATCTAGGTATGAAAGGAGGAGTTTAAGGAGTTGAAGAAGGCATGGATAGACTCTTGGATTGCTTCAATTTGTGCGGTTAAGAATTGATGGAGGTTGGATTCAATTTCTGCAATGCTCCCCCTCAAGGAATTATCAAGCTCTTGGAGTTTGATGCTGAGCTTGTTGTTGAATCCTTCCTTGAGGTACTCCAACCTGTCATTCACTTCATCAGTAAGACTAGCTAACTTTGCAGTTAAGCTATCTCCCATTAAGCTCATTTTCATCTTCAGCTCCTCTTTAAGAATATCAGGTTCTGTTTGGAGGCTAGCTTGCATTGAATCCAATACAAATCTGAGGTCTTGATCAGGTTGAGGTTTGGAGTTGAGACTCTCAAGGAATTCATCCTTCAGCTTCCAAGATCTGTTTCTATAGCAGTGCAAATGGCTTCAGAGATCTCAAGAAGGATTTTATTGAGTTGGGCAAGGGAAGCTTTGTCACCCAAGTTTTGCAGCATACCATCTTCAAGGGATTGTTGGAAGGCATTAAAGCAGTTCTCAGCAGTGGTTCGGATAATGGTTGCGGTTTCATTTGAGGTTGAAGTAGTTCTCTCCCTCTTAATAGCTTCAATTAACTGAGATTTAAGAATAGCCAATTCTTGGGTTTGAGAATCTACTATAGCTTGAAGGGAGCGGTTTGAATCTGCAAGAATGCGGTTTGATTCAGTGACCTTGATCATATGGCCTTGGTTAGCAAGAAGTTGGCCTAGGATTAAATGAAGAGTGGAAAGAATTTGGGTGTAGTCAGAAGGAGGGGCGGTTGAAGAGGAAGGTGCAGTTTGGATTATGGGTGGGGTTTGGGTGCGGGGTGCAGTTTGGGGTAGTTGGGTATTGAGGGTTTGGAATATATGTGTGGTTGAAATGGTTTGGGGTAGAGTGGATGGGGTTGGAATGGGAAGTGTTTGAGGTGGAGTGGGTAGAGGCGCGGTTAGGATGGACGCGAATAAGGTTGGTAGAGTTGGAGGAGAGATTTGAGGTGAGGGTGAGTTAGATGGTGTGGCAGAGTGTACATAAATATGGGAATTGGATTTATGTTATTGTGGTGATTGCGGTCCGGGAGAAAGAGGAGGTGAAGGTAGACCGCGATTTGAGTGGGGAGGGGAAGGAGTGGGTTTCTTGCGGTTGGAGGTGGAAATGGCAGGGCCTCCTGATGGTTGGGGTTTCCAGGGTTGATAGGCTTTGGATAATGTGGGAGTATGGTAGTTGGAATGGTCAGAAGAATCAGCATCAAAGGGGATTTTCAGGCTAGAAACAGAGGATGAGGATGAGGGTGAAGGTTCCACTGGCTTACCCTTCTTAGAGGATTTCTTTGCTCTCATTTTGAGTCTCCTCTTAGGAGTCTCCCCCTAAATTGGTGCATCTCCCTGCGGTTTTGGGGAGGGTTAGGGTGTGGGAGAAGGGGATTTGGATGGTGAAGAATGGTGAGGTTGGATTGGTGAAGGAGGCTTGGAAGGTTGTTGTTGAGGGGATGGTTGAGGTTGGGGAGGAATTTGAGATTGAGGAGGTGGAGTTGGTTGAGTATTTGGATGCGGTTCAGGTGCAGGCTGCGGTTGAGGAGAAGGTGTGGTTTGTTTTCCTTTGCTACTCTTCTCTCAGCAGCTCTCTTCTCCAACTTTTCCATTTCAGCCCTATGGAAGTTCAAAAGGTCTTTATCATTTAGGATCTTATTTCTAACTTCCTTTGCAACTTTGGCTTTAGTAATCAAAGAAGGAATATTGGGATCTTCTTCTTCATCAGCCTCATCATCTCCCATCCTCTCAACCTCTTCAACTATGTCTTCATCAATAGGTTCATCCACCAGAACCTTCTTCTTCATTTTGACTAGGACCCAGACTAAGCTGGTAGAGAACGCGGTTTGGAATTTAGTGCGGTTTTTGCTCTCTTCTGAGGCGGTTAAAAAGCAGCTTGCTTTCTTGCCCTCTTGACCGCTTTGCCAATTGCTTTGTTGGCGGTCTCAGGATTTATAGGAACATAATGTTCCTTGGTTGGGAGCTTGTCAACATTCCAAAGGGACTTGTACTCTTCATCCCCAAGCATGAGTTTGAATGTGTGGGATACATTCAAACCAAGAGTTTCTTCAGAATCCCATTCAACCAATAACTCATGATTTGCCAATCTGAGGGCTTCCAAGTGTTGATAATTCAAAAGGAGTGCGGTCAGGAGTCTGCAAAAGGGCCTCCACCATTGATCAACACCCTTCTCTTTGGATTGATAGGTGGTAACATGAGCAGAAAGTTCTCTGAATAGGATCTTTGGCCAATGCAGATGAAATTCACTGAAGATGGCAGAGCAATACATCCATTGTTGACTTGTAAAGTTGTTGTGGTTTCCATTCTTCCCACACACAGACTTACCCAGTAGAAAGCATAGTTGGCTCATCAGCTCAACAAACTCCTTCCTGGCAATAGCTTTATACTTCCCCACCAAAGTTGGAATCCTTGTTGTTGTTGATGCGGTTGCATCCTGCACATCCTGATCAACTCTCTCAGGGGCATTTGGAACATGAAATTGGAAGGTTCCCCTGATATCAAGGTAGTCTATTGTGATGTCCAGTCCTTCCACATTGGAAGTTAGGCAAGAGACTTTTCTTCCATCATTTAGAATTCTGACCCCTAGAGTGGCATTGGTGTAGAATTGATCCACAAAAGAAGGAATGATGAATGTCTGCTTCCTGGTGAATAGGGGTAGGATCCCAGAGGCTTTCATCTTTCTTATCATCTCTCTGCCTAGGGCATCATGCTTTAATTTAGCTTCATATATCTCCCAGCCTGGCAAAAAGAAATAAGGATCCTACAAAATAAAAATTTCAAGTTAGATCCATTTTAAGAGATCACAGTTCAGGAGCGATTTAAGCCCCCATGCGGTTTAGCAATGGTGCGGTTTGAGAAGTGAAATACCTCAAACTCCAAGTGAACTGTGAATACAAGGCAAGGAAACAAATTTGAGAATACAAAAGTATAATTACTAGTACGTGGCATTGTTTAACCAGATTTATCTCACACTTCCATGAATTGTTGAAGGAGAAGGTTATGGTTTCCAGCCTATATACTAAGTAAAACTCAAGACTAATCAGCATACGGTTTCAACATATAAAGACATGCGATTTCCTGCATGCGGTTTAACTTTGAAACTGAACATGCGGTTTCACACATGGAGGTTCAACATGCGGTTTAACGTATGCGGTTTATTCTTAAGCATGCGGTCTGAGAGATGAGGTTCTAAACATATTCAAATCCAAGATTTTTAAAACTTTTCTATGTATGGAAAACACAATTAAGGAATCATGGAAACCAACATATAAAGTATTTTTTGAAAAATAATATGAACAGTTCATATGAGCATTCCAAGAACACGAAGAACAGTTATGAACAGTTATGAGCATGAAGAACAGAGGCAACCCAAAATTTAACCAAACTCAATGAAAAACATATCAAAATGACCCTAATCAGTTGTAGAACAATAATATAACAAAAAAATAACAACTTTTTCTCAGAATCATCAAGAAAATTGTAGAACACAAAAATGGGTTTCGAAAACCCCAAAACACAAAATCAACAAATTAGTGACTTAAATGTTTATGGATTATGAAATAACTTACATAGATAGAATCCACATCTAAATCCGAGCAAACCCCAACAAATTTTAAACAAAATGATCAAGAAATGAAGAATCTATCAACCAAAATCAAAGAATGGTATACGAAGGGGTTTTTAAGAAACTGTTCAACAATGGAGGTTTTGCATAAATCAAAGATTAAGGTTAGAAATCATACCATATCGGTGAAGGGTTTCTTAGGGGCTATAGGAACTGCAGATTCTCTGGTTCTTTTGGCAGCCATTAAAGGTTTTAGAATTTGAAAATGAAGGCTTTAGAGTGAAGTATAGAGAGAGAAAGTGGTTGAGAAAGAAGACATAGAAAGTATGTTTTGACAGAGAAGGTAGTGTAAAGAGTGAAACAGTTACACTAAAATAGGTATATATGTTACACTAAAATAGGTATATAAAGGAGGTTATTGGGTGGAGTGCAAATATCTTTTGATGGTTCCACTTCTCACTAAGTGTACCACCATCACACTCCCACCTCTGTAGCACCCTTTCAGCTTCCTTACTCAGTCTTATAACGGCTGACATGAAAGGTTTTAATGCAAATATTCTTTTTGCATTAAACGTATTTATATTTTTAAATAAACGATGGAAAATATTTGCAAAAATACCCTTATGAAAAAAAAAATTAGGACCAAATAATAAATATAGAAAACTTACCTGGGTTCAAGTGGCATGCATGCGGTTTGACAAAAAGATAATAAAAATAATTCTTTTTAAAGGAAATATCAAACCTGCTTGCTAAGCTTCTTCAAAGTTAAGAATTGAAAAAAGTTGAAAAAACTCTAAGGGTTGAAACGCGGTTTGAGAATCATGCGGTCTTGACATTGCACGCGGTCAGGAGTTGCATACGGTCTTGACTACATGCGTTTTGGTCACACTGTTTCAACAGGGGAGGTTTGAAACCTCAACATGAATTTTGCCTAAACAACATACTTAACACATAAGTTAGTAATAAAAAGTATGGACTTATTTAAGTTCAAGCATACTCATTTCTCCTCTGAGGAAAGAAAACCTCTTGGAGTCAAGAGCTTTGGTGAGGATATCAGCAATTTGATTATCTGTCCCCACATACTCTGAATGGATGTTCCCCTTTTCCACATGGTCTTTGAGGAAGTGATACTTGATGTCTATGTGCTTGGTCTTTGAGTGCATGACAGGGTTATTGGAGACTGAAATTGTTGATGTGTTATCACACATGATTGGGCAGTTTCCTTCATTAATTCCATAGTCCACCAACCGTTGCTTCATCCAAAGAATTTGGCAGCATCAATGTATTTAGCCTCTGTATTTGACACTGAAACTGAAGCTTACTTCTTGATGACCCAAGCAACTAGTCTATTTCCTAGGAAGTGACAAGTCCCACTAGTGCTTTTTCTGTCAATTGTGCAAGCAGCATAATCTGCATCTGAATATCCTACAAGATCGAAATTCGAATATTTGGAATACCAAAGTCCAAGATTAGTAGTTCTAGAGAGATATCGGATTATACGCTTGACTGCACTTAAATGTGCTTCTCTAGGATCAGCTTGATAGCATGCATAAACACAAACACTAAACATAATATCTGGCCTACTAGCAGTTAAATAAAGTAATGAGCCAATCATACCTCGATATAAGGTTTGATCAACCTTCTTACCTTTTAGATCTTTATCTAGCTTATTTCCAGTAGCCATGGGAGTATCATATGCTTTTGAATTTTCCAGTCCAAACTTCTTGATTAACTCATTTGTGTATTTGGCTTGGCTGAGGAAGATTCCTTCTTCACATTGTTTGATTTGAAGCCCGAGGAAGAACGTCAATTCTCCCATCATGCTCATCTCAAACTTGCTTTTCATTAGCTTTTCAAAACGCTTGCATAATAATTCAGTAGGAGAACCAAAAATAATATCATCAACATAAATTTGAACAAGTAATGAATGATTATTATATTTAGCAATGAATAGAGTTGTATCAATTTTATCGCGTTTGAAGCCTTTTTCTAGTAGAAATTTAGATAAAGTCTCATACCATGCCCTTGGAGCTTGTTTGAGTCCATACAAAGCTTTTTAGAGTTTGTAGACATGATTTGTAAATTTTGAATCTTCAAATCCAAGAGGTTGAGCAACGTACACGATTTCTTAAAGTTCACCGTTGAGGAAAGCACTCTTAACATCCATGTGATATAGCTTGAAATGCTTGTAAGATGCATAGGCCAAGAAAATTCTGATTACTTCTAGTCTTGCAACTGGAGCAAAAGTTTCGTCATAGTCAATTCTTTCTTCTTGCCTATATCCTTGTGCAACCAACCTTGCTTTGTTTCTAGTGATACTTCAATTCTCATACATCTTAATTCTAAACACCCACTTTGTTCCTATCACTCCTTAATCATGAGGTCTAGGCACTAATGTCCAAACCTTACATCTTTCAAATTGGTTAAGTTCTTCTTGCATAGAAACGAAGCAACTGGAATCTTGGAGTACTTCATCAACTTTCTTGGGTTCAATTTGAGATAAAAAAGAAGTATGCTCGTCATAATTTGATCTCCTTGTTTAAACACCGAAAAATATATCACCAATCATATTTGTGAGAGGGTGACTGCTGACTTCACGAACCTCAGGGGTAAATCTAGTTGAACTGAGGTTTGCTGAAGATCTTCTAATGGAACATCGTTAGATCCTTCAGTGAAGTCATTAAAAGTAAGTTGACGAAGAGGTTCAACAAGTTGAATGGGTGAGTTCTCATCAAAATCTTCACTTGAGGTTGCATCTGGAGTAGAAACTTTAGGTGCGGTTTGAAAATTGTTTGAGGGAAATTCAGTTGAGGTTGATGGATTTCTTTGAGTTGATGGATTTTGCGGTTCTTGAGGTTCAGGTGCGGTTTTGGAAGATTTACTTGTTTCATTAGTCTCAACAAAATCATCAGCAACATTTGGAGCCAAATGTGGCTCAAGGAGAGAATGTTCATCAAAAGTGACATGGACAGATTCTACTATCTTTAAACTAGATTTGTTGAAAACACAAAAAGCTTTAGAATGTTTAGCATACTCAACAAAAATACCTTCATCAGCCTTAACTTCAAATTTACCTCTGTTTTCTCTTCCATTGTAGAGGATAAAGCATTTGCAGCCAAAGATTTTGAAGAAAGCAATGTTGGGAGTTCTTCCTCCCCAAAGTTCATATGGAGTTTTGTTGTAGGTTTTGTTGATGAAGGAACGGTTTTGAGTGAAGCATGCTGTGTTGACTGCTTCAGCCCAAAAGTACTGAGGAAGCTTGGCTTCAGATATCATTGTCTTTCTAACCTCAATCAACAACCTATTCTTTCTTTCCATAACCCCATTTTGTTGTGGAACACCAGTAGTAGAAAATTTGTGATCAATTCCATGGTCATCACTACTGAGTAACACCGTTGGTTTGAATTCTGTTCCATTATAAGACCTTACACTAACGATGTCGTCTTCTTTTTAGGTTTGGAGCCGTCTGAAAAGTGAGGTTAGAATTTCATAGCAATCATCCTTTGTGATCATCATTTCAACCCTCGTATATCTTGAATAATAGTCAACCACCACTAAAGTATATCTATTTCCTCCAATGCTGGCATTGGTGACGGGTCCAAATAAATTAATGTGGAGCATTTGTAAACATCTTGCAGTTGATGGCGCGGTCTTGCTGGTGAAAGACGACGTAGTTTGTTTACCAAGTTGACAAGCACTGCATTTCTCAGGATGGTGGTCAGCCACTTTGTGTAAACCGTGAACGAGGTTTTCCCTTCCAATTTTTGCAAGATACTTGAAGTTCAAGTGGCTCAACCGCTTGTGCCATAGCCAACTATTTTCGCTCACATTTTTAGCTACAAAATAGAGATTAGTAATACTACATGTAGAATTTAAATCAATAATGTAAATATTACTCTTACAAATTCCTGTGAGTAGGGTGACTCCGGAAATGCTATCTTTAATGAAGCAAATTGAGGATGTGAAGTTGCAATGCATTCCTTTGTCACATAATTGAGAAATTGAAAGGAGGTTGTGCTTGAGTCCTTCAACAAGAAAAACCTTCTCAATGGTTAGGTTTCCTCTCTTTATAATAACATACCCAATAGTCTTGCCTTTGTTGTTGTCACCAAAGGTTACAGATGGACCGCTGACTTCAATGACAACTTCAAGTAAGGATCTATCTCCGGTCATATGTCTTGAACAGCCACTGTCAAGATACCATTCATTTTCCTTGGAGTGACCAGCCATTAAGCAGAGGACCTGAAAGATAAACATTTAAAAATGAGGTCCCCTTTATTCTTTAGGGTCCTGAGGTTAGCATCTTTTGATGATCCACACCTGTTTGACAGAAGGAGGATTATTCTTTCTGGCATTGGGTGTGAACCTCAAAAGGCATTCTGTAGCCTTGTGACCTAAACCATCACATACAGAGCAATGATGAAAGCTTTGAGCAATATGAGGTTTTACAAACTCCTTACTATTTTTAGGATTTGCATTCTTTTTGGGAACTGAGGTTTTGGCCTTCACAAAGGTGGTCATTTTTTTGTTTGATCGCAGTTTTTCTAGGAACGCTCCCCTTGCCTTTGAAGGCAGGAGGTGCGGTCGAAGAAGAAGGGCTGTCAGCCATACGGTCAGCTACACAACCTACTTCAGAATGTGCGGTTGAAGTAGATGTGCGGTCAGCCGCACGTGAAACCTCCTCTGCGGTTTCATCCTCAGAAATTTTTCTTTTCAATTGAGAATTTTCCCAAATTGCTTCTTAGGGTAGACATAGTGGAAGTTAAGTTCAGCCTTTAGTTCCTGTCCTTTACCCTTCGAAGTGGAATGCATTTCCTTAGGAATTTTTTGAGTTTGTTTAGAAAATTCCTCATCCTTTTCACAACAGGATGCACACTTCAACTTTTCACCAGTTTGGAATCCCGGGCCTTCTTTATCACCACTAGTCTTTTGGGATTCTAAAATTTGATCCATGGTGATACGTGATTTGGTCCACTCATCAATTACCTTCTGGAGGTCATTGTTTTGAGCAACCACGTTATCGTTCCTAAGTTGGAGTGCAGTAAGTTCCCAAATTTGGATCGTTACAATCCGTTAAAAGTTAACCGGAATCCGTTAACTGGCCTTTTCCAAGTTAATCGTAATTCGTTAATTTCCCCTTTCCGAGTCAACGAGACTTCCCAGGACTGTCCCGTGCATCCAAATTCCAAAGTGTACTCAACACACGTTATCACATGTAAAACTACCACTTTCCTCGAAATACGTAATTTTTGGGACTTTCCAGGACAGTTCCGGACATTTTTTCAAACAGATTTTTAGAAAACAGTCAAAATCGGGATTAATGGAGCAAAAACCAAGTCTTAGCGACTAAGCTAGACACGTGGCACACATGCACACCCCCATCTCCATCAATCAAATTCAAGGGTGAAAAGCCCAAAATACCCCTGAAATTGAGTGTTAGGCCGTTCGGCCTGTTCTTCCTGAAAAATCAGAATCCTCAGCCAGCCCCAGCAATTTCCAAAATACCTCAAAACACTACAAGAAAACTGGTCTTTCGCGATTGCTTTTGGCGATGGCGAAAAAAGCAGTCACGTTTGAGTATATAAGGAGACGGCCTTTGTGACTGTATTTAGTGCAGTCACAGTAGGCTAGCGTGATGGCTAAGCAGTCACGGATGCCATTACATTATATGTTTTTCCTTTAGCACCAACAATTTAGTCCGGACGCGGGAATGCGAAATTCTAACACGATTGTATTTTTATCAAAGGTGATGGCTTTAGCAATCACGTTTTATAAAAATATTAAATTAAACAATTTAAAAATTGAATTTTTTAGTATTTGCAAAGGAGACTGACTTTGCAATCACGTTATATAAAAAATAAATTAAAAAATTCAATTACTAAATTAAAAAACTTTTTTTTTGTGCATATACACGATTCCACGACTAGAAAAAAAAAACCCTCGTTTTTCGTTTCCTCTCTCAGTCTTCCGCAGCGGCGATTCCTTCCGCTTCCCTCTCAGCGTCAACTGCGATTCCTCCGGCCGGCTATTCTTCCTCCGGCGTTCTTCCTCCCAAGACAAGAGTGACTCTCTCTCTCTCTCTCTCGCTCTCTCGCTCTCTCTCTCTCTCTCTCTCTCTCTCTCTCTCTCTCTCTCTCTCTCGCAGGGGCGGGGTAGGGCTCATCTCCCTCCGACTAATTTGAATTCGATGAAGAATGATAGCTTCTGTTAATTTAGTTTCTGATTTATTTTCATGGAAAAATCTCATTTTGATTTTGATTTGAATTTGGGGCTAAAATTTGGAAATCCACAGTTGGGTTTGATAATGCCCTACCCCGCCCAAATCTGAAGTAACATCAATAGTTTCTTCAATTTGTGGTGCATATACATGGGGGCAAACATTTTTTAAGCAATGTTGCTTTAGATGCTCGATGGCCTCAACCGATGAAACCCGAGTGTTATTCCCGGTGAGTTGATGATAATGCCCTATGTGACTATGTCATATTTGGATACATTATCGCTCTTTATGGTTTTCTTATGAAGACTTAATTCATGTTTCTTTTTAGTTTCTTTTATAAGAAAAGCTGGTTCTAGAGTAATTATCAACTTCTTAGTTTACTTTCTCATGTTTGAAGCTAATGAAAAACAACTTCGACTAGGGAAACCATAAAGAGTAGATCAAAGCTTTGATCGGGTTTGGGACAGTGCTTCAAATTGTAGTTTGATTGAGCAAAGCTCGGTGAAAATAATCATTTCATTAAGGAGTGGAATTTGGAATTGGAATAAACAATTTGTATAAGAAAATGCATTCATTGATTAAGTTGTTGAGATCAAGTATCATTTTTTCAAAAATTCTTTCTTAATTGTTGAACTTATTGTAACGGTAGGAAGAAACTTAAGTCAAACTTGAAAAATCTACCCTAGCTATGCCGGCACCATAACTTTAAAATTTGTGAAGACGCTCTCTAGTCAAGCGCGGAAAATGTTTCTACGATAGCGAGATGACTAGATGTTTGCTTCGCTAAGCATCTTGTTTCATACAGGAAGGCATGATTGTTTAATTGTTATAATTTTGTTCCTCTACTGAAATATCTCTTGAATGTCGAATATCGTATTTGTTTATTTATAAATGTGAATGATACACATTTGTTGTGTTCTTAAACTTCATTTTCAGGAATAATGTCTCATCGAGATTGGATGTATCTAAATGTGAATGATAAGTCCAAACGTGCTATATTTATTAGGAGCTCCTACATCTGATGGTGGGTCTAATACTCCCTATGGATATTCATCCCTACAAGAGTAGGTAAAAGATTCTACAAAGTGAGACTTGTTTCATGCTTAGATCTTTAATATCATCAACTGCATTAGGTGTCCAAGGTAAACCCAATCCAAAATTTTCGTTCTATTCCCACTCACACAAGGAAGATCTGTCTTGGGATGTCAATAATATCAACAAGAGATGCATATCCTGCAAGGTCTCGTGTCTTTGTTTGTTCGATAATAATCTAGCAATTAGAAAGCTGTTGAACATACA
>JAFEMH010001925.1:0-115000 GCA_022495995.1 Adenophora triphylla var. japonica | reverse complement strand
TGGCATGTGATATAAGGTGGTATGTGGTGGCATGTGGCATAGGCATGTGGCATAGGTATGTGGCATAGTGGTATAGGGTATGTGGTATGTGGCATAGGCATGTGGCATGTGGCATAGGTATAGTGGTATAGGTATGTGGTATGTGGTATAAATGTGATAGTGGTATGTGGTATGTATAGGCATGTGGTATGTATAAAAATAATGGCATTAT
Organism: Adenophora triphylla var. japonica; assembly: GCA_022495995.1. Classification (NCBI taxonomy): domain Eukaryota; kingdom Viridiplantae; phylum Streptophyta; class Magnoliopsida; order Asterales; family Campanulaceae; genus Adenophora; species Adenophora triphylla. The sequence goes on along the minus strand of JAFEMH010001925.1, from coordinate 114,789 downwards.
AAAATTAAAATTAATTAATATTTATGATTTATTTATTTTTTCAAAATATCATAAATATTTATGATTTATTTATTTTTATATAAATAAAAATAATGATATTTATTAAATTAAAAATTTTTCAAAAATAATATTTATTGACTCATATTTATTTTTTGAGAGTAATTTAAAATAACTTTCATATTTTATATAAATAAAAATAATGGCATTATAAAATTAAAATTAATTAATATTTATGATTTATTTATTTTTTCAAAAATATCATAAATATTTATGATTTATTTATTTTTATATAAATAAAAATAATGATATTTATTAAATTAAAAATTTTTCAAAAATAATATTTATTGACTCATATTTATTTTTTTGAGAGTAATTTAAAATAACTTTCATATTTTATATAAATAAAAATAATGCCATTATAAAATTAAAATTAATTAATATTTATGATTTATTTATTTTTATATAAATATATCATAAATTATTATGATTTATTTATTTTTATATAAATAAAAATAATGATATTTATTAAATTAAAATTAATAAATATTAATGATTTATTTATTTTTTCAAAAATATAATGAAAACAATTATATTTATTAATAATAGCGGCGGAAATTTCCGTCGCTGAATTTAAAATCGGCATGGAAATTTCCGTCGGTGAGAGTGCCATGTCATCGATCCAGGTGAGCGTACGTATAGTTTAGCTGCCGGATTTACAGCGACGGAATATTCCGCCGCTAAATATTAATTATAGCGTCGGAATTTAATTTCCGCCGCTATAATTAATATTTAGCGGCGAATATTCCGTCGGGGGGAAATTATAAAAACTCATTTAATCTCTCGTATATCAATTACGTATCAATTTCCCTCTCTCTCTTCCCGCTTTCTCTCTCTTCCCGCTCTCTCCGCGACCTAGAAGAAGAATCGCCGCCGTCGTCCACCTCTCCACCGTCTCCGCCGTGACGAACCTTCGCCGTCCACCATCTCCACCGTCTTCACCATCTCGCGTCTCTCTCTCCCTCTCGAAGCGATCCAATTTCTCAATCCTAGCTCTCTCTTCTTCAAGGTACGTGATTTCCCCTCGTTAAACTACATTCGATTGTATTCTTTTTAATCAATTATATTGCCGATGCGGTTTTTGCCAATCTAGGGTTACGTATTTTTGCCAATCTAGGGTTCCGTCCACCTCTCCACCGTCTCACGCCGTCGTCCGTTGGTCCGTCCGCCTCCTTCCACGGTCAATTTCTCTCTCTTCTCTGTATTCATCAACCAGGTATTTCGATTCCCCCTCTTCATCGATTTTTATGATTTATTTATTTATCGATTTCAAGAAATTTCAAGAAATTGGTTAACTGCTTAGGTTTGTTTTTTCTGTTTTTTTTTCTGGAATATTGGCTTATTGTCCTCCTTTGTTAACTAGGTCTTTTGGATAAGACTTGAGTAATATCTTTATTGCATTACTTTGGAGATGTTACGTTTGACTTAAATTTCTACTTGATGGATTTTACATATGTGCTTGTTAATTGAATGTTACTTTATTGATTGGAATTTCTGTCATTCTATTGTTTATTTCTTTGTTGATTGGTTTGTATGATCATGGATTCACATGTTGTCATTAGATTTTCTTCTAGTAAATAAATTTATGTATTTGAGATGAATAAGATTTATACGTAAGAACTTCCGACATAAAGCATGAAATGTACATGGTTAATTATGTTTGTGTAATAGTAGATGTCAAGCCTAAGTGAATGTTAAGAACTTGAGTTTGGATATGAAAACAACCTCTTTCCTATTTTTTTTTTTTTCTAGATATACTATGTACAATGTTATCACCTTTTTCTCCAATGCCGAATGTTTGGGCCTTGGGGTTGCACATTATATTGTGTCTTGAAAACAAGACCTATTTTTTTGGAAGTCCAGTAATCGGTGCTCAATTTGTTCATATTAACTGGATTGAGTTTAATGGCTTAATACCATTTTATGATTGTTGAACAATGATACCAATTTAGTGAAGTGGGATACATTAATTAGAACATAGTTGGAGTAATCAAGTATACGAGATGGCCTAAAGCTTAAGATCAAAGTTGGAACAATGGCTTAAGTTTGCACCCTAGTTAGAGTTAGATGAAAAAGAAAAGAGGAAGAATCGCCTCCTTTGCAAGTCATTCCTTCTTAGAACACCCAAGAATCATTAGCAATCATCCCAAATAATAATGTTCTATGCTTTACGGTGTCACATTTCTGAATTAAAAAATAAATATAGTCTTAGTGCAATATTACTGTGGTATAAACAACGTACTAACAAGCAAAGCACGTTCCTGACGTATAAATGGATGGAAGGTCCAGAATGTACTTTAAGAGGAGGAGCACAATCTAGACAATGTAATCTTGTGTCCATAGAGCAAGCTTGCTAGAGTGAGTGTGGAAGTGCTAACTTTAAGATCAACTTAGACCGAGACCACCTTGAATCTCGCTTTATATGTTATTACTAGTACATATGCCCGTGTCCAAGCACACGGGTGTATTTTTTTTTTTTCATATTAATTTTTTTTTAAATTTAAAAAAATAAAAAAATATCAGCTTACTTAATTAATTTAAGTAAACCCTCCTAAAGCCCACTCTTAGCCCAAACCCAAAGTCTTAGCCCAAATCCAAAGCCCATTTACGTTTTAAGGGCAAAATGGGAAACAGACTAAATAGTGAGGGCAAAATAGGGAAAAACCCCTCCTGAACTGTTCATAGAACTGTTCACTGAGGGGTTTAATTTATACTATAGATTTCACACGAACTCATTTTGCTTGGTACAAATCACATTAAATATCCATTTAAAAGAATTAGGAAGAATAATAACAATTTTGATAACCCAACAAATATATTAAACTAATAAAACAAATATATTAAACTAATAAAAGTAAGCACGAATGATCATGAGTTGAGACTTTAATTGATCTCAATTACAAACAAATAAGTAAGAAAACTGTGGATGAAATAGTTTAGGAACATCTAGTTCTAGATCTCATTTTGGGGCGATTGACGGCATCGCGGACGGTGATTATGTCGCCTACGTTTGAGCGTCTGATATCAATCCTGGTACCCTAGATGCACCTTATATGAAGAACTCGAGTTTTGTAGTAATTCAGAGTCCAGTGATGATGATGGGGACGAAGATTAATAATAGTTTAAAGTTTAAAATTGTATTGTGAATGCTTTAGATTATTAGAACTTTAAAGTTTTATATGTATTGTGAATGCTTTAGATTATTAGAACTTTAAAGTTTCATATGTATTGTGAATGCTTTAGATTATTTTTAATATCCGTCGTTTTATATATATTGTGAATGCTTTAGATTATTAGAACTTTAAAGTTTTATATGTATTGTGAATGCTTTATATTATTAATAGTTTAAAGTTTTATATGTATTGTGAATGCTTTAGATTATTAGAACTTTAAAGTTTTAGATGTATTGTGAATATATTGTTTCCTATTGTTAAAGTTGTATATTTTAATATTTTTACTGTAATACGAGATGAGTTCTAGTAGAAAGGGCAAGGGTAAGAGGACCAAGCCCATTTACACTTTGATTACCGGGACGCAACCGTCCCGATCCGGTAGCGATGGTGTTGACCCCTCACACAAGAGTACTAGCTCCACCTCCGGGGCCGGTACTCGGACTACCGTCGATTCCGAGGGAGGATATATGTGCGGATCTCATCACTTTATGACCAAGTAAGTAACTCTTCATTAATTTGATATAAGTTGGTTCCTTTTTGCTTTATATATAATTCATTATTTAAGTTAAAATGTTATTGTATAAATATACTTGGCGTGTTTGTAGGTGGATACCCCACCACCGGCACTAAGATCGGGCACATGCCGGCGGTCTCGGAAAATGACCGAGTTTTGGCCCAACTGGAAAAAATTGCCACAGAGGCGTAAGGAGGATGCGTGGGATGAGTTTAAGGTAATGTGTTAATGGTTTTTATTTAAAACTTAAATGTTAGTTTGTTATTAAAATGTTATAATTAATAATGATTATACTCTTTTAGTTTTGTAATGTTATCATTATATGTTGTAGGCTAAATATTATTGGGATCCGGACATCGCCGAGGAGACGGCTAGATTTGTTTTCTTTGAAGCGTGCTCACAAGTCGTTTAAGGATTTTATTTGTAACATATTTATCTATCCTTAATTAGTTTAATTAACAATGATTATACTCTTTTAATTTTATAATGTCATCATTATATGTTTACAAGATATTCATATTTTTTATAGGTACCACGAAGAAAAATTATTATCTTGCTCGGCTCGCGGCGGGACAAATGCCCTTGTGTCCTACTTTTATGACCGATGAGGTGTTTGGTCAATTTTGCGAATATTGGGGGTCCCCTGCGGCGAAGGTCAGTATCCGAACAGGCCAAGGCCAATAGAGCAGCTCCTCGGGTCGGCGGCGTTGCATACCGGGGACGCTCACGGTCGCCGAGCATCACGACCGCATGGTATGTATGTTAATTTAAATGTAGTAGTGTATGGATGCTTTTAAATAGGTTTATGTACGTATGTTAGCCGGGAGCCAATGTTGATGCTATGAAATCCATAGTTTTAGTGTAAATGTAGTGTATGCATGCTTTTAAATCGGTTTAAATGTTGCATTTATATATACAATTTCAAAGTAATAATCTCGCTTATTTTATTTATAGGAAAGGGAGTATGGTCCGAATATCACTTTTGTGGATGTTTACGCTAGCACCCATATTCGGAATTCTACGGCGCCGATCAACCTCCGCAATGGGTTGACGATCGATCTCACACGCCTTTGTAAGTAAACTACCATTAAATGACTTGATTTTGAATATGTAAATTTATTTATGTACCTTACATTGTGTATATGATTATAATTGTTTGTTTTATTTTTCAGCCGCATATCAAGCCGCCGTTGTTCCCGAAGGAACGCCTCCGCGAGCCCGTCCCCTTCGTGCTCGATGTTTGGCAGAGGTCACCTCTCGTGGGACATCCAAGGAGAGGAGCCCGAGTGTTAGGGATGGGGGATTACGGGCGGCAATGCCCGTCGACGTCGACCGCCGTCGGCGAAATGTAGCCCACCCCACGTTTCATGATCCGAGGGTCGACACTCGGAGGCTGCGTTGGAGGAGGAGAAACGCGAGCGGGCAAAGCTTGCGGATGCTTGGCGCTCGGACGCAGATGCAGGAGGAGAACGATCGACGTCATGCGCAGATTCGAGACAGCATGCAGACTCAAAGACAATTGGCGCCGTTGATGGCTCATCTCGGCCAGGACTCCCAGTGGTAATTTCCCGCCTCCCAGTGTTGATTGCGGACATTTTTAGACATTTTTAGACATTTTTGTATTAATTTATACTTGTTTGTAAACATTTGAGACATTTGATACCCGCGGGAGCCCCTCCCGCCTCTCCCCCGCTCCACCCCTCTCCCCCTCCCCCTCTCCCCCTCCCCCTCTTCCCTCTCCCCCTCCCCCTCTCCCCCCTCCTCCCCTCCCCCTCTCCCCTCTCCCCTCCCCCTCCCGAATTGGTACGGTGGTATTTAGTTTTTATTTGGTACGCCGATATTTGAATTTTAGTTTTTATAGTTTTAGTTTTATAAATTGAAATGTTATATCAGGTACAAAAAATTTTGGTTTATTGATATTTTAAATTATTTTTTTTAAATTTATTTCAGAATCAGCGACGGAATTTTCCGTCGCTGAAATTAATGCTGAAATTAAAATTAATTAAATAAATTAATTTCAATGACGGAATTTCCGCCGCTATAATCATTTAATTTTTATTTAATTTTTAATTTCAATAAGCGGAAATTTCCGTCGCCGTAATAAAATTTAAATTAAAATTAAATAATTTCAATGACGGTAAATTCCGCCGTGAAATAATTTAATTTTAATTTAAATTTTATTACAATGACGGAAATTTCAGCCGCCGAAATTAATTTAATTAAATTAATTTTTATTACAATGACGGAAATTTCCGCCGAAAATGAAAATTTAATTAAATTAAATTAATATAGCAATGAATTTTCCGTCGCCGAAACCATTAATTCACCGGCGGAATTAATTTCCGTCGGTAAAATAAAAAAATAGCGGCGGAAATTGACCCGTCGGAGCACTGCGACGAGCTGGTAGCGGCGGACCACCGACGGAATTTTTCCGTCGGTGATTTATTTTAGCGACGGAAATATAATTTTAGCGGCGGAAATTTCCGTCGCTAAATGACCTTTTTCTGGTAGTGTCTCTGATTTCTATTTGCATGCACTTAACTGATGATTATAAAATTATATGCTTGCTTCTGCAGGGTCCTAATAACCATCATATGGTGGAGGAAATTGGAAGGACCCTGACAATTATCTTTAGTTCAAGAATGTGTAGTGATGTAGAGCTTGAAGTTGGAAATTTGATCCGCGTTCACCCTCCATGGTATGAGAAGCTCTTTTCTGGTACCTGAACTTCCATTCCCTATATAAAGGGGGGGGCAATGTTTAAAGAATTTTCCTGCAATGTTCAAGTGTACCTCTATTGTAGTCCCCTCCGTCTCTAAATAAGAGTCCATTTTTATGTGGTTACTGTCTTCTCTACAGGAGAGAGGTCCATGTCACAGGGAAAGAAGATGTCACCATTTTATCTACATATTTCTCTCAGGTTTGAGAGCTTGGAACATATTTCCCAGCATAAAAAAGGTAAATCTGGAGCTTGCATTTGCATATACTTTTTTTGTGCACAAGTCATGGTTTTAGGAGCAATGTTAGGGGTAAAAAAAACTCACAAAATTTTGGCCACAAACACAGTTGGCAAAAACTGATTGGATGTTGAATTAATGAGTAGTTGGGCCTACAAACGCAACATCCAATCATTCATTCATTGACAATACTGTTTGTAAGCAAAATTTTGTAATATTTTTTGTGACTTTAGTATTACTTTGGTCTTAGTAGCATTCATCTTTCTGTCTTCATAACTTGGCAACCATTTCAAAAATCTAGTACAAAGGTAGTATGATTGTACTGTAGTATTAAGTTCTTATCAAGTATCTTCCCTAGTACAAGGGTAGCTGGATACCTGATGCAACTTAGGAAAAAATCTACCAACAGATAAAATAAAGAACCATAATAACGGAACTTAATATAACACACAACATTAAAGAAAAACTAAAAGTTAATAATATTATATATATAACTGATGACATTAAGCTAGACATTAGAGGGTAGCCTTTCTCAGTAAAAAAACATGAGAAATAACCTTACATATTATCTAACTACCAAAGTGCAAAATACTAAATCTAACCACTAATAGCTAGCTTGAGTTTCATTTTCTTCCCTAAATGCTGTTAGGTTAAACAAATTTGAAACAGCTTGATATTAGTCACATAAAATAAAAGCACAATAATTTTGTAAAATTCAATTTTAAGTGCCCCTAACCTAGTGACTTTATAACCCTCTTAGAACTGCCATACAGTTGCACCAATTCCTTCCCACCTCATCAATTTCTTCCCCTCCTTTCACTCCCATGCTCTCACTCATTTTCTTTGATTTATCTCTCACAACTTTCCCTACTTTATCCACCACCACATGCTTCACCACCGCCGCCACCGTCTCCCGGTGGAGCCCACCGTTCACATCCCTCACAACCTCCACCCCGACACCGACATCCCCCACCATAACGGGTCTTTGGTGGATGGCAAATTTGTTGCTTCCTTTATGAGACAATGATTTTTGGTGCCAAGGAATGTAGTACATATAGATAAAATACATATCATGGCCTCGGGTAGGGACAACCCACCTTGGATGTGTGTATGAAAGGGAGAATCATATGCATGTAGATCTATCTAAGGTCAGAAAGTAGCTCGTGGTCAGTGAGCTTCTTTCTGGCCTCAGCTTAATTTTTTGTTTATTCTTCATAAAATGGTCTCTGTCCCCACCCCACCCCCAGCTACCACTGAAGGGTATATATAAACTAATATTCTTGAAAAGATGACTTTAACTAGCTGATCTCCGAAAGAATTGTGGTTTCTTTGGGGAAGTGCAAGTTTTAGTTTTTTTTTGTTTTTTCTTCACAATTGTTTTCTGTTAAAATGCTTTATTCTGGGAACTAACCTATAAAGTGTTTTATTCAAGTGCAGGCAGCAAAGGATAAGAGAGGTGGAGGAGCGAAGGTCAAGTGACATGAAGCTAGATAGAAGATCCTGACCTGCTAATACCTTATAGTGAGTTGTCCGAGCAATACATCAAAAGATGGCTAGATTGGCGCTAGGCTTTTTGAAACATGTTCATACTCTTATACAAGATTTGTTGAGCCGTCAACCACCAAGATGACTGGATTGGCTATAAACATGAATCTAGGCTTGTACACTATTTGTCAGTTTCTAGGAACAAGTGTAGGTTGATTGTTGTTATTAGATTAACATGGTAAGATGATACATTTTCTTGACAAACCTAGTAGGTTGATTTTTTTTTGGATTTTGTAACGATGATTATTGTCCATAATATAGTGTTAAATGCAATTAATTTATTAATTTTCATGTTGTGCTAATCAACCTTTCTTTAATTTTTATTCAATTATTAATTATAAATAGGGCTAGTGAAATGGAAAAAAAATATAAATTTAAAGTACCTAAGGCGATTGCATTTGCCGTCTCCTTTTGTTAACCTAAGGCGATTGCATTTGCCATCTCCTTTTCTAAGCTAAGGCGATTGCATTTGTCGTCTCCTTTTTCAAAACCTATGGCGATTGCATTTGCCGTCTCCTTCTTTAAAACCTAAGGCGATTGCATTTGCCGTCTCCTTTGCTGAGCTAAGGCGATTGCAAATGTAATTAAAATAATTAAATAAATAAATTTTAAAAAATCTCTAACGCGATGGCAAAAGCAATCGCGAAAAATAATTGACAAAGGCGACGGCTTTTTTCAGTCACATTATCTTTTTCGCGACAAGGCTTTACGCGATTGCCATTGCGACGGCTTTTCCCGTCGCGTTAGCCTTCCGCGACGGCTTTAAGGGTTTACGCGACGGATTTTGGCCGTCGCAAAAGACCAGTTTTCTTGTAGTGAAAGTCCCTCAAGCTGAAGTTTAGGCCGGACGGCCTGTTCTTCATTTTCACTCCCTATAAATACAACCCATCCCCTTCAGTAAAAAGGGTCAAAAAATATTACTCTTATCAAAAACCCCACAGTTCCAGCCAACCAAACACCCTCCCGAGCCCCAGAAATACCTCAATTTGCGTGAAAACCAAGTTTTCCGACTAAACACGAGCCAAACACTTCCGAAACACCTTCCAAACACCAAATCGTATCTCGTATACGTCCTCCCGAGCCAAAGAGTCAATAACTAGCCATTGGTAACACTCTCACTCTCTAAACTCCGTTTTATCTCAATTTATGCATCATACGCTACTTTCGATCCGATCAAATATCTCAAAATGTAGACGAAACACCGTCTACGGGACTTGATACGTTTTAGTCCCTAATCATCTTCTCTCCCATAAGAGAAGTAATTTCGGGTTAAAACGGCATTCAAGTCCCATTTTTTACTTTTCTGTCATTTACCGTCCGAATCGTTCGATCCGTTGATTCGCACTTTTATCGTCCGAACCGTTTGTTTCGTGATTGTCATTTACAAGTCCGGATCGTTTGATCTATTGATATTGCTATTTACTTTACGCATCTTTACAAATCCGAGTCATTTGGCTCGTCGATCGCATTTTTACCGTCCGATCTTTCGATCTGTTGATACCGCATTTCAATACTGTCATTTACAAGTCTAAGCCGTTTGGTTTGTTGATAGTATTTACTTACAAAAGTTTGAGTCACAAAATGACTTGTTGATCGCATTTCATTTACTACCATTTTCATAAAAATTGGTAACATCGTAATGCCCGGTTCAAAACCGAAAGTTCGTCATTCGAACTCCTTTTCAATACCCCTCAAAATCGACGTTTGTCATTCAAACGCTCATTTCAAACTCAAAATTGACGTTTGTTATTCAAACGCTCATTTCAAACTCAAAATCGACGTTTGACATTCAAACGCTCATTTCCGACTTAAAATCGACGTTTGTCATTCAAACGCTCTTTTACCAAAATCAACGTTTGTCATTCAAACTAAAGATTTCAGTTCGTCATTCGGACTCCTTTTCAAAACCCCTCAAAACCGACGTTTGTCATTCAAACGCTCTTTTTACCAAAATCAATGTTTGTCATTCAAACCAATATTAAAGCTTGTCATTCAAGCTCATTTTCGAAAGCAACACGAACACACACACGCACACTTTTCGAGAAAAGGTAGAAAGACTCGTCATACGAGGCATTTCGGGTAATCTCAATATACTCTTCCCGAAATGTAACGTGACCTCCGAACCTAACAATCTCTGTTCAAAAAAGCCTTTTCCCAAGTTTTGGCTACCAATCAAAACAACCTCCTTTTCAAAGCCTTTTCCCAAGTTTTGGCTACCAATCAAAACGACCTCCTTTTCAAAGCCTTTTCCCATGTTTTGCATGTTTTGGCTACCAATCAAAACGACCTCCTTTTCAAAGCCTTTTACTAAGTTTTGGCTACCAATCAAAATGACCTCCTTTTTCAAACCAGCCTTTTTCAAAGTTTAGGCTCATAATACAAAATGCGTGGCGACTCCTCTCCTTTCGGCGAGGTCCCAAGTAAGAAAGCCGCTTGCCGCGTTTCCGCGCGCGATCCGGGTAATTATTTTGAGGGAGATACAATTCTCTGTGTCATGTCTGTGGTACTTGGGAAAGGAAAAATACTTAGAGTTGTTGCGAACATGTTTTGTTATATCAATGAGTGGTCGGGGATATGTTAGGCTTATCAATTGCATGATCTTCTTGATGGGTTTAGTGAGAGGGGTGAAGACCTTGGCTTTTTCGGTAGCTCGAGTCCTATTCTTTCCCTTGTAGTTACTTCCATTGGAAGCCTGGTTGGTGACAGTCGTATCTGCTACTGATTTTTGAGACCTCTTCTTGCTTTTCTCTTCTGCCATAGCTATGGCGTAAGCCACATTGTATAGATCAAATTTTGACTTAGGCTCCCTTGCAGAGGGTTTGACTTAGGCTCCCTTGCAGAGGGTTCATAGATTAATTGTCCAGTTCTCAGTTCAGAGTTGAAGCAGACAATCACCTCTCGGTCAGTTAAGCTTTCCTCTACCTGGTCAGCCATGGCTCTAAACCGATTATAATAACTTAGCGTGGTTTCATTTTTACCTTGCTCGATGTTGGCAAGGTCTGTCAGTCTTTTCTTTCTCTACCAGCTGTTGCAAAGTGATCCAGGAACCTCCTCCACATGATTTTCCAACTGTCAATGCTTCCCTTCTTTTGCTCACAGAACCAGGACAGGGTTGTTTCGGAGAAGGTACTCGCAAAAGCCTTTTCGAGGAGAGGGGTTAGGACGAGTAGGGGTCTTTTGCCTAGCTTGACTGAGCCTTGCTCTTAAATCAGCCAAGTTAACCTCTTGGTCCCTTTGATTGTTCAGTTGATTCCTCAAATTCCCCTCGTTTCATGTGTTTCAATGTCCAGGAGCTTTATGATGAGGATAACATCTTGAGTGTGGATCTGCTTGGATCTAACACCAACATCGTGATGTGGGGGATTTTGGTCAGGGGAAGATTTTCTCTATTCCCCCAACTATCACGTCTATCAAAATGACTTTTCCCCACCCAAGGGAATTCCCTGTCCTGGTAGGTCTTTTGAATTCAGCCAGGGAGTGTTATGGATCCAACTGGAGCAAGCCATTTGTGTTTCATAAATGCATTGTAGAGTGTCCATCCCGCGATGCATAAGAGTTTTGCGATCAATTGGTGGTAAAGATGTCTTATTGGCTTCCTTAGGGGCATTCCTCCCCGTGTGACTACCTGCTTGTCGTCCTCATCGTCGTCGACGGGGAGGATTCAGTAGAACTTCAGTTAGTTACTGGCAGTCCACTATAACGTCTGGTCATTCCTAGTGGTGGCAGCCCATCGTTTAAGGGTGGAGGAGGTGGCAGTCTCCCATTGGCAAGAGGAATAGTAGTCCCAGCATTGCCATGAGTCTCCTCCACAAGAGGGTAATCCTGATCAGGAGTGATACTAGCAGTGTGTCTTTCTTTCATTAGGATTAGAAGAACGAAGCAGAATTTTTCTGGCTATTCAAAGTATAATTCGATCGTTTTCCGGCAATGGAACCAAACTGATGATGCCAAAAACATTTGAATCAGCTCAAATCCAGCGGTAGGTTATATCCTATATGTTTGAATATCCTGAAAAGGATGAATAAACACGTAAACTAAGCCGGGGCTTCACCGGCGAAGGCTCTCCGGCGTGAGAGTAAGTATTTGTATTGTAGAGACCAAATCAATTGACAAAAGCTTATGGTCAAGAGAATGCGTGTGTGTATACCTGCCAGAATTGTGTGAATTATGGCTTGTATTTATAGGTGTAGGATATAGAGTCCTGCGTTGTATAGGAAGTTAGCAGAGATAATGATTTGAATCCTACTTGGATTCTAACTTCCCACAATCCTTATTGTAGTAGGATTATAACATCCTTCTGTACATATGTATAGGAGGCTTGCTTCTCGGCATAAAATGTTGGTCGACATATGAATATGCCGGGTAAGGAGGTGAACAAGGGTAGGGAGTCCCATTCCCCTTGTCTTGATTTTGGCCGAGGAGGCTCTGGTCATCATTTGATGATGTCTTGGTCGACATCTGAGGTTGCCTTGGTTGACATATTCTTCTATTAATGCCTTAGTCATAAAATCACTCAACTATGTTTAGGTTGATATAGTGAGAAACGACGAGAAGGCTTTAGGAGCATAGTTAGGAAACCCCATTCCCTATGTCTTATTTGGTACTTGTGTAAATATTTCTTTGAGCCCAATACATTGGGACTTGCCCGATTGGTTTATGACGAATGTTTGTACTCGGTTTATACCGTTAAAAATATATATATATTTCCCCTTAATTTATGTGTGCCACCAACATATTGAATATTATCATGAGGCCCAGGGAGCATAGGTTTTTTAAGATTTATGGACTCATAGATTAAGAAAGTTAATGAATACTCCTTCCGTCCATTTAGTAGGTTCACGGTTACTGTTTGCACATTTATTAAGGAGGGAGTATTATATTGAAAGTGTTATGAGTATGAAAGTAAAATAGGAGAGAGAATGAGTGGAGGGAATAGTAAATTATAATGGTGTTGTGAGTATTAAAATAATGTAGGAGAGAGAATGAATGGAGAGAATAGTAAATTATAGTGGGGTAGGGTTAATATTTTAATAATATAAAGTTTCCATTTTAGGAAAGAAACAAAGTGTGATCCATGTAAATGAACGCCCAAAATAGAAAGTGTGAATCATGTAAATGGACTGAGGGAGTATGTGTGAAAAAAATGAAGCACCATTAAGATAATTCAGTTATCTTAATAATTAAATGATTGTAAGATAAATATTGAAATAAATTTAACTCGTTAAACAACAAATATTATGAAATGGGGGAGTAATATATTATTATATAACCAGATAACAATTATTATCATTTTAAATTTTGATATTAGAACAAATGATGGAAACGGAAATTAAACCGTCAGGAAAGAATTGGTTTTATAAAAAGGACTTTTCTATTGTGTGTCCATGGGCACATGATAAGAATTAAAGATTTTCTTGTAATATGTGTCAAATTAATAAATTTTTTAAAAATTTTCTTGTAATGTGTGTCAAATTAATAAAAGTATTAATTTGACACACATTACAAGAGAATTTTTAAAAGATTCTCTTGTAATGTGTGTCAAATTAATATTTTTATTAATTTGACACACATTACAAGTGAATCTTTTAATCCTTATCATATGCCTATGGGCACACAATAAAAAAATCCTTATAAAAATGTGTTTTTTCAATTGATTAGAAAAATGTGTTTTTAAAATGTGGACTCCCAAAATCACAAAACACTACCGTTGACACTAAATTAATACTACCAGTATAAATTACAAAGAGTGTTAGTGCAGGACTTAAAAAGCCCAAAGGATGTTGCTTAAAACTCAAACAGGTACTTGAAATTACTATAAATAAGTGGTAGTGCTAAAAGAGGAATTTTTTTCCCCAAAATATTGCTTTTTAAAAATTTAAATACCAAATTAACATTGATGAAAAAGTATGTATCAAACTAGCACTTTCAACTTGGATTCCGGAATTGATAATTCCGAAATAATGTATTCCGGAATTACCAATTCCGGAATCCCTTTTTTTTTTTTTTCAAAACCGAATTAACAAAATAACATTTTCGGAAAATTCAATTCAGGAATTGGTAATTCCGGAATAATTTTTTTTTTTTTTACAAAACTGAAAAATCTTGGATTTTGTAAAATTGAATTCCGAAATGCAAATTCCGAAATTCATTTTTATAAAAAAACGTTAGACTTGTACCATAAAAACGTTAGGCTTATACTTAGGTATTTTTCACAATTACTAATTAAATTTCTTAGCAGCCGTATTAGCATTGGGAAGCCAATATATTTAACCAATCTTCAACATTAAAGCCTAGGAGACTTTGAGCTTTAAATCCATTAATGGAGTAATTAATTTATAGTACAAGCCTAACGTTTTTTTTATAAAAATGAATTCCGGAATTTGCATTTCCGAAATTCAATTTCGCAAAATCCAAGATTTTTCAGTTTTGTAAAAAAAAAAAATTAATTCCGGAATTACCAATTTCGGAATTGAATTTTCCGTAAATATTATTTTGTTAATTCGGTTTTGAAAAAAAAAAATTCCGGAATTGGTAATTCCGGATTACATTATTTCGGAATTATCAATTCCGAAATCCAAGTTGAAAGTGCTAGTTTGGTACATATTTTTTCATCAATGTTAATTTGATATTTAAATTTTTAAAAAGCAATATTTTGGAAAAAAAAAAAAAGAGTCAAGGACTCTTAAACCCATAGTCCATATTAATAAGCCATTTTAACCCATTTGAGATGAAAATCCCACTAAACCCCAACCTTAACGGACCATAAGCGCTGTTAATTTCCCGTAACCTGACATAGCCTCCCATAATCAAAAATGTCAAAACTCTCGAGAAACCCTCTCATTCTCTCTCTCAACCCAAATCAAACTCTAATCGAGACCATAGCCGCGTTAATCGAAGCCATTGAAGCTCCGTTGAAGATCGGCGTCTGAACAACTCCATTTAATGGCTTCGTCAATCAAAAAAATTACGATATCAGACCCTTTTTTTTTTGTAAATGGTTTGTAACTGTGTTCGAAATTGAAGCCCTAATCGATGCAATTGAAGCCCTGATTCAGGTCTATTTGAAGACATTCTCAACCACCATTGAAGCCCTGATCAATCGAGAAATGATAGGTATCAGAAACATGTATAAGACGTTAAATTAATTTTGAAATTATTTGTTGAATTTTTTGGGGTTTGTCAATGTCTTTTACCCCTTGGTATAGGACTTGTTCAAGTTAGATTTTGTCATATGAACTGGTTGTTTGAATTTTTGGGGTTTGTCAATGTTGTAAGGCACTTTTACATGTCTTTTACCCTTTGATATAGGACCTGTTCAAGTGACCTTTTGTCATATGAAATGTTTATTTAAATTTTTGGGGTTTTTCAATGTTGTAAAGGCACTTTTACAGGTCTTTTACCCCTTGGTACAGGTCGTATACCCATTAGTATAGGACCTGTTGTATTATGCATTTGATTTGAGAAATGTGCTTCATTTTTTTATTACTAGTGTGTAAAAATGAAGACGATGAAGACGATGTTTGATAGAGGAGTCATTAGCAAGACTTATGAAGACGATGTTGTCTCGAAGTATCGAGGGAAGATGATACGTGACATTTTAGCAAGTCCAAATTGTCCTTATCATTCATATTGGTTGGAATGATAAATATTGGTTGTTGTTGAAAAATTTACTTATAATGTTAGTTAAATATATTGGTTAATTCATATTGTGTTTTTTGCCAATTTGCAAAAATTAAACAGCTTTGTATATGATATTGCCAGGTCTTATACAAGTTGCTATAGGACCAATTAAAGGGCTTATATCTTTGTATATGATATTGCCAGGTCCTATACCAGTTGCTATAGGACCAATTAAAGGGCTTATATCTTTGTATATGATGTTGCCAGGTCCTATACCAGTTGCTATAGGACCAATTAAAGGGCTTATAGCTTTGTATATGATATTGACAGGTCCTATACCAATTGTTATAGGACCATTCAAAGGTCTTATTGCTTTGTATATGATGTTGCCAGGTCCTATACCAGTTGCTATAGGACCAATTAAAGGGCTTATAGCTTTATATATGATATTGACAGGTCCTACACCAATTGCTATAGGACCATTCAAAGGTCTTATAGCTTTGTATATGATATTGACAGATCCTATAAAAATTGCTATAGGACCAATTAAAGGGCTTATAGCTTTGTATATGATATTGCCAGGTCCTATACCAGTTGCTATAGGACCATTCAAAGTTCTTATTGCTTTGAATATGATGTTGGCAGGTCCTATACCAATTGCTATAGGACCAATTAAAGGGCTTATAGCTTTGTATATGATGTTGGCAGGTCCTATACCCATTGCTATAGGAACAATTAAAGGGCTTATAGCTTTGTATATGATGTTGCCAGGTCCTATATCAATTGCTATAGGACCAATTAAAGGGCTTATAGCTTTGTATATGATGTTGCCAAGACCTATACCAGTTGCTATAGGACCAACTAAGGGGCTTATAGCTTTGTATATGATGTTGCCAGGTCCTATACCAATTGCTATAGGACCAATTAAGGGGCTTATAGATTTGTATATGATGTTGCTAAGTCCTATATCAATTAATCAAAATTCTTAAATTGAAATGATTGTATAACATTCTAATGAACACATGTGTAAAATGTCAAAAAAGACATTATTTTGAGACAATAACCACAAAAAGTCTACAATTCCTAAACCAGTGCTATAGGACCATTCTTAAATTCTTCTCTTCTTCAACACTTCAAAAGAGACTTCTTCAACACTTCAAAAAGTCTACAATTCCTGCACAATTGAAAAAAAAATCATTTTGAGATAGTAACTACAACAGCAGAACCATGTATAATAGAGCACAGCCAAATTAAACTCCAACAGCTACAAGATAGCAATTCAGGTATAGCAACAACGACAAAGCAATACATCATGACACATAATGGTGATAACTACAAACACCAAACTTCCTAGAATAAGAGAATAGCAACATAGCACTATAGCATTTGCAGAATTAGCAATTGGTATAGGACTTTGCAACATCATATACAAAAATATAATCCCTTTAATTGGTCCTATAGCAATTGGTATAGGACATGACAACATCATATACACAGCTATATGGCCTTTAAATGGTCCTATAGCAATTGGTATAGGACCATTCAACATCAAATACACAGCTATAAAACCTTTAAATGCTCCTATAGCAACTGGTATAGGACTTGAAAACATCATATACAAAGCTATAAGACCTTTGAATGGTCCTATACAAGTGATATAGGACCTGCAACTTGATTTACAAAGACGGGTCGAGATGAGTAACAAAGAAAGTGATGAAAAGTAAATAAAATTGAGACGGAACGAACATCAATTATTCATCAAAAAAATCAAAAATTCTGAGTAAAAAAATATTCATTTAATAAGAGAACTCTTCCCATCAATGAGTGAATTCAATCAAAATATTCATCAAAAACTCAAAATTCTGAAGTAAAAAAAAAAAATCCAAACATAATCAAGACGTAATTCAATCAAAATAATAATTCGATATTTAATCATCAAAATTCAAACACAATCAATTGAGTCTTCAATCAAACAATTCATTAGATATAATACCTTTTACTTTTCAATTTAGTGAGCGATTGAATTGCAGATTCAAAATGAGCCACGAAAGTTCTTCAATGGCGGAAATTCGAATTTCTTCAATAGCGAAATTGGATCCTTAAGAAACGGCATGAATTAAGCGATCATTATTAATCGCCAAGAGAGAGAGACGGTATAGTTAACGGAGCCGTATATAATTTTGGCCGGTATATATTATATTGGGGTTTAAAGGGATTTTGATTTGGAATATAAAAGGGGGTTGCCTTTTTAAATTTGGGCTGGGTTTTGATGGGTTATGATTTGAGCTATGTGGATAAAGAGGAATTTTTCCAAAAAAAAATCGCTAAAAGAGTGTCGTGTTACGTTTTATTGTTAAATCAAACGGGCCCCTAAAAGTATTATTAGTGGAAGTGTTATAAAAGAGTCGGTGCATTTGTTTTTATATGCTAGTAAATGGGTTATTAAGGATCGGTGCATGTATTTGAAGAGTGTATGTAAATGTGCTAAAGAGTGTCATGTCTTTATAAGTTTCAATTATTTATAAAAATGTTACTGCTTATTTTAAAAGAAGTTCCATTTATTTATAAAATGTCGCCACACATTTTTTTTAAAAATATACAAATACTTATAAAAACTCACTGCACATTTTAAAAATATTTTTTCATAATCTTTAATCATTAAGAAAATATGTTTTTTGCTGGGATCTTCACATAAATAAAAGGGTAAATCCAATTGCACATTTTAAAAATATTTTTTCATCATCTTTAATCATTAAGAAAATACATTTTTGCTTGGATCTTCACATAAATAAAAAGGTAAATCCAATCACTTGTTAGACTATCCGCGGTGGTGAACAGGGCATGGTTACTCTATGTACTCCACATCAGCTACACATCATCCGTAATCATTAACTATAACTCCATCTTATTTTGCAACCAATGGTGATAAAAGTTATCAGTTTCTCTCTCATATTTTTTACTATACCCACTATATATATTTTCTATTTTCTACTCATTTCTATACAAATTATTATCATTATTCATATTATTATTAACTATATATGAAAAAATAATCTATATATTTTAATTATATATTTTTAGTTACAATTAAATAATTTTATTAATATTAATATTATTTAATAATTATAATAATTTATATTGACAAGTTAAAAATATCTTATTATAAACTATATAATTTAACATACAACAGAAAAAGTAAAATTACATAATTTAGCAAACAACAAAAATTAAAATTACATAGTACACACTCTAGTATATAACACATAATTTTAATTATCATCAACTTCCTCATTAATTTTTTTCCCAAATATTCTCACTTAAATCTTTGTTCAGTGACTTATTGATATTTGTATCTCGAATTCGACTTCGATTACTTATATATGATGATAAGTCATAATCTCGAACATTGGAGAAAGTAAACCTTTCATTTTCACTTCTAGTTGATGCTTGATTTAAAAGAAATTTTCTTCATAGTCTATTGGATCAAAATGTGTATGTGTTGAATGCTCGTCTTCAACTATCATGTTGTGAATGATGATACAAGCAATCATAATTTTACCCAAGATACTCCTACTCCATGCTAGAACAGGTTGTCAAACTATAGTAAATCGAGTTTGTAAAACTCCAAAACCACGCTTCACATCTTTTCTCACTGCCGTTTGTTTCTTAGCAAATAATTTATGCTTTGCTATCTGCGGGGCACTAATTGATTGAATAAAGGCCACCCATTTTGGATATATTTCATTAGTAAGATAAAATCTCATATTTTATGAATGATTATTCACAACATAATTAACAAGTGGAGTATGACTTTCTGATATATCTATAAATATTGGAGAACAATCAAGGACATTTATATCATTACACGAACCTGGTGTTCCAAAAAATGCATGCAAAATCCCTAGATCGCACGTGGCTACAACTTCTAGGATTAATGTTGGATTTTTATTTCTACCTTGAAACTGCCCTCTCCAACCTCGTGGAAAATTTTTCCATGTCCAATGCATACAGTCGATACTGCCCATCATTCATGGAAATCCATGCTACTATCCTTGTCGGAGTAACGTAACTATATCACCGACATTCGACCTTCTCATATAACGGTACATAACTGAATTATGACACCTTAACTAAAATGAAGAACACACACCTTCGATGTAGTTTCAGCGACATTTAGATATTCATCAACTGATTCGTATGCAATACCATATACTAGTATATGCATAGCGGTAATGCATTTTTGCTCAATCGATAGACTAAGTCTACCACTAGCATCAAATTTCTGGTTGAAATTGTCATCAGATGCACGCAATGCTTCCCATGATACGACAAAAGACATGACGCCTCATTCGGTATTTACGACAAAACATTTCTTCAGGATAACTGGTGTGTTCAGCAAAATATTATTTATATAGTATGTTATGGCCTTCTTCGATGTCTCTGCGCACGTCTCTTCTCCGAGCTTCAGGCAATGGCCTATCAATAGTTGATGAGATTCGAGGAATGAATGAGCGTACGACCGCTTCTTCATTTTGGCACCTTTCATTAGTCGATTTATCCCATTCCTTGACTATACTAAACATTGATTCATAATCGTTATCACTTGAACTTGATGATGATGAGTTTGATGATGAATGCATTTTTATTTATCTTTGAGGAAGGTTTAAGGCACGTTGTAGAAGAATTGGAGGATGATTGTAGATTTGGTGTATAAAACTTTTAAGAAATATCTCTTTAATAGAAGAAGAAAATAATTGAGGTTAAATTGATATGTCAGTTTATCAACATCGGATGCTCTAAAAGATGAAATATCATTTTCAAGCTTTATTGTTGAAATGACTTATCAATTTTGTCATCTTTAAAAAATAAAGTGACCTATCAATAAAGAAAACAATGTTTGTTTCATCATTATATTCAATAAAATATAGAGCCAATGATATTCAAATCTCAATAAAGGCTGACAGTGTTGATTTCATCATTTAATAATTTCAATGAATAATAACTTACATAAATAATATAAAGATTACAATAAAACTTAACACATGAGAAACTAAATAAAATTACAACAATAATTAGAAGTTCAACTAATATAACTAAATATTCTTGAATACTTCATACAATCTGGCATATAGCTCCATTTCTTTTGATGACAAAATTGATTTCCCCATCAATATACTATAAAGTTTGAACATTTTATTCCGCTCCTTCTCCGCTAGCCTTTGATCCTTCTCTGCTTGCCTTTTTTCTTCCTTTTCTTTAAAAAATTCAAGCATTTGCTTCCCTAATTGAAGTCGCTCAACATCCATCTCGCGATTTGTATTCAGACTATTGATGCAATTTGTTATATCATCTTAATCAACACTAGAAGAAGTAGTTTTCTTACCTTTTTTCTTAGCCCTCCTCACTCCTAAAGGTCGAACCTCAATTGTTGGTGCATTTGAGTTTGATCTCTTTGAACTATGACTGCTTTCTTGATCTTTTGTAGTCATCCCACCTTGCCAATTTGAATAGTGTTTCAACAAATCCTAACAATGCTCGAGAAGAAATTTGTGTCAATTGTTAGTTTTTTCCCATATTCTCGAGCTTCATCCATAACATTGTCCTCATTACAATCGCTCTTCTTTTTTCGTTGTACTTCCGCATAAACTCCAACCCACTTATTCACTTGGAAGTTAATTCTTTTCCAACGAGATCTGCATGACTCCTCATTTCTTCAAACATTGCTATTATATTTGCCCAAAGGATACTTTTCTTTTGGTTTGTACCAGTGAACGTATCTCCACTGGCCTCAAGGTAAGCCGAACATAGTGCTCTGTCTTGAGGTATAGTCCACGCCCTCCTATCTCTCTTACTTTTGGATTTCCCAGGTTCGTTAGAAGGAATTGTGAGATCTTCCTCATCAACATTAACTTCAAGATCTTGAAATAAATTTCTCGAACTATCTAAATCACCAACAGGAATTTTAGGAGACCTATTATATTGTTGCGATGATGGAAATTCGGGATTTGACGAATAAAATTGGACATTTTGAAAAGACAACATATTTGGGGAAAAATTAGGATTATATTGAGATTGAAACAAATTTGAAGCATTGGGATTACTAGGAATTTGTTGAGGTTGAGGATAAAATCCCATCATTTGAGATAGTTGAGAATTGTTTAACAAATTTGGATCAGTAGGCATATGAAAATTTGGAGGATTTCTATTGGCATTTAAATTCGTTTGGGAAGTTGACCTTTTCCCGGTGCCCCCTCTAAGATTTCCAAAAAAAAAAAAAAAAGAATTCGTCGCTTTATGGCTTACAGGAGTAGCTGGTTCACGAATTTCATTAACTTTCATTTACAAGAAAAACAGGTTTTAGCGACGGAAAAATTTGTCGCTAAAAGTCAAAATTTCGTCGCTAAAACGATTTACCGACGAATTTTTTCCGTCACTAAAACCCTCGTCGCTAATGTTTACCGACGAAATTTTATGTCCGTCGGTAATTTAGTGAGGGACCAATCCCTCGTTAATTGATTCCAAGCCGTCGCTAATAACATGGATGGGACGACAAATTTATGGTATTTTGCGATGGAATAATCCGTCGTTATTGTTTAAAATCCGTCGCAAAAATGGAAAAGTTAGTAATTTGTGGACGACAAAATAACGAGGGATATAGCGACGGATTTTCCGTCGCTAAAATTTATTACATATTTTCACAATTTTATTAATTTTTCTTTTTTCAATATTTTTATTTTTGATATAACAAATTACCGACGGATATTTTCGTCGCTAATTTGATTTTTTTTATTAAAAAAATTATATATATATATATATATATATATATATATATATATATATATATATATATATATATATATATATATTTCAACAGTTATACTTTGCTCCCCTCAACTTCCAAATCAATTTAATCAATCCCTTAATTTTTATTATTCTCAAATCAGTCCTTGATATTTTAACAGTTACACTTTGCTCCCTCAACTTCTCTTATACTCAAAACAGTCTTTACATATCAGTTTCTTTTACTTTGATTCCTAAGCTTCCAAAAATACAGTTAAAGTCCTAAAAATCTTCTACAATCCTCTAGCACCAACAACCATCAAGCAACCACCAAGCAACCACCAGAAGATCTGCATACAAAGCCTCAAATTTGTGCTCATTAGTGGATCTGAACACATACACACACAAAAGTACAAAAAAAAAGAGCTAGATCTACATAGATCTGTAATAAAAATTCAGATTTGAACAAGAAATAGATAGAAATAGAGGAAAATAGAGAGAAAAACTTACCGAAAATTGAATAATAGAACTGCATGAAATATGAGAGTTTATGCCAAATACGAATAAAAAAATATAATCAAATAATAATTTGTCTATCTATAGAAAATATCTGTCAACATTGGCAGCATAAGTAACCTAAGAAGTAGAATTATAAACCAAAACAAGAGTAAAGTTTCTATAGTATCTTAGGTGCACCGGAAAACACCATTATCAGACCAAATATAGTCTCAGAAGACGGGGCACCCATTAACCTTTATCCCCGGTGCAGTAGGGCAAGAAGCCAATGGACAATGATCATAAAAGTCCAAACCCCACCATTCTGGTCCGTTGATTCCCTTAGATTGAAGGGTGAAGTAAATCAACATTCCCATGAAAGCAATTCCAACATCCATAGCAACTATTAACAGATAGTTATGCCTAGCCCACCACCCCTTATGTCTCTTATACACATAGAAGCTGAAAAACAGTCCCACTGCCCCCCACATCAGGTAGTTCACCACCCGAGCCGGCTGCATCATCGTTGAAGGATGACGGGGAGAAGGTGGGAGGACGACGGTGAGAATGGTGAAGAGAGAGAGAGAGAGAGAAGATGAGGGAGGCGGATGGTGATGTCGAATTGAGTGGGAAGGAACATGAAGAGAGAGAGAGAGAAGATGAGGGAGGCGGATGGTGAAGTGTTGGTCCCAAAGGTGGCAACAAGGGTGAAAATACAGCAAGAGGGGGAGGGTGAATAGCTGTTTAAAATTTTTCGCCCTCGATTTAAAACTAATCCTCTATACTTACAAAACCTCTTGCAGTGTATAAGAAACTGCAAGTAGAGTTATAAAATGCACAACGGAATAATAAAGTTACAAAGCGGTTTTGAGAGAGGCGGTTTGTAAAGCGGTTTTGGTAAAGCGGTTTTGACAAGTGCAGTTTTACAAACAAGTGTAGTTTTGACAATGTTAAATCCAAACACTATTTCACAATAATGGATATCTAAATAAAGATCAAACAGAGAGAAAAGTAGATAATCAGTAAGCACAAGAAATATAAATGTTGAAAGTAAGAACACAATATTTGGAGTGGTTCAATCGATAAACGATCTACGTCCACTACCAAGATGGTTAGTATTGGATTTTAAAGAGTGATTTTACTATGAGTATGAGGGATTACAAGTTACAAAGATCAATACTCAAATCTAAAATCTATTCTATGAAGATCAAATCCTAAGACTATAACCAGTGTATCTCAAGTGATTAATCTATGTGATTAAACAAGTGAGGTGTGTGTGTGAGAACAAGATCAAGGCTCTTTAAATCTATGAGATGTAGAGCACAATGATTCTTGATGTGTTAAGGCTTGATTTCTGGGCTGGGGAATATTTCTTGAAGGTTGAAGATGAAGATTCAAAGGACTTAGAATTTCTGGGCAGAGCTTCAACTTCTTATGAACTCGCAGCGATTTCTCAAGTTTCAAGCAAGCTTCAAATGAAGAAGGTTGGGGGTATTTATACCCAAGCATCAAGAATATAGCCGTTGGACACAGCTATTGTAAGGACAGTCCTTGATGCAATCCCATTGGTCCACAACAACAACTTTTGTCCTTTGGAACTGTTGATGCAGGTAAAGCTGATCAGACCTCAGCTGCAATCAAGGTGGTTAGGACATCTGTCACCTTTTTAAGATCCTTGCAGATCTTGTCAGAAAAGTAGTCACGTGACAAGATATGGTGGTTGACATTTGGTATTGCTGACGTGGATTCCAACGGTCAATGAGGTTCACTTCAAGTAGCCAATTATTGGAGCGGTTCAGGTGTGCATGAGGTTGAAAGTAAGCTGTTCCACCTGAAGCGGTTGCAGAGTGTGGTCCTAAAGAAATGTTAACTGCAAGGAAGCGGTTCATAAGCTATTTGTACTTAGGAGTTCCACAAGCAGTTTCATACTGAGTTACACCAGGCGGTACCAGGAGCGGTTCAGCCTAGGCGGTTTTCATGGGGTGGTCTGAAACTCTGAACTGCAATCCTCAGATCCAATGAGTCTTGTGCCAGTCTTCAAGCCTAAATTTAACCTATTCTATAAAATGGACTTAGCTAAAAAATTGAAGTCTAAGCTTCATTACATAGGGTCCTAAAGTCCTTAAAATAGACAGGAGGTTATGGTATCAATCAAATCTTATACAAAATAGGAGTTAAAACATATGCATACCCAACAATCTCCCCCTATTTGATTGATGCCATTACCTACTATAGCAAAAGCAAATATTTTACTTGGTAAAACATGTCCATAAGAATTAACATGGTAAGTCATGTCCCAAGTCAATGCACACACTAGCTTAAGCTATAGATTTCTATACTATCTGAAATATTGAAAAACTTACAATTTGAAGAGTATAGAAATGCATTCAGTGCACTTAAAAAATGTGAGTTTAAGTTCAATTGCAGTTTAAACTGAATGTTTAAACATCAATTCAAAAGAGTGATTTTTAAGTTGAAAAATATTTGAATGAGGTTTAAGACCTTAAGCGGTTTCATTGTTCTACAAACAAGCAGTTTGATATGAACAAGGTTTTGGAACCATGATGCAATTTCCATTAATTCCCAAAGTGTTTACAGATACAGGAATGGAAGAAAATTACAAGGTTACAAAAATAAAGTAAGTTGGACAAAAAGAAATACAAGAAAAGTGCGGTCCAACTTACAAAATGCGGTTCAAGAATAATTAAGGAGAAGCGGTTATTGCTGGGGCGGCTTGTTAACTTCATGCTCAGCTCCACTGGTCCCAGCTCTTGATTGGTTTGGCTCAAAAGCATTCCTTAATCTTCTTACTTCTTCAGCAGTCCTTATCAAAGTTGACTCTAGCTTCTTCAAAGCATTGACTGAGTGAGCAGAAGTAGAGTTGGTGGCACCAACCGCTTTGGTATTTTCCACAAGATTTTCCTTGATTATGTCAAGCTTCACATTGACAGAGGAATAGATAGAGTTGAAAATGGTGTGGAGTTCCTCTTGAACTAAAGCGGTTTGGGCTTGGATTGCTTGTTCCATAGGCTCAAGATCCACAGATACCTTCAGGGAGGATTTGAGTTCATTGACTGTTGAGCCTAGTCTGGAGTTGAATCCTTCCCTGAGGTTGTCCAAGCGGTCATTGAACTCATCTGGGATCTCGTTCAGCTTGGCCTTCACTTCTCCAAAGAACGGTATCAAGATTGACCTTAGAATCTACTTTGAAACAGTCAATCTGAGCAAGCACTTCCTCACGCAAATTATCCAGGGCGGTCTGGACAACTTGAGATAATTGCGGTCTGGATTGAAGGAAATCAAGGAATTTTGAGCTTAAGCTACCTAGATCCTTTTCAAGGGAGGAACAAAGTTTTTCTCCAAGGATATCCAAAGATTTTTTCATCTCCTCAACTGATGCTTTATCTTCCAAGGCATTGACCATACCCACTTCAAGAGATTTCTGAAAGGCTTCAGAAGCGGTTTTGATCAAGGAAACGGTTTGGTCAGGAGGGGCGGTTGAGGAGGAGGATGGAATTGCTGTAGATCTCTCCCCCTTAATGGCATCAAGCAAGGAAGCCTTAAGGGTTACCAACTCAAGGGAGTGAGATTCTACCTTGGCTTGTAAGGAGCGGTTGGATTCAAGGAGGGAGGCATTTGAAGTGGTCAAAGATATGACATGGCCTTGGTTTATAACAAGTTGGCCTTGAATCAGATTAAGGGTTTGGAGTATTTGGGAGTATTCAGTGGGAGGAGCGGTTGAGGGTGAAGCGGTTGTGAAGGTAGGAGGCAGTTGGAATTGGTTGGTTTCAGGTGCTTTTTGGGTTTAAGGAGGAATGTTTGGAGGAGGTGAGTTTTGTCTAAGGGGTGAGTTGTGTGGAGTTTTGAAGGGGTGTTAGATTTGGAGCGGTTAGGTGTAGGGTAATAGGAGCAGTTTTTGTTAGGGGAATTGGTTGGGGTTGGATCATCCCTAACAGATTTGGATGTAGCATGTCCAGCAGAGGGCTTGGACTGCCATTGTTGATAGGCAGAGTGAGTGGGGGTTTGGTTTGAGTGTTGTGAGTTTATGGAATGGGAATGCTAGGGTGAGTTATATGGTGATTGAGAGGATAATGGGGAAAGGGATTTTCTGGGGGAAAGTGAAGGGGAATTTTGAGGTGATTGAGGAGGGGAATTTCTGGGAGGTGAAGGAGAGGGTGAGGGTTGGACAGGCTTGGTTTTTCTGGGGGTTTTCCTTTTGGCCATCATTTTTCTTCTCTTTGGTTTCTCCCCCTGAATTGGTGCGGTTTTGATAGGGGAAGGAGTTATGGATTTGGATTTGGAAGGTGATTTGGAAGGGGATCTGACTGGGGATTGGGTTGGTGATTGGGCAGGAGAGGTTTGAGAGGTTGGGGGCGGTTGGTTTTCTGGAGGCGGTTCATGGGGTGAGGCGGTTCCAGCTTCAGTAGTTGATTTGCCCTTGGCCTGATACTTCTCAGCTTGCTCCTTGGCCAATCTGTCAATTCTATCCTGAAGAACCTTCATCTGTTCTTCCACAGTTAATCCAACCATCTCATCTCTAGCCTTCTTGGCTCTAGCCACCAAGTTTGGAATACTTGGGTCTTCTTCCTCTTCTTCGTCATCTTCATCCACCAAGTTCATGGCTTCAGGCTGCTTTTCCTTCTTCTTCCTTTTACTAGGACCAGCTCCATCATCAGCTGTAGGCAGTTTGGCAGCTGGAGCGGTTTTGGTCTTCTTTGGTGGAGGTTCTGCTCTGGTTTGGGGCTTCCTGGACCGCTTAGCTCCTTTAGCTTGAGGAGCGGTTGTAGGATCTCTGAGCTCATAGGGTTCATTCAAGGGATAGGTATCTGCATCAAACAGAGACTTGTATAATGCATCTCCATTAGCATACCTGAAGGAATGGCATGCAAGCAGTCCAAGAGAATCAGTTGAACAGTCCACCATAAGCTCTGGGTTCTTGGTGACCATATCATCTAGGTGCTCAAAGTCCATCAAAAGAGCGGTTATGATCCTGCAGAATGGTCTCCACCTCTGATCTTCACCTTTGACCTTGGACTGATAGGTCTCAACACTGTCTCTAATTTCCATGTAGAGGATTTTAGGCCAATGCAGTTGGATCTCCATAAATATAGCAAAACTATACATCCATTGTTGGGATGTAAAGTTGTTGTGATTTCCTGTCTTCCCACAGATGGATCTCCCAACAAGATGACCTATGAAGTTCATCAGCTCACCAAAATTCTTTCTGGGGATCTTCTTGTATCTCCTAGACATGGTATCTACTTTGGCGGTTTGGAGGGCAACATTGTCCTGAATAACTTGATCAACCTCTAAAGGAGCTCCACCAACAATAAATCTGAAAAGCCTTCTGATATCTATGTAGTCAATGGATAGCTTCAGACCTTCAACAACAGCGGTCAGGCAGGCAACTCTTTGTCCTTGATCTAGAATTCTTGACCTTTTCTTGGCGGTTGCAAAGAACTGATCCACAAAAGAGGGCACTATGAAGTTTTGCTGTTTGGTGAAGAGCGGTAGGATGCCGACACTCTCGCCTTTCTCAAGAACTCCCTTCCAAGAGCATCTGTCTTTAGTTCAGCCTCATTCACTTCCCATCCAGGTAGGAAGGTAGTGGGATCCTATATAAAGAAAATTATGAAGTGTTAGATCCATTTGTGTATTCATAGTTCACAAGCGGTTTGAGCACCAAGCGGTTGAGCAATGGTGCGGTTTGAAAATTTCAAACCCCAAGTGAAACTATGAATACTTAAACAAATAATGAGGATTTAAGAATATCATTACTTAAGTACGTAGCATTGTAATCCAAATTTATCCCACACTGCAAGCGGTGCTTAGAGAGGAAATTCTTGGTTTCCAGCCTATATACTTAGTAAAATCTCAAAAAGAAATGAAGGAAGGAATTTAACCAGCATGCGGTTTCAAAAGATTTTAACAAGCGGTTCAGCATGCGGTTTAGCTTAGAAAAACAGAAGCGGTTTGAAACAAGAATGTAGAGGCGGTTGGCATGCAAGCGGTTTCAAACTCAAATGAAATCCAAAAATTTGAAAAAGTTGAAATTTTTTCTAAGTGTTGAAAAACACTATGCAGATTCAAGGCATCCAAAATATATGATTTTTCAAGAAAAATTCATGGGTTTCATGAAGAACACGAAGAACATTCATGAACACCAAGAATAGAGATTTATCAAAACTTAACCAAAATCAACAAATAACATGTCAAAATGATCACATTGGGAAGGAGATTAACAATATATCATTAAAATTACAACCTTTACCCAGAATCATCAAGAAACACTAAAAACATAAAGTGGGTTTTCGAAGTGTATAAACTGAAAATCATAAAATCAGTACTCAAATCATGCATTGATCATGAAATAAACTACAGAATGTAAATCTAGGCATGATTACGAGCAAAACCCAACAAATTTCATCAGAAATGGTCAAGAAATAAGAGCACAATCATTAAAAATCAAAACAGGCATACGAAGAGTTTCGAAGTTCATCCATGGCAGTTTAAAGAAATCTGAAGATTAAAGGTTAGAAGTTGAATACCATTTCCAGAATAGGTTTCTTGGGACCCCTAGCAATAGTTGAGGCCCTTTGTCTCTTTGATGTTGTTGCCATTTCAGAAAATGTTTAAAAATGGAGGTTTTGTAAAAAGTTTTAGAGAGAGAAAGTTGAAGTTGGTAGACAGAGAGAGTACAAGAGCAGAGAGTTGGCAGAGAAAAAGAAAGAATTTCACCAACTCATGCTTATATAGGTGAAGGGGTAGGTAGTTGGTTCAGAGAAAAATGATTGAAATAAACCAACTGTTGCATCCTTTCACCTTCTGCACTTCTCTAATGACGGCTGACATGAGGGTTTTTAATGCTCATGTCCCCTTAGCAATAAATGCTCTTAATTTTGAAATAAACGAGGGAAAACATTTGCAAAAATACCCTTATGTCAAAAATAAGGACTAAAAAATAAATAAAAGAATTTGAACAGTTTTTTTTTTAAGAAATAAGGATGAGACATAAATAGAAAGAATTTACTCTTTGTTGAAACGCGGTTTTGATCCAAGCGGTCTGACTGCATCAAGCGGTTTGGAACTGGCGGTTGGATGCATGCGATTTTGACAGCTTGCGATTTTGGGATAGGCGGTTCAACAGAAGCGGTCTCAATCCTTAAGAGTTTCAATCCTATACTCAACAAACAAGTTAGCAAATAAAAAGTATGGAATTTATTTAAGTTCAAGCATACCCATTTCTCTTCTGAGGAATGAAAACCTCTTGGAGTCAAGAGCCTTAGTGAGGATATCAGCAATCTGGTTGTCTGTCCCCACGTACTCTAAATGGATATTCCTCTTCTCCACATGGTCTTTGAGAAAATGATACTTGATATCAATGTGCTTGGTCTTGAAATGCATGACAGGGTTGTTGGAGACTGAAATTGTTGAAGTGTTGTCACACATGATAGGGAAATTTCCTTCATGGATTCCATAGTCCACCAACTGCTGCTTCATCCAAAGGATTTGACAGCAACTACCAAGACAATATGTACTCGGCCTACGTGGTTGACACCGAGACTGAAGCTTGCTTCTTGCTGGCCCAAGCAACTAGTCTATTTCCGAGGAAATGACAAGTACCACTAGTGCTTTTCCTGTCAATAGTACAAGCTGCATAATCTACATCTGAATAACCTACAAGATCGAAGTTTGAATCTTTGGAATACCAAAGTCCAAGGTTAGTGGTTCCAGATAAATAGCGGATTATACGCTTGACTGCAATAAGATGTGCTTCTCTAGGATCTGCTTGATAGCGTGCACATACACATACACTAAACATGATATCGGGCCTACTAGCAGTTAAATAAAGTAATGAGCCGATCATACCTCGATATAAAGTTTGATCAACTTTCTTACCTTTGAGATCTTTATCTAGCTTATTGCCGGTGGCCATTGGAGTATCATATGATTTAGCATTTTCTAATCCAAACTTCTTTATTAGCTCCTTGGTATATTTGGCTTGGCTGAGGAAAATACCTTCTTCGCATTGCTTGATTTGAAGCCCGAGGAAGAATGTTAATTCTCCCATCATGCTCATCTCAAACTTGCCTTTCATTAGCTTCTCGAAACGCTTACAAAGTAACTCATTAGTAGAACCAAAAATGATATCATCAACATATATTTGAACAAGTAAAGTATGATCATTGTATTTGGCAATAAAAAGAGTTGTATTGATTTTATCGCGTTTAAATCCTTTTTCTAGTAAAAATTTAGAAAGAGTCTCATACCATGCCCTTGGAGCTTGCTTAAGTCCATACAAAGCTTTCTGGAGTTTGTAGACATGATTGGGAAATTTGGAGTCTTCAAATCCAGGCGGTTGTGCAACATACACGGTCTCTTGCAGCTCACCGTTGAGGAAAGCACTCTTCACGTCCATTTGATATAACTTGAAACGCTTGAAAGAGGCGTAGGCTAAGAAGATTCTTATAGCTTCCAATCTTGCAACTGGAGCAAAGGTTTCGTCATAATCGATTCCTTCTTCTTGCCTATATCCTTATGCAACCAGCCTTGCTTTATTCCTAGTGATGCTTCCATTCTCATCCATCTTATTCCTAAATACCCACTTAGTTCCTATCACTCCTTGATCCTGAGATCTAGGCACCAAAGTCCAGACCTTGCATCTTTCAAACTGGTTGAATTCTTCTTGCATAGCAATGACCCAACTAGAATCTTGGAGTGCTTCATCAATCTTCTTGGGTTCAATTTGAGATATTAAGGAAGTATGCTCGTCATAATTCGATCTCCTTGTTTGAACACCGGAAAATAGATCACCAATCACATTAGAGAGAGGGTGACTACTGACTTCACGAACCTCCGGGGGTAAGTCTGGTTGGACAGAGGTTTGCTGAAGATCTTCAATTGGGACGTCATTAGATCCTTCAGCGAAGTCATGAAAGGTAAGTTGACGAAGAGGTTCTATAAGCTGGATAGGGGAATTTTCAACTTCTTCTTCCCTTGGAGTTGCATCTGGAGTAGGAACTTCAGGTACGGTTTCAAAAGTGCGGTTTGAGGGAATTTCAGTTGAGGGTGCTGGATTTTGCGATTGAGGTTCAGGTGCGGTTTGAGAGGGTTCACCTGTTTCATTATGCTCAACAAAATCATCAGCAACATTTGGAGCCAAATGTGGCTCAAGGAGAGAATGCTCATCGAAAGTAACATGGACAGACTCAACTATTTTTAAACTAGTTTTATTGAAAACACAAAAAGCTTTTAAATGTTTAGCATACCCAACAAAAATACATTCGTCGGCCTTGGCTCCGAATTTACCTCTATTTTCTCTTCCGTTGTAGAGGACAAAGCATTTGCAGACAAAGATCTTGAAGAATGCAATGTTGGGGGTTCTTCCTCGCCAAAGCTCATTGGGAGTCTTGTTATAGGTTTTGTTGATGAGGGAGAGGTTCTGAGTGAAGCATGCTGTATTGATTGCTTCAGCCCAGAAATACTGAGACAGCTTGGCTTCAGATATCATTGTCTTTCCAGCCTCAATCAACGTCCTATTCTTCCTTTCCACAACCCCATTTTGTTGTGGAACACCAGCAGTTGAGAAATTGTGATCAATTCCATGGTCATCACAATACTGAGCAACACCGTTGTTCTTAAATTCTGTTCCATTATCTGATCGAACACTAACGATGTCGTCTTCTTTTTGAGTTTGAAGCCGTCTAAAAAGTGGGGTGAGAATATCATAGCAATCATCTTTGGAAATCATCATCTCAACCCACGTATATCTTGAATAATCATCCACCACCACTAAGGTATATCTATTTCCTCCAATGCTGGCAGTGGTTATGGGTCCAAACAAATCTATGTGAAGCATTTGTAAGAATCTTGAAGTTGATGGAGCGATCTTGCTGGTGAAAGACGACGCGGATTGCTTACCAAGCTGGCATGCACTGCATTTCTCTGGATGATGGTCAGCCACTTTAGGTAAACCACGAACGAGGTTTTCCCTACCAATCTTTGCAAGATACTTGAAGTTCAAGTGGCTCAACCTCTTGTGCCATAGCCAACTAATTTCGCTCACATTTTTAGCTACAAAACAGAGATTAGTAATACTACATGCATAATTTAGATCAATAATGTAAATATTACTCTTACGAATCCCTGTGAGTAGGGTGACTCCGGAAATGCTATCTTTGATAAAGCATTTTGATGACGTAAAGTTGCAAAGCATTCCTTTGTCGCAGAATTGAGAAATTGAAAGAAGGTTGTGCTTGAGTCCTTCAACAAGAGAAACCTTCTCAATGGTTAGGTTTCCTCTCCTTATAACACCATATCCAATGGTCTTTCCTTTGTTGTTGTCACCAAAGGTTACAGACGGACCACTTGCTTCAATGACATCTTCTAGTAATGATCTATCTCCAGTCATATGTCTTGAGCAGCCACTGTCAAGATACCATTCATTTTCCTTGGAGTGGCCAGCCATTAAGCAGAGGACCTAAAATGTAAACATTAAGAATGAGGTCCCCCGTTATTCCTTGGGTCCTGAAGTTAGCAACCCTTCACGACCCACACCTGTTTGACAGAAGGAGATTTACTCTTCCTGGCATTGGATGTGAATCAAAAAAGGCATTCTGCAGCCTTGTGACCTAAACCATCACACAGAACATTTATAAAAGCTACAAGCATCATGAGGTTTTACTAACTCCTTACTCTTCTTAGGAGTTGCATGCGGTTTGGGAGGCGCGGTTTCAGGCTTAACAAAGGGAACTGGCTTTAGTTTGACCACGTATTTTCTGGGAGCGCTCTTATTGCTTTTGAAGGCAGGTCGAGCGGTCGAAGAAGAGGCGCGGTCAGACTTGCGGTTGCCAGCATCTCTAGTTCCACCAGAAGCGGTTTTAGGGATGCGGCCAACTCCATATGCCATTTCCTCTGAAGCAATACTCTCAGAATCCTTTGGCTTCATCTGAGAGTTCTTCCCATATTGTTTCCCTTTTGGGTAGACATAATTAATTTGTTGTCCTTTACCCTTGCCTTTAGCATGCTTCCCCTTAGGAATTTCTTTAGTTAGTTTCAAAATTTCCTCATCCTTTTCACTAGAGGATGCACACTTCTCCTCTTCTTCAGATCCAAAATCTAGACCTTCCTTAATTCCAGAGGGAACTTGGGAATCTATGATTTGATCCGAGTAGGATTTTGACTTGAGCCACCCATCAATAATCATTTGACGATCGTTGAGTTGGGTGACCAGGTCATCATTCCGGAGTTGAAGTGCAGCAACCTTAGTTTCAAGGATGCGGTTTTGATCAGCAAGAGGAGTCATACTTCTGATTTGGTCCTTAAGATTTGAAATTTCAGACCTCATCACAGTTTTCTTCGTCTTGTACAGATTAAGTTCATCATGAGCTAAGCTTAAGACTTTCTTAAGATTAGAGAATTGATGGATCACCATTTCTGCTTCCTTGAACATCCTTTCATGTTTCATGGGAGAAACCTCTTCCACCACCTTTTTCAAAATTTTCTTCTTTGAAATTATTTTTGAAGGTGGAGCATTTGTAGACGAGAAAATGGGACATGAATACGAACAATTTCCTATCTTAATGCTAGGAGTAAGTTTGATATCATCATACAATTTATAATTAGGAATTTTATTTGAAACCTCTTTTTCCTCCATATCCTGCAACTCGACTGACTCAGAATCTGATTCATCGGAAGCATCTGCAACTAAGCAGAGATTAACCTCTTCGGTTTCTTCGTCACTTCCATCATCAGAATCTGTTTCAATCCAAGTTGCTAATTCCTTGGAATTCTCTTCCTCCTCAGCAACCATTCCCTTGCGACGAGAAAATTTCGCAGGAGAGGTTTTCTTTTTCATGTATTCGTATTTGGGCTGTGGACACTCAGATGCAAAGTGACCAGGTTTTCTACAATTGTAGCAAACTAGATCACTCTTTTTCTTTGTATCTCCAGCCTTAAAAAATGTTGCAGGAGGTTTGCCTTTTGAAAATGTTTTTGTGAAAGGTTTTGAGGCTTTTCTAAATTTTTGAAATCTTTTCACAAACATGGCAAAATCATCATCATCCATTTCGATGAGTGATGAGGTTGATATGGAAGAATCTGTGGTTTGATTGGATGTATATGGTTTCTTCTCTTGTTCCACTACGGACATAGAAAGCGATTTAGTTTTCCCTTCAACCTCTTCGATATGATTTAATTTAAGTTCATAGACTCTAACGTTTGCATACAAGTTACTTAACGACCAAGTATTCAAAACTTTTGAGTCTTCTAGAGAGGTAGCCTTATTAACCCATCTAGAACCTAAAGCAGATAGGAAAGTCATATTGATTTTCTTATCGGTTAAAGTTTTGCCAAGAGATCTACAAGCATTAACTACCTCAACATAGCGGTCGTAGGTTTGACGCAAGGTTTCATTGGGTTTTCTGTTGAAGTTGTTGTAGGATCTTTCAACAGCATATAATTTGCTTTCCTTGCATTCGTCATCACCTTCGAGGTAGC
Organism: Adenophora triphylla var. japonica; assembly: GCA_022495995.1. Lineage (NCBI taxonomy): Eukaryota > Viridiplantae > Streptophyta > Magnoliopsida > Asterales > Campanulaceae > Adenophora > Adenophora triphylla. The sequence goes on along the minus strand of JAFEMH010001925.1, from coordinate 79,150 downwards.
TCTCGATGGCATCCCACATCTGCTTTGCGGTTTTGAGGTACATCACTTTCTGAAGAGTTGAAACGGGGAGGGTTCCAGAAATGATGTGCCTTGCCTTGCTGTCTAAGGCAACTAATCTCTTCTCTTCATCCGACCACTCCTCTTTTGGCTTTTTGACCTCCGGGAGTTTCTGTGACCGGTGGTTGCATCGGTGTTGGCCTTCATTGGAATCCATGGGCCATTGACTACACACTCCACCAGCATTTCATCAATTGTTTCCAAGTGAATGAGCATTCTGCACTTCCAGATGTCGAAGTGGTCTTCGTCCAAGATTGGAATGTGTGAATAGTTAACAGTAGTCATTGTCTTTGAATTTGCCATATTGAATCGGCACACAAGCTGTTAAGCTTGAAAAACAGTGGTTTTAAAATGTGTTAGCTCTGATACCACTTGTTGGTCCCAAAGGTGGCAACAAGGGTGAAAATACAGCTAGAGGGGGGGGTGAATAGCTGTTTAAAATTTTTCGCCCTCGATTTAAAACTAATCCTCTATACTTACAAAACCTCTTGCAGTGTATAAGAAACTGCAAGTAGAGTTATAAAATGCACAGCGGAATAATAAAGTTACAAAGCGGTTTTGAGAGAGGCGGTTTGTAAAGCGGTTTTGGTAAAGCGGTTTTGACAAGTGCAGTTTTACAAACAAGTGTAGTTTTGACAATGTTAACTCCAAACACTATTTCACAATAATGGATATCTAAATAAAGATCAAACAGAGAGAAAAGTAGATAATTAGTAAGCACAAGAAATATAAATGCAGAAAGTAAGAACACAATATTTGGAGTGGTTCAATCGATAAACAATCTACGTCCACTACCAAGATGGTTAGTCTTGGATTTTCAAGAGTGATTTTACTATGAGTATGAGGGATTACAAGTTACAAATATCAATACTCAAATCTAAAATCTATTCTATGAAGATCAAATCCTAAGACTATAACCAGTGTATCTCAAGTGATTAATCTATGTGATTAAACAAGTGAGGTGTGTGTGTGAGAACAAGATCAAGGCTCTTTAAATCTATGAGATGTAGAGCACAATGATTCTTGATGTGTTAAGGCTTGATTTCTGGGCTGGGAAATATTTCTTGAAGGTTGAAGATGAAGATTCAAAGGACTTAGAATTTCTGGGCAGAGCTTCAACTTCTTATGAACTCTCAGCAATTTCTCAAGTTTCAAGCAAGCTTCAAATGAAGAAGGTTGGGGGTATTTATACCCAAGCATCAGGAATATAGCCGTTGGACACAGCTGTTGTAACAGTCCTTGATGCAATACCATTGGTCCACAGCAACTACTTTTGTCCTTTGGAACTGTTGATGCAGGTAAAGCTGATCAGACCTCAGCTGCAATCAAGGTGGTTAGGACATCTGTCACCTTTTTAAGATCCTTGCAGATCTTGTCAGAAAAGTAGTCACGTGACAAGATATGGTGGTTGACATTTGGTGTTGCTGACGTGGATTCCAACGGTCAATGAGATTCACTTCAAGTAGCCAATTATTGGAGCGGTTCAGGTGTGCATGAGGTTGAAAGTAAGCGGTTCCACCTGAAGCGGTTGCAGAGTGTGGTCCTAAAGAAATGTGAACTGCAAGGAAGCAGTTCATAAGCTATTTGTACTTAGGAGTTCCACAAGCGGTTTCAAACAGAGTTACACCAGGCGGTTCCAGGAGCGGTTCAGCCTAGGCGGTTTTCATGGGGTAGTCTGAAACTCTGAACTGCAATCCTCAGATCCAATGAGTCTTGTGCCAGTCTTCAAGCCTAAATTTAACCTATTCTATAAAATGGACTTAGCTAAAAAATTGAAGTCTAAGCTTCATTACATAGGGTCCTAAAGTCCTTAAAATAGACATGAGGTTATGGTATCAATCAAATCTTATACAAAATAGGAGGATTAAAACATATGCATACCCAACATGAAGGAAGGTGAAGAGAGAGAGAGAGAGAGAAAAGATGTGGTAGGGTTTTATTTAGTAAATGAGTGAAAGAGTGTGAGAAAGAATTTTGGCCATTGATTTAAATTGAATGGAGGGTTGAGATGATAATTCAAGTGAAATAGTTTGTAAAAATGTGAGCCATTGGATCCATGTTAAATGTGTTATTATAGATGGCTAAGATGGTGATCCATGTCAAAGCTAAAAATTTAATAAAATAAATGTCAAATAGTTAATAATGCTTATTATTTTTATTATTTTTTATTGACTAGGAAAAAAATATTTTAGACTTTTTTTATTACTGAAATTTACAAAAAAGTTATCTAAAATATTTACAAGCTTTTATTTGATTTACCCAAAATTTTAGTTAAAGTAGTATGTCTAATATCAATTTTTTTAAATAATTTTTTTAAATAATTTTTTTAAATAATTTTTTTGAAAAAAACTTTCTTACTAAAAAAAGTCTAAAACATTTATCTCTATTCAAAATAAAAAATTAAAAAAATAGTCATAATGAAAGGATATTGTCTGTCCCTCATTTATTTAGTTAATTTCTAACTTATTTTATATAAAAATTTTAAAAAACTTTCTTACCAAAAAAAGTCTAAAATATTTATCTCAATTCAAAAATAAATTTTAAAAAAATAATTATACTTTTAAAATATTAATAATACTTATTAATATACCCTCATACCCTAAACCTCATATACCCTAAACCCTAAACCTCATATACCCTATACCCTAAACCCTAAACCTCATATACCTTAAACCATAAACGTCATATATCCTATACCCTATACCATAATCCTCATATACCCTATACCCTATATAATATACCCTATATCATATACCCTATACCCTATATACTATACCCTATATCCTATATATTCTATACCCTATACCCTATACCGTATACTCTATACCCTATACCCTATACTCTATACCCTATATACTATACCCTATATCCTGTACTCTATACCCTATATACTATACTCTATAGCCTATACCCAATACCCTATACCCTATACCCTATACTCTATACCCTATATACTATACCCTATATTCTATACTCTATACCCTATATACTATACTCTATAGCCTATACCCAATACCCTATACCCTATACTCTATTCCCTATACCCTATACCCTATATATCATATACCCTATACTCTATACCCTATACCATATACCCTATACCTTATACTCTATACTCTATATACTATACCCTATACCCTATACCCTATAACCGATACTCTATACCCTATATACAATACCCTATATCCTATACCCTATATACCCTATACCCTATATACCCTATACCCTATATATCCTATACCCTATACCCTATACCCTATACTCTATACCCTATACCCTATACTTATACTCTATACCCTATAGACTATATTTTCTATACCATATACCCTATACCCTGTACCCTATACTCTATACTCTATGAATATAAATAAATATTTTGAACATTTTTTAGTATAAAAAAGTTATATAAAAAAGTTAGAAAAAAAATAAACAAATGAAAGTATAATAAAGAAATCAGGGACGGGTAAAATTCTTTAATTTTTATTTATAAATTTATAGTTTTTTTTTATTTTTTATGAATATAAATAAATATTTTGGACATTTTTTTAGTATTGAAGTTTTATACACAATGTATACTCAATATACAATATACCATTCATATACCCTATACACTATATTCCAAATAAAATATGAATTCAAATAATTTTATACTTTCTAAAATTAATATTTGATATTCACTCTTCAAAAGATATATATTCATTTTAAAAATATAAATTACAATTAAATAATAAAAAAGTTATGTTTCATTTTTTTAAATGAAAGTTTATAAAATAAAAAAGAGAGACGAACAATAGCATATACTTTTTTTGATTTCTTTTAAAAAAAATTTGGATAAAAAAAATTACTTGAGAAGTTGTTAAGTAGTGATTTTTTTTTAAATGTTAAGTAGTGATTTTTTTTTAAAATGTTACATAAAAAAATTAAGATTTAATTTTAAAAAAATAAGTATATAAAAGAAAAAAAGAGGGATGGACAATAACATATATTTTTTTTAATTTTTTTAATTTTTTTATGGCTTAGTAATATATTTGAGATGTTTGTTAGTAGTGATTTTTTTTAAAAAAAATTAAGAATTTTTATTTAAAAAAAATATATATTTTTTATAATTTTATCATATTTGGCCTTACTTCATTTACATTTGAGGTAAACTTAACAATTATGTATTAATAAACATGCATTAAACTGTATATATTTAAAAAAAACAAATCCATCGATAATCCGTCGCTATTCCGTCGCTATTTAAAAAATAAAAAATATTATTGAAAAATTCCGTCATTAATCCGTCGATAATTGAATAAGAAATAATATTAATTTATTTTTTACTTTATATAGCAACAGAAACTATATGTCGTTATATTATTTTGAGAATTCCTTCGTTATTCCGTCGCTAAATGAAAATGAAATAATATTTTTTTATTTTTTTAATTATATAGTGACGAAATGCATCCGTCAGTAAATTTTTTTTGCAATCCCTCGTTAATCCGTCGGTAATTGAATAAGAAATAATATTTATTTTTTTTACTTTATATAGCGACGAAAACTATCCGTCGTTATATTATTTTGAGAATTCCGTCGTTATTCCGTCGCTAAATGAAAATGAAATAATATTTTTTTATTTTTTTAATTATATAGCGACGAAATGCATCCGTCGGTAAAAATTTTTTGCAATCCCTCGTTAATCCGTCGGTAATTGAATAAGAAATAATTATTTTTTACTTTATATTGCGACGAAAACTATCCGTCGTTATATTATTTTGAGAATTCCGTCATTATTCCGTCGCTAAATGAAAATGAAATAATATTTTTTTATTTTTTTAATTCTATAGCGACGAAATACATCCGTCGGCAAAAAAAAAATTGCAATCCCTCTTTAACCCGTCGGTAAACCGTCGGCAAAAAGAGGCGCAATTTTTTGGCCCCACTTTTACCACGAAATAGTGACGGAATCTTGTCCGTCGTTAAATTTGTCGTTAAATCCGTCGGTAAAGTTTTCGTTTTCAGCTTAATTTTTTTTATTTTTTATCCGTCGCTAATCCCTCGCTATTCCGTTGCTATTAGCGACGGAATTGTGTCCGTCGCTAAAATCCGTCGCTATTTGACAGTTTTCTTGTAGTCTTGTATCGATTAAAGAAATTGTTGGAATTCCCAACTTGATACATTCCCGAAGGGTCGTATAGCCTTTCTTCTGATCAATGAATGTTGGCTATTTCATACTAATTAGAATAATTTGGATTTATAATTACGAAAATAAATATTTTTTAAGAAAATTGAAGGAGAAAAACTAATATTGAAAGAAATCAAGAATAACTAATATTGAAAGAAATTGAGAATTTTGAAGTAGTAGTGCAAAACATATGAAATTGATATGTATTTATAGATAAAACAAAAGTATGTCTGTTTTTTTTTCTTTTTGTAATTTTACATTTTTTATTTTTCTTTTATAATGGTTGGAAAATTTTAATGTAGTGAAAGATGTTTATTGGACACACGGCAATTTTTGGTTGGTCATGGTAAAATTATGTCCAACGGACATATTCCTTTTTCAAAAGTTAGTTTTTTTTCGACATGCTGTTGCAATAGCTAGTTGGGTTTCATTTCAACATGGCAAGTGGAGAGCACGTTTTATAATTTGTGCTAAACTTCATGCGTGAGTCACACAGGTAAGTGAGGTGAGGAACTTTCACCATGCACGCCTGGGAGTCATCTGCCAAACAGAAAATAAAGTTGGTCATTGGTGGATGACCTATTAAAAAGGTGTGGGTTATCTTCACCTCCACGTCAGCAAGCCCGAATTGAATTTGTTACCACTGCTGATGGTCTCATACTACTAGGTGTCAATTCGTGATACGCACATAGTATAATATCTGAATATAGTTTTTTGTTCGATTAAAGAAGTTGTTTTGTTATATTTTAATTTATTCTAAAGAGCTAAAATTAAAGTGAAATCATCTTGATTAAAGTTTTTATTGTAATTGTTTTTAAGTCAATAAAAGTAAATGAAAGTATTCTAAAGCTTATGTTATCTAATTCATTTAAATTAAGTTGCTTAAAAAAATATAAATTAGAAGCCTTTTGATAATATCATTGTTTTTCGAGTAGGTCTGCTGAGAAACGCGTTTCTCCATAACTATGGAGAAACGCGTTTTTAATAGTCAGAAGCTATACGTTTGATAACCAGAAGAAAATTTCTGGATATCAGTCTCAAAGGGTTCTGGATATCCAGAAGCTTTGGAACGGATATCCAGAAGCCTTTGGGCGGATATCCAGAAAAAATAGATTTGAAGCTAAATTCAAGGTCAAGACCGTAAATTGCTTATTGAAGGTTTTCGGATATCCGTAAACCTTCAAATGTATATCCGTAAAATCATCAATGAATATCCAAACATTTTGAAAGTTTCGGATATCATTTGAAGGTTTCGGATATCACTTTCATAAGCTTCTCGGATATCCTTTCAAAGGGTTCTGGATATCCAGAACCTTTGAGACTGATATACAGAAGTAACCATGGGACAAGGTCATGGCCAATACAAAAAGTTTCTGGATATCCTTTCAAAAGGTTCTGGATACCCGTAACCCGTTTCTCCATAACTTATGGAGAAACGCGTTTCTCCCTAGATTTTACGTTGTTTTTCTTAACCTATGTTTCATCTTCTTTTTGGATTTATTAGATACACATATATTTATTACATACTTTTATATTTAAATTATTTTAATTTATTATGAAAATGCTTTTGATAATCTCAACATTATTAAATTATAATATTTTTGATAATCCCAAGTTTCATCTATTTTTATAGCTTATAAGATACTGTTATATTTATTACATAATGTTCTTTTAGTTGTCGATATATTTAGTACACATTTTAATGAAAGAAATAGTTTAACTGAATATAAATTTTGCTATTGATTTCAAATCACATTAAGTTCACGTAATATGTATGTTATATTAATAAAATGTAAGTTGGGAACTTTTTATAATTTCGACATCATTTCGCCTAATGTTTCATATATTTCCTTTTAGGTACATCAATTTATTGGATTTTTTGAGTAAAATAATTAAAATAATGATAAATCTATGTTTTGATTTAATATCATTTAAAATTCACTTGATTCTTAAGCTTCATCTTATAGGAAGTTATTATATGCAGATATATTTATTACACATTTTAATTTTAATTTAATTTGATTCAAAATAAGAGACTTTTGATAATTCAAATTTTATTTTACCTAATGATTCATCTCCCTTAACTACTCATTGCATAAATATATATGTCCTGAACGATTATTGTTAAAACTAAATAATAATTTTTATAAATTTAACTTTTGATAATATCATTTAACATATCCAATTCATTTAAATTAACTTAAATTAATAATATAAATTAAAAGATTTTTGATAATCTCAAACTTTTGTTATGAATGTTCCATCTTCACTAAGACCCGGGCCGGTCCATAGGCTAAGCCCGTGAAGCAATCCATTCGGGCCCCCAAATTTTATCCATTTTTTGGATCCTAAATTTCTAACTTTTGTCGTATACTTCCTCCGCCCACGTGAATACAAACTTATTTTCTTTTTAGTCCGTCCCACGTGAATACAAACTGTCTAAAATGGAAATAAATTTATTATTTTATATTCACCCTACCCCACAGGGGCGGAGCCAGGGGGGGGCATGGGGGGGCACTCGCCCCCCCCCAGCGGCGGAAATGCAGTGGAAAAATTTTTTTTTTGCCCCCCCCATATTTTTTTTATATATGTATATATATAATTAACTTCAAGATTAACATCAGTGAGTGGTGTGGTTCAGTGGTAGAAGGGGTGAAGTTAAAACCTTTGGTGTTTCCTTTCAAATCCGTGTTCGAGCCCTGCTACCTACATTTTTAATTAATTTTATTTGTCCTCCATCTTTGCTATTCTCTCTTTCTCTCTATCCATTTCTTTTTCTTAACAGTTTTGTTGTTCTCTTTCTCCTAATTTCCTCACATTTTTTCAATCTTAATTAAATAGTTAGGCTTTTCCCATTTCTTAATTCTTTACATTTTTAACTAAAATACATTGTATTTCATGGATCCGACCCATTTTTTACTTGTCCGACCCGAAAAAAAAATTTCGGGGGCACTGCCCCCGAACCCCCGTCAAATCTTGCCCCCCCCGGGGCAATTCCTGGCTCCGCCCCTGCTACCCCACCCACTCATTCTTTCTCTTCATTTCCCACCACACAATTTATTCAACCAACTCCACTCATTCTTTCTCTTCAATTCCTACTACACATTTTCATTATCTTAATAATATTTCTTAATTATTGTGCCCGGAAAAATGATTTGTAATCACATGGTTCTGAGGGAGTATGTATTTTATATCTCTAATAATTCAAACAGTGGTTCTAGTTCAATGGTAATGGGCTAATCCTTAACTTTTTGTTTTCACTAAGACCCGGGCCGGTCCATAGCATACTAATTGAATGACTTTTTGTTTTCCAGCTTGGCAAGTTCGATTCTTCCTATGTACACACACACTTAGGGGGAGTGTTTGGTTCGGCGGAATTGGCCATTTTGGGACGGAATAGAATGGTCAATTTCGTTGACTTCATTCCTTCGACCTGTTTGGTTCGTTGGAATGATTTTTTTTCCATTCCCTAAGGAATAAAAATTCATTCCTTGGAATGAAAATTTATTACTTCCAATATTGGAAGGAATGAGGAATTCTCTTTGTGATGGAAAAAAAATTTTTTTTTTGGACCAAAATATCCCCAAACCCAAACCACCCCTACCCCCTACCCACCCCCAATCAGCCCCTACCCTCCCCCCACCCCCACCCCACCACCCCCACGAATTTTTTTTTTAATTTTTTTTTCTGCCTACTCTCCCCCCCCCCCACCCCCCACGATTTTTTTTTTAATTTTTTCTCGCCTACCCTCCCCCCACCCTACCCCCAACCCCCCCCCCCCACCCCCACAAATTTTTTTTTATTTTTTTTCAGCCTACCCTCCCCCTCACCCACCCACCCACCTCCCCCCTCCCCACGATTTAAAAAAAAATTTTTTTTTTGCCTACCCTCCCCCACCCTACCCCACCCCCCACCCCCCCCCCACCCCACCCCACCCCACAAATTTATTTTTTTTACTCATTTTGCATACCCCCTACCTACCCCCCACCCCCCTTCCAAATTTTTTTTAAAGGGTAAATTGGTCATTTTATATGCTTTCATTCCATTCCTATAATTTGTATTTTCAAACCAAACATGATTTGTCAAGGAATTGAATGACAATTCCATTCCATTCCGTGCCAACCAAACAGAGGGGGTTGACCAGTTTTTTTCCATTCCAATTCCTTAAGGAATTCAATTCCATTGACAATTCAATTCCTTCACTTTTTTTCCACCGAACCGAACGGCCCCTTAGGCCTTTAGGTTCGCGGAATTGACCATTCCATCGATGTAATGGAATAGTCAATTCCGTTTGACCCATTCCAGACCCATATTTGTTTAGTTTAATTTTTTCATTCCGGAGGAATGGCAAATTTCATTGAATGAAGAAATTGGTCATTCCCTCCAAATATGGAAGGAATGCTCAATTCCTTTGGCAATGAAATTGTAATTTTTTTTTGACCAAAATACCCCTAAACCCAAATCACCCCTACCCCTGCCTACCCACCCCCACCCAGCCCCTGCCCTACCCCACCCCCACCCCCACCCCCTCCATTTTTTTTAAAAGACCCCTGCCTACCCACCCCCACCCAGCCTCTGCCCTACCCCACCCCCACTCCAATTTTTTTTTTAAAAGACTCTTGCCTACTCCCCATCCAACCCCTGCCCTACCACCCCCACCTACCCCCACCCCTACCCCCTCCCACCTCCACGATTTTTTTTTACTCATTTTGCATACCCCTACCTACCCCACCCACCCAGCCCCTGCCCTACCACCTCACCCGCCTAAAGAAATTTTTTTTTACTCATTTTGCATACTCCCTGCCTATCCCCCCACCCCCACGATTTTTTTTACTTATTTTGCATGCCCCCTACCTACCCCACCCACCCAGCCTTGCCCTACCCTTCCACCTCCCAAAAAAAATAATTTTTTAAAAGAAGGGTAAATTGGACATTTTATATGCTTTCATTCAAATCCTATAATTTGTATTTTCAAACCAAACATGATTTGCCAAGGAATTGAATGACAATTTCATTTCATTCCGTGCCAACCAAACAGAGGGGTTTGACCAGTTTTTTCTATTCCAATTCCTTCAGGAATTCAATTCCATTGACCATTCTATTCCTTCACTTTTTTTTCCATCGAACCAAACGGCCCCTAAGGACTACATGCTTACATATACAAAATCGGATCATCTTTAGATCATTGGGTATTCTGATTCTGATTTTGCGGGATGTCAAGATAGAGTAAAATCGACGTCTGGTTATGTCTTCACATTAGCTGGTGGAGCAATATCTTGGAGAAATGCCAAGCAAACACTTGTAACTTCCTCTACCTTGGAAGTCGAGTTTGTTGCTTGTTACGAAGCATCCAAACAAGCTATATGATTGCGTAAATTCATTGAGGGACAGCGAATTGTCAATGGTGTTGAAAAACCGCTCAAGTTATATTGTAACAATCGGGCTGCAGTGTTGTATTCTAACAACAACAAGAGTTCATCTAGATCTAAGTATATAGATATAAAGTATTTTGTTGTTAGAGAAAGAGTACAAAATGGACAAATAGAAATACAACTTATAGGAACAAACTCCATATTAGCGGATCCGTTCACTAAAGCGTTATCTCCTTTAGCGTTTCACGAGCATAATGCTCATATGAGTGTAACAACTTTTGATAACATTTAATATAGTGGGAGTTTGTGTTGTACTTTCATTTTGATTGTTTTTTGTCTATTTATTATTGATCTCATTTGGTTAAGTAGGACTAGTTGGAGGAATATATATACATGCTTCAATATATTCATCAATTTTTCATGCTACACATCTATACTTAATCTATGTCATTTAGTTAAATATATATATGTGATTAATGTGGGTTTAGTTGCGAATCAATTACAACGACTGCCCCTTTAATCCTTATACTTATAAAACTAATGGACGAGATTGTTGAATGACAATAAAGTATACATAAGGATTGTCATTTACATTATAAATATGATTTTAGAAGGGTTTATTAAGTATAAACACATGTTTAGGCAATTCAAATGGGAGATTGTTAGAACATGGATTGCAAAATGTGTATACTTAGTAAATATACGTAAAACGTGTAGACGTACATGTTTAAACCATAAATATAATGTTGAATAAAGTATAGAATATTAATCAATGTGAATAATTTTCGAAGTGAAGATTACCTATTTATGATGGACAAAAGGTAAGTTTTTACTGCTTAATAATGAAAGGGTGTGGTCCCTAAATGAAATGCCCCTTAGTTTCCTATATGTAGAAACTTTTCATCAGCCTAGAAACACACACAATATTGACATACTCTTTCTCCATAATCTGAGACAAAGTGTGAATGCATTATCATTTAGAAGAACTACTCTCCCTCCTTAATTCTTCGTCTTCTTCTTGTCTTCAACATCAAGGCATAAATGGATTCGTCAGGTATAACGCTTCCGCCTCCATTTCTTTTCTCATCCTTATTCAAAACTTGAGAATGACTTAGAGATAACGGAATAGAAATGTTCCAAGATCTTATTGTAAAAAAAAATTTCATTTATAAACTTTCATAAGAAAATTTCATTTGGATGGAAAGTTAACTTTTGTTAATAAACAAATTAGGCAATGTGCCAATGCCACACACATACTTTTAAAGGGGCAGTTACAACTTTTAAAAGGGGCATTAACCTTTTAAGGTGGCGTTTGGTTGGAAGGAAAAGGGGGGAAAGGAATGGAAAACTCCCCCTTTTCCATTCCTTTCCTCCGTTTGGTTCAAGTTTTTTAAAAAAAAAATTCCGAAGGAAAGTTGAATTCCTTCAAATGAAGGAATTCAACTTTCCTTCATAAAATCGATGGAAAGTCCAATTCCTTTGGGAATGGAAAAAAAAAATTTTTTTTTTGACCAAAATACCCCCAAACCCTACCCACCCCTACCCCCTACCCAAATTTCCCTACCCACCCCCACCCACTCTTACGCCCCACCCCCCACCCCCCACCCCCACGAATTTTTTTTTTTTTTTTGCCTACCCTCCCCCACCCTACCCCCACCCCCACCCCCACCCCCACCCCCCACCCCCCACCCCCACGAAATTTTTTTTTTTTTTTTTGCCTACCCTCCCCCCACCCCCCACCCCCCACCCCCCCCCCCACCCCCCACCCCCACGAATTTTTTTTTTTAATTTTTTTTCTGCCTACCCTCCCCCCCACCCCCCACCCCCACCCCCACGAATTTTTTTTTTTTTTGCCTACCCTCCCCCACCCTACCCCCCCCACCCCCACCCCCACCCCCACCCCCACCCCCCACCCCCCACCCCCACGAATTTTTTTTTTCGCCTACCCTCCCCCACCCCCCACCCTACCCCCACCCCCCACCCCCTCCAAATTTTTTAAAGGGTAAATTGGTCATTTTATATGCTTTCATTCCATTCCTATAATTTGTATTTTCAAACCAAACATGATTTGTCAAGGAATTGAATGACAATTCCATTCCATTCCGTGCCAACCAAACGGAGGGGGTTGACCAGTTTTTTTCCATTCCAATTCCATTACAATTCCATTCCATTGACAATTCCATTCCTTCACTTTTTTTTCCACCGAACCAAACGCCCCCTAAGAGTATGTCAAGTAGGCGGGAAAATTTCTAATAACTCGTCCCGTAACATGTCAAGGAAGGGGTTGCCAAATATTAAATCTTGGAAATTTGCTCCATAAATTCCTTTTGGAACAAATCATTTTTCACTAAATTCCTCATTGTATTAAAATGCCACATAAGTTCTCATGTTGTATTATGTATAATACAACATTTAGTTATGCAGTAGTTTCAAATCATAATACTGCATCTGCACCACCGCCTCCGCCACAGCCCAGCTCCGCCGCCGCCGTCTGCTATCGTCGCATGTCGGATTCCGATTAATTTTCGCCGGAATCCGGTCAATTTTGATCGGAATCTGGCAATTTTGACCGAAATCCGGCCGCCGATCGCCAGAATCCGGTAGCCGGAGGTCGGAATCTGGTCGCCGGTCCATGGGCTTCGGACTCCGGTCACCGGCGGCCGCCGGAATGCAGTATTATGGCCTTAATTGATGTTGTATTTTTGAAACATAATGCAACATCATAATACAACATGGGGAAGGAACTTGTCGGACATTATGAAACTTTTTTAGAACTTATCGGGCATAGTCCCTTAAATCTTTCAGCAAAATTGCAAAAGTTGGTAAAACATAAGTAACTAAATTGTAATTTTCCTAATAAATGTTTTTAAAAAATCTAAATTCTTTTAAAATAAAGGAATAGAATTTTTTTATTTTTTTTTAAGTTTCTTTTTTACAAAATCTCATAAAAGATTCTTGTTAAAAAGTTAACGCCCGCTAATTGAAACTAGTGATATTAAAGAATAGTAATGTGTTATAAAAAATAATACTCATTTCGTCTCAATTGAAGCTTCACCTTTAATCTAAAAGCGCGTCTAATTAGAAGCTTCACCTTTTATAAAATGATAAGAATTGTGCGTTTCACTAGTCAACATCACTCACTTTTTCATCTCAAATACTTAAATTGTTGACTTCATTTGTCAATCTCACTTACTTTTTTTCCTTACAAATTTAAATTGTGGGTTCACTTGTCAATCTCACTCACTTTCTCTGCTCACAACCCATTTTCTAATCATCATTTTTCTTAATTTTCTTGTACCACAAAATAGCGAAGTTTCGATCTTTCGATCGGTACAAAAAGAGTACTCCCTCCGTCCCAAGAAAAGTGTCACCATTTTAGGTCCGGCTTGCAAATTAAGGAAAAAGTGGGAAGAAAAAATGTTGTGAGTATAATTTGAAAAGAGGAGAGAGAATTAGTGGATTAAATAGTAAATTTAAAAAGTGTTGCGAGTGTAATAATGTTTAGGAGAGAGAATGAGTGGAGGGAATAGTTAGTGGGATAATAGAATATTAATAAAACATTTCCATTTTAGAAAAAGTGACGCTTCAAACGGGACGCCATTTTGAATAAAAAGTGATGAATTTCCTGAAACAGAGGGAGTATGTGTTATCCATTTAGGTGAAATATGCTGTTAAATTAATAGTACAAAGGTCTTATTTGTAATCAAAATGTTAATGTTTGATGATCAAACTGATGATGGTTAAATAGTATGATGATTAAAAATGTAGTTCATTCTAAAATTAGTAACCCCTCTCTCTAAATGAATATTCAAATCATATACTCCCTCCGTCTCAATAAAAGCTTCACTAATTACCCAAAAGGGCGTCCCGTTAGAAGTTTCACCTTTCCTTTTTTGGCAAAGAATCTTTACTATTTCCTCCACTCATTCTCTCTCCTACATTATTTTAATACTCACAACACCATTATAATTTACTATTCCCTCCACTAATTCTCTCTCCTATTTTCAAATTACACTCACAACATTTTTTTTCCCTCCCATTTCCATAATTTGCGTGCCCACCCAAAAGGGTGAAGCACTTATTGGGACGGAGGGAGCAGGGAACATTTGAAAATATTTATTTATTATATAATTAAATGACAAATATGTAGAAATATTTTTGTTATCCATTTTTCAAAAATTTAGTTTTGCAAGTATAAAATGATTAGTGAAATTTTCTTTGGTAAAAAATATATAGAGACAGTTTTCTACAAAAAATAAAATAAAATCATTTTGGGACAAAAATTTCTTGAAAATGCACATTCATTTAGGGACTGAGGGAGTAAGAATTATAAACAAATCAATGTGTCAATTTGTTAATCAAGTGAAAAACATATACTCCCCGTCACACAATAATTTGTAAAAATACATCTTTTAAGCAAAGTCCCAAAATGAAAATGACACCTTCTTCTCATAATTACAACAATTATTCATTTACCCCACTTTCTAGGGATGAAAATGGTTTGGCTCAAACCGCGGTTTGGAGTCGAACCGAGCCAAACCGTATGGTTTGGTTCAGTTTTTAGACATAAGTGGTTTAGCTCGGTTTGAAAAATTAACAAATCATGTGGTTCAGCTCAGCTTGGGGTTTGACACTCCTAAACCGAATCGAGTTAAACCGAGCCAAACCGTTTAAGACCGAACCGCGGTTTTAAACCGTGAAACCGAGCCATGAACCGAACCATGGAACCGCAATCCTGACCGTCCCTTCAAAATCTTAGTTAATCTCAGCCTTTAATTTTTAAAAATCCTAAATAACACTTTAACAAAACCTCACAAAACCTCAGCGCCATATACCCAAGTCGTTTCTCTCTCTTCCCATTTTCTCTCTCTTCCCATTTTCTCTCTCCCGTCTCTGGTTTCTCTCATCAACGACGATCAATCGACGACGAGCACTGCTCTCTTCAATAGACGACGATCAGATTTAGGTTAGGGCGCTGTTAAGCTGCTTCGTGAGTGAGAGTGACGAGTCGAGGTCGAGCTGTCGAGTTCACTCCTTCGTCCTCCACAACGGCCTTCGACTGGCAACGGTCATCTTCTCAGGTAATTCGAACTCTCTCCCTTCGTCTAATCTGTATACTTTTATTTTTGTATCTCGCGATTTTATGAAATTTTAGAAACAATTGGCTAATACCGTGGTTCCAACAGATTAATCTCTTCAAATAAATCCTTATTATTTGTGAGTTTTTGAGATTTTAGTGAGTTTATTTGATTTTAGTGTGATTCATGGGCTTTGCTAATACCGTGAGTTTATGAAATTTTAGAAGCAAATTGCTAATACAGTGTTCACTTCAGATTTAGGGGGATGAACCTATGTTAGATTTGGAATGTGGTTTGGACCGTGGTCTAGATCGCGGTTTGGACTGTGGTCTGAACCGCAAAATCAAACCGCAAATCAAACCGCGGTTTAGACCGAACCAAATCGAACCATAGCGGTTTGGTTTAGCTTGGTCTGAATTTTTTTATGATTTAGCTCGGTTTGGAATTTTTCCAAACCGATGCTAGCGGTTTGACTTCTAAATTTGCCCAAACTGAGCTAAACCAAACCATTTCCACCCCTACCACTTTCTATCTCATATTAAACTATCTACCCTCACGAATGTGGAACTGCTATATAGCTTCCTATGATGAAGCGATAAAAAGAAGCCTACAAATGTAAAAAGCGCGTAACAAAATGTAAAATATTTCGAATGAATATAAAAACACATTTTGTATTAAAATGCTTGTAAAACTTATAACAAGAATGTAAAAAATTCTTTTTTCTTTTATATTTTGTTGTTGAGTTTTACCGTATAATAGATTTTTTACATTTTGTTGTGATGTTTTTATAGCTGGAGCGCTATATCAAACTAAGTGTTGCAACAATATGAAATTCATACACTATATAGCACATCATCTTTTTTATTTTTCTCTTTAATTATTGTTCATATTATTATGGGATTGAGGAAGTATGATCTAACTGATTTTACTCACAAATATCAATAAAAGAAATCTAGAGTCATGTTAAGCCTTGTACCCTAAAGATCATACTTAATTTATCAACTTCTCTGATATGGCTGGAAATGATTCGAATAAGCATTAATCCAGCAATAGGTTGTAATTCAGCTACTATAACCTGAAACCACGAATAAATGACTTGCCGGGATGATATCCGGATAATACCCTCCGGCGTGATGATAAAATATAGTGTTATAAGTTTGTATTGAAACGACGTAATCTAAAATATATAAAATGAAATTACCTTTTTACGTAGAATGTTTTTGATATATATAGTGGTGAAATGGGATGATCTTGAATCCCTGGGATCACAGAAGTAACACTGGCGTAACTACCTCAGAGAATGTTGTAGACGGTTATAAATGACGACGTGGGTAGACGCATATGTCGTTTGGTCGAGGTCACCTGAATGATCGAGTTCGACCTGAATTCGTGCCTTGGTTAGGCATAGATATCATAAGGAGTGGGTCGTATGTCAGACGAAGCTAGGTGGGGACCAAGGGAGGTCGGACAATGAGCTTGGTCAACTGCTCTCCACTACTGGGCTGGTAGGTTTTAAGGCTGTTTGATAGGCCCACTTCTTTTGACAGTCCTTTAGGATAATCTGGACAATGGGTCGTATGCATTGGGCCGGGTCCATCACTTCTATTTCGTTCAGTGACCCCTAACTTTCTGGGACGACTTGTCGGGCAGGAAGTTATAGAAAAATTTGTGATGACTTGTTTGGGGCACCGGTTGAAGGTCGCCTCATTAGATGTTGGTCGCTATCGGCGATTGAGTTTTGGCGGTTGGATAAGATGTCTTTAATGCGCCGTAATATCCTCCTTAATGGGACAGTTTCTGGCGATTGGACAATGGCATAGGGAAACGACATTATTCTTTGGTTCTGAAAGTTGAACGGTTTTGTCTTCAACCTTTTCCAATTCAGGTAAGGAAAATGAGGCGTAAAAAAGGAAGAGTTCAACTCCTTCTCAACCTTTACCATCTCAATATACTTAAGAACCCAGCAAGAGTAAAAGCAAGGAATTCTTTACCGGCATTTAGCAAGTTCTTCCTCGTACCACAGTTGCGTTCTACTTCTCCAGAATCACCAAGGTACCCTTCAATTTCACTGTTCTAAGTTTAATTTTAAACTTCCCCTTTTTTCCGCCATGGGTAGGACCTTTGGATTCGAGCTAGGATTTAGGTATGGTTACAACTGTGTAAATCTTAGGATTTACAAGAGGTTTGAGGATCCCTGGAAGGAGTTGAATCTAGCTGAGTGTATCACCATCTAAGATAGGTGGAGTTTGTTCTATGGCGAAATAGGGTTTCCAGCAGGTGAGAGTATAGGGGATTTGGAGGCAGACGATCTACGAATTATCCGTTTTCGTCTCTTTAATAAGCTAATTGACCATCTTATCATTTTCTATATCAAGTCCAATAAACCACCTTTTCCTCGTGAGAGGTTATCTTTCCCAGGGGAATATATGTCGTCCTTAGATAGTTCGGATTTTTCCTCCACTAGGTTTGGTTCCCCTGTTTCTGTGTCTTCTGTAGAAATGGCAGCCAATGACCAGCAATTGCGGGCTCTACGTCATCGAGCTTCTCCTCTGGAAACATCGTGAATAGGTTTTGCTCGAAGGTAGTTCCAGGTCGGAACGAAAGGGGATATGTGGCCCCCAGGCCTGTTATTGGCAAGAAGAATGCTGATTCCCACATTTGAATCCTTCATGATCATTTTGAAGTACCTCGAGCTGACTTCCAACTGACCCATTTAATGGAGAGGCAGAGGAAGGCACAATCTTGGTCAAATTGGGCCCTGAGCACGTCTAAAGTGGCTTTCTATTATGGTCAATTTGAAGTAGGTTTAAGACTTCCTCTAGACCCCTTCATGTATGAGTTCTTAAAGTGCATGGCCGCGGTCCCAATGCAGCTCAGAGCCAATACTGTCAGAGTGTTGGTGTCTTTTGCTATGATCTGCAGGTTCGTAGGGTTTGAACCATGCATGTTTGTCTTTAGGAAGTTCTTTAAGGTCGTCACAAATGACAAGACATGGGGAATTAGCACCCCGGCCAAAGCCAAAGCCCCAAAGCTGTTTGTGAACTTGGCTGACAAGGTCTTAGGGTGGAACAACCATCTGGTTTTGGCAGAAAGCAGGAAGGGATGGGAATTCCCTTGCCTTAGGAGAACTCAGAGTCTATGAAAGAGGAGGACTATTGGGTCCAAGATTGGAGCGATGAACTAGCTCGAAGATTGATACTAGTGGCTCAGAGGAGCACTTTGAGTTGGGCCACCCTGGGGTCTGACAAGGACTACTTCATCCAAGCAGGGATGATGATGGGGGGAGATGGAGAAGTGTCCCTTCTAGTACCCATAATTAGAAGCCTCAGATACCAGATTGGGTGATACATTAGAGAGAAAGGTTTGAGTCTCAATGCCACTACTGTAAGAAGAAGCCAGGCCATTGCAGGAGTCTATTCCACTATGGAGGTTAAGTATTTGTCCCATTTTACCTCTTGCATTAACTTTTTACTCGCTTATCTGTATGTTGACTTTCTAATTCTTTTTGGTCGTGTAGTTCTGACCTTAAATGGACCATATTGTGGATCTGGGTGACCGTAGTAGAAGCAGGAAGGAGCATAGAAGGCCAATGCTCAGGCCAGTAGGGAGAAGGAGGCCATGGATAGGAACAAAATTCTCCTAAAAGAAAGAATGGGGACGGTCCCCATTGATCGATCAGGGCAGGTGGAGCCCGTCGAGCAAGTGCATGTTAAGACTTTTGGGTCGAAGAGAGAGGCCTGCAGGCAGACGGAGCAGGGGCCGAGCTTTGAGGCACTACATGGATCCATGGAGCAGATTCCTCCCCAAAAGGTAGTTGATCTAGAGCTTGATGTCAAAGATCTTGAGGAAACTGAAGATGACCTACCACTTGGTTGGCTTAGAAAAAGATCTCGTGCTGAGCCGACGTCTGATCTGGCTCGTACCTCTAGGGCTGCTGGCTCTGCTTCCAGCCTTCCTCCTCCCCAAGGTCCTCCCACTTGAGCACTGATGATTTGCATGCTATGGTGTAGAAGTTAAGAGATGTCCCCCCTCTCACTGGGATTAAGAGTTTGAGTCGCTAGTAGCCCGAGATGGGACTTGGACATGTAATAATGAGGAGGGAAGCTGATAGGGACTTGCTGGCCCAATTTTTTAAGGAGGGGCTTACTCCGGAGGAGTACATTGATAGGTTTGGACTCATAGCCTTCGAGGTACCACTTATCTCTTTTCCTTTATTTTTTTGTTCCATTTAGCTTGATCGTCTCTGTTTTGATCGTCTTCTTTTTCGTTGTGCAGTCTCTAGCCCTGACCGAGTAGGCCAAGTGCAGCTGGGGGGCTGCAATAGAGAAGGAGCTGATTGCCTCTACCAAATACTCTAGGAAAGCCATGGAGGTTGTTGAGCTCAGGCAAAATCTTAAAGATGCTGACTCCCAGTGACGAGCTCTTCAGGATGCCCATTTTAACACTGAAAAGGAGAGGGATGAAGCCTATGTGGCTTTAAAGGTGGAAAAGGAGCATCTCACTCCCCTTTAAGCCCAAGTGGATTCTTGGGCTCCAACTAAGGCTTCCCTAGAGGAGGAGGCTGCACTTGCAAGGTAGAAGAAAGCCAAGCTTGAGGGGCAGATAGGCCAGCTATCTGAGATGGTCCAGGATCGCAACAGCATGATGATTAAAATGAGCGACGTCCATCGGGCTGCCTGGATCATATGGGAAGAGGAGGCCCATGCTAAGGAGAAGGCTGTTGTGGAGCAGTTTAAAGCAAGTGATGAGTACTAAAACATCATAGTATCTCAAGCTAAAGATATCTATGATGTTGGGCGCCAACAGATGGCGCGCCGTGTAATAGTCAGTCCTTCCATCGAGCTGAGTGTTGATAAATTGGTACAGTGGGCCTATGAAGATTTCTATGATTACCAAGCATGTAGCTGTCACTCCCTTATGCCCTATAATGCCAACCACTTGGCCATCATTGCCAAGTAAGATGCTGAGGATGGGCTTGTGCCCTGGGTCGCCCCTACCATTGAGCCAAGAAATTTCAATGCCATACTCCAGAAGCTTGCTGATGCAGATGAGGCAGATGTAGAAATGGAGGTCCCTAGGACCATGTTTTGTAGAAGGATAAGCATTAGCAACAACGGCAACCAGAGCAGGGGCAGGAGCAGGAGCAGGAGCAGGAGCCGGAGCAGCAAGAAGATGACCAACAAGGTTGAACTTTTTGTTTTAGGTTTTTGTAATGAAGAAGTCCTAAAAAATTTGTTTATTTTTAATTATCATGCCTTGGACCAGTTTGGGAGGCATTTCAATTTATAACTCTTTTGTATTTTGTTAATCCTGGCCCACTTTTGGGGGATTAACTTTTTTATGCTAGTTGATTTGAATCATTTTTGTTTGATCCAAGTGTCTTTACCTTATCATCGAACTAGCATGAGAAATATATCAACCAAGGCTTTGGTCGAATTAACTTAGATAACGAGATTGACCAAGGTTTTGGTCGAAAATGTTTACGAATGAGATTGACCAATACTTTAGTCGAATCTGTTTAAAAATGGGGTTGACTAAGGTTTTAGTCAAACCTGTTTAAGAACACTGTCATAGTAGTCATAGTAGTGGTTGTCGATCAAGGACTAACTGTATGGGATCATGTGACTACTGGTTCAGCGCCACCAAACGAGTGGTTTACTCCTGGTGCTCCTTTAAATGGGATAACGACAATCCATGCGACCGATCACCTCTTTTCCTACTGATTACCTAGGAGGGAAAGAATAAGAAAAGGATGAGCGAACAATGCTCAGTAAGTTCATACGGAATCTCTCCGGGTACTAAGAAAGTGATAACCAACGAACGAAGACAAACAACTTCTCGATGAAAGGATAACTATACAAATCAAGATATAATTTATAAGTACAATTCAAAAGATACTTCATGAATCAAATAGTGGCCCTATCACAAGAATAAATCAAGATGGAGATTGTATACACATATGCCCGTCAGTTCCAAGTAACAATGCACCTTTTCACGGCGGTTCTTGAAAAAGAGACTCCACGCCTTTTCAGGGCACTCCCTTATTCTGACATATCATATAGAGTTAAGGTCATTTTCAAACTGTCTAGACCCAATGTTACACAGTTAAGGTCATTTCAATCTGTGTAGACTAAATCATTTAAAGTTAAGCTCATTTCAATCTGTCTAGACCAAATCATTTAGAATTAGGTCATTTCAATCTGTTTAGACCAATTCATTTAAAGTTAAGGTAATTTCAATCTGTCTAGACCAAGATGTATCATGATCATCAAATTACTTCGTCAAGTAGGATAAATATGTCTAATACCCTTTTTACTCAGGCTAAACCAATCCTCATATAAGGTCATTTTCAATCTGACTAGACCAATCCGCATAAAGTCTTGTTCAATCGAACTAAACCCGCATAAAGTCCTTTTCAATCGGACTAAACCAAATCATATAAGTCATTTTTAGGGACTAAACTATTCCTTTCAAGTATTCATGAGTACAAGAATACATAATCACTTTAGCAATTTCAAATACTAGTGATACCCGTTGAACAAATACTTATCAAGGGTAAGATTATATCAATAGACGTTCAATCAAAGGAACGTTTAGAATCAAGACTTCCGGCCACATTGGTAGTAAACGAATACAGTTCATGGAATCCTATCTCAAAGAAGGATACTTCAAAAACTAAAGAGCGTAATCCCTTACCTCGATTGATTGTCCTTTCTTTGCCATGAATCCTCGCACGAATCTACAATCATGCCAACGGTGTTCTTAGGGTACAAATATCTTTTATTTACTTAATCGAAAAAACTAACTTTAACAGCCTTGATAATCAAAGAGTTATTCTTCTTTAACTCTCCTAAAGGTTACTCTTTCACCCCTTTAGGTTTACTAGTTTCTTCCTAGGGTTTCTAGATTCTAACCCCTTAATGTCTCTTCTCAATCCAACTTACACACACTAAACACACCTTTTCCAGCACATATAAACATACACTAACACACACTAACCCTAATACACCCACACACCCACATACACTCACACACGGCATACCACACACACAAACACACCCTCTGTACAGCCACTATACACACACACACATAACATTCACACGTACCCAACACACCCACGACACATACATACACACCCTAACCTTAACACACACACACACACACACACACACACGACACACACTCACTCACCCTCACGGTACACACACACTCACACACACAACACCCTAATTCAATAGACAATTCCTAGCATGGCCTATTTAGATCAATATCCCATGATTTCCATGCCCAACCCTTAGTTATGTTCAACTATGAAGGCTTCAAGATTGAAAACACAATAACTTGATTTTCCCAACCCTAATCTTACTTTAGTTTTATAGGATTTTTCTAGGGTTTTCTACCTTAGAATTCAAAACAAGAAGGATTGTTTACCTTTGTTCTTGAGCTTTGAACACCAAACAATGGTGGTTTTTGTCCTCCTTATTCTCCCCTTCTTTCTCGGTTTCTTCTTCTCCTTCTTGCTATTTGCATCGACTTCCTTCTATTCGCTCTCTCTCTCTCTAACGTTTTCTCTCTTTATGCATAACTCTCTCTCAGCCGTGTCCCTCTATCTATTTCTATTCCATGCGGCTCCTTTCTATTCCCTTTTGCCGTTGAAAGATATGGAGAGGCTTTAACCCATTGACTTCCACCCGTTAATACAATCAAGGGTCTGAAGGGTTTATGAAATATAGTTTTGTTATGGGTTTCCTAAACTTAACCCAAAATAATCCAAGTCCAAGTCCAAGGAGGAAAACCCCATTCAGGTAACCCAAGTTGAATAGACTAAAGCCCACATAATCCTAGTCCATCTAGGAAAAGAAATAGTCCAATATTTAATCAAATAACACAATTAATCAATTTACAAAAATAATATTTTATAAATAAAATAAACAAAAAAATTAGGGTTATTACATTCTTACCCCCTTAAAAGGGTTTGGTATACCAAACCAAACGCATTCATTCCGAGAACAGGGCGGGATACGACTCTCGCATCTAGCTCTCTTGTTCCCACGTTGCTTCTCTTTCTGCGTGGTTGCTCCACTGCACTTTTCCCGTAAGGAATTACTCGCCTTTTCAAATTCTGATCTTTCCGATCTACAATTTCACATGTTGTTCATCATAACTCAGATCGGCACGGAATTTGAGCTGCCTATACTCAATCTCATGGCTCGGGTTGGAGATGTACTTTCTCAACATCGAGACATGAAATACATTCTGCCCTCCTGCAAGTAGATGTGGTAGGGTCAACTTGTAGGCTACCAGCCCAACTCGCTCCAAAATATCGAATGGTCCCACATACCTCGACTTAACTTCTCACGAATACCAAACCTCATGACTCCCTTGGTTGGCAAAATCTTCAAGAACACGCGATCCCCCTACTGAAATTCCAAGTCTCGTCATCGGTGATCTGCGTATGACTTCTGTCGACTCTGCGCGGTTAATAACCATTTCTGAATCTGTTGTACCTTATCTGCGGTTACTTGAACAATCACTGGTGCTGTCAACTTTCTCTTGCCTACTTCATCCCAACATGCAGGTGATCTACACTTCCGTCCAAACAATGTTTCATACGGTGCCATTCCGATACTAGTGTGAAAATTATTGTTGTAGGTGAATTCCACCAACGTCATGTGTTCGTCCCAAGTCCCTTGCCAATCCAATAATGTGGCTCTTAACATATCCTCAAGAGTCTGAATAGTCCTCTCTGTCTGCCCATCAGTCTGCGGATGAAACGCTGTACTCATAGTCAATTCGATACCCAATGCATGCTGTAGACTCTTCCAGAACATTGATGTGAATCTCGCATCTCGGTCGGACACAATCGACACAGGTATCCCATGCAATCTTACGATCTCATCATCATATAATTTTGCCAACTTTTCCAATGAGTCTATCACCTTAATCGCCAGAAAGTGAGCCGACTTTGTAAGTCTGACCACTATAACCCAAATTGCATTGTGACCCTTCAGCATTTTCGGTAATCCCACTACCAAATCCATAACTATATTCTCCCAATTTCCATTTCGGTATTGGTAATGACTGCAGCAACCCTTCCAGTTTCTGGTGTTCACTCTTTACCTGCTGACATACCAAACACCTTGAAACAAACTTTTCCACATCTCCCTTTATGTTGTTCCACCAAAATGATTTCCTTAAATTTCTATACATCTTTGTACTTTCGGGATGTACAAAAAACCTCGAACAGTGAGCTTCCTTCAAAATCTCCCTTTTTATATCTTCGTTACTTGGCACCTAAATCCTCGATTGGTACCTCAAAATTCCATCGTCTCCCAAACGAAAATTTGTTACTTTTCCTTTTGTCATACTTTCCCGTATCTTTACAGCCTCACCATCCATCCCTTGAGCTTCCTTGATTGGGTCCAAAAGTGTCGATTGAACACTCATCTGAGCCAAATATCCCTTAACTTTTACCTCCATACCTGAAATCTAAATACCATTCCATGTACTTACCTCCTTAGAAATCAACATCACCAGGGTTCCACGGTTCTTCCTACTCAAGGCATCTGCCACCTTATTGGCCTTTCCAGGGTGATACAAAATCATACAATCATAATCCTTAAGTAATTCTAGCCACCTCCTTTGCCTCATATTCAATTCATTATGAGTGAAGATATACTTAAGACTCTTATGATCCGTATAAATTTAACAAGTTACTCCATACAAATAATGTCTCCAAATCTTCAATGCAAAGGCTACGGCTGCTAACTCCAAGTCATGGGTGGGATAATTCTTCTCATGATTATTCAGTTGCCTGGACGCATAAGCTATAACCTTATCATTCTGCATTAACACGCAACCTAACCCTTTAAGTGATGCGTCGCTATAGATCACAAATCCATCCGATCCAGATGGTAAAGTAAAAACTGGTGTGGACACTAACCTTCTCTTCAGCTCCTGAAAATTTTCCTCACATTCTTCCGTCCAAACAAACTTTGCTCCTTTCTGTGTTAATCTTGTTAACGGCACTGATAGCTTTGAGAATCCCTCGACAAATCTCCTATAATATCCTGCCAATCCCAAGAAACTTCTTATTTAGCTAACAGTGGTTGGTCTCTCACAATTCACTATTCCCTCTACTTTTGTTGGATCCACTTCAATTCCATCCTTAGATACCACATGCCCTAAGAATGCTACTTTCCCCAGCCAAAACTCACACTTCTTGAGTTTTGCATACAACTTCTGTTCCCTAAATATCTGCACTACTAACATTAAATGCTCTTTATGTTCCTCCTTAGTTTTAGAATATACCAATATATCATCTATAAACACAATGACACACTTATCCAAGAACTCGTGAAATATTCTATTCATAAGCTCCATGAATGCTGCTGGTGCATTCGTCAATCCAAATGGCACAACAAAAAACTCATAATAATCGTACCTTGTCCTAAAGGTCGTCTTCGCAACATCCTCCTTTTTCACTCATAACTGATGATATCTCTATCTCAAATCTATCTTCGAGAAATAACACGCTCCCCGAAGTTGGTCAAACAAGTCATTAATTCTGGGTAACGGATATTGATTCCTCACCGTCACACGATTCAATTCTCGATAGTCGATACACATCCTCATTGATCCATCCTTCTTCTTCACAAACAACACCGGTGCACCCCTTAGTGAAACACTTAGCCTAATCAAACCTTTACCCATCAATTCTTGCAGTTGTTCATTCAGTTCTTTGAGTGCAGTAGGAGCCATCCTATACCGTGCCTTAGATATCAATGCGGTTTCTAGTACTAGGTCTATGGAAAATTCCACCTCCCTCTCTAGTGGTATTCCCAATAAATCTTCTGGAAACACGTCCTTGAAATCCTTGATTAATGAAAGAGATTCTAGACTTGCTTCTTTTCCATCCGTCTCGCCAATGTATGCCAAGAACCCTTCACATCCTTTCCTTAACATCTTCCGAGCATTCATTACCGAAATAAAGCCCGATCGAATTCTCAGTTTCGACCCTTGAAAGCTAAACTCCTCGCCAGATGGTAATCTGAATTGTACTTCCTTCCTAAAGCAGTCTACCTTAGCATGGTAAGCAACTAACCAATCCATCCCTAGGATAATGTCAAATTCGTTCATTTCTAATTCAATAAGATCCACCTCAATTTCTCTATCTCCCATTCTCAAAGGACATATCTTATAAATAGATGAAATAGGGATTGACTCTCTAGTCGGAGTATATATCACAAGAGGTATTTCTAAAGCTTCGGGTTTCAAGTTTAATTTCTTAGCTAGACAAGTGCTAATGACAGAATGTGTAGCACCAGTGTCTATCAATGCATATATGCTACGAGCATAAAATTGAAGCATACCTGCCACGACATCATTAGTGGCCTTGCATCTCATACGTTCATAGTGAACACTCATCCACGCCCTCCTCCATTACCGTTATCATTTCTAGCTCCTTGTACGTTTCCTACCTTCTTTAATTCTGGGCACTTCCACTTTGGATGTCCCACCTTGTCACAATTGTAGCACTTCTGTTCCTTGTAACAACATTTCTCCGTCTTGTGCTTTCCGTTTCACACATTTCACTTATCATCTGATTCTTTTCCTCGATTGTTATTCCGGTCCCCATCATTTCGGTTACCGTAACTTTGGTTCTGATATCTATTACCCATAACTTCCTTTCCGCGGCTTTCTTCTATAGCCCTCCTTTTGTTATTGGCCCCCTCTCGGTTTCAGCTTCCAGTACTTCCTTTGGTTCCAACTGAATCTTTTTCTACCACTTTCCTCTTTTCATCTCGCTTACTGCGAAAACTATTAGCTTCTTTTTCTACTATTCTTGCCCTGTCCAGCACCTGACCATAGGTTGGCAGCATCAGCGGAGTAATTCGATATTGGATTCTGTCACTCAGCCCTGCCTCAAACTTTCTTGCTTTCTGTTCCTCGTTGTCGAAGAACGTTGGGGCAAACTCCATCAAGTCAGTAAACTTGGCGCAGTACTCTTCTACCGTCATGTTTTCTTGGGTCAGCATCATAAACTATGCTATCTTGGAGTTCTGAACACTTGTCGGTTAGTACTTTTTGTTAAACACATTCTTTAGGATAACCCTCATTAGGGTTACAATTCTAAGCACTTTCACTCACGCCAATACTAGCAATATACAATGCTACAACTTTTATATCAATTAAAACAAGCAGTCTTATCAGACTAAACATTTAATTTATAGTCCAATGACTAGACAATTGGTCATTTCAATAGACCAACACTACTTTCACAGGTCGTTTTAATAGACCAAAAATACATTCAGAGGTCATTTCAATAGACCTGAATTACTTTTCACATTGGTCGTTTCAATAGACCAACTATTAATCACACTTGGCCGTTTCAGTAAGCCGATTTCTATTCACGTTGGTCGTTTCAATAGACCGACCTTTCTCTATTCCAGTTAACACATTAAACTAACACTAAGGAATAAGTTCAATCGAAACAC
This sequence comes from Adenophora triphylla var. japonica, assembly GCA_022495995.1. Taxonomy (NCBI): domain Eukaryota; kingdom Viridiplantae; phylum Streptophyta; class Magnoliopsida; order Asterales; family Campanulaceae; genus Adenophora; species Adenophora triphylla. The sequence goes on along the minus strand of JAFEMH010001925.1, from coordinate 50,982 downwards.
AATTTAATAAAGCACAACTAAACTTTATTTCATAAAACATAATCTGAGTCAAAACAAACAAATCCTCAAATCCAAACTTCCAAACTAGCTACCACTCATTATTCTAGAAAACAAAATAAACCCTCAACTTTATTTATGACATTGCTTTCTTCCTAGGTCTTCCCCTAGGTCTCTCGCTCGGTTTGCCTTTGGACTTATGCATGCTCGGGCCTGCCTCCTCTTCATCATCAATTATGATAGGAGAAGCCTCCATACCTTCCATAGCTCCTACTGGAGTCTCTTTCTTAGCATTGGCCGCTGTTAAATCCTGTAGTTCAAAGTAATATCCATACCTTTGCTCTCTAACCTTTACAGGCCACTCCTCAGTTTTGCCTAGTTCCTCTTTGGCATTCAATATCTCTTGTAATGCTTTCTCCAATTTAACTTTTACCAGTGCTGCTTTTATCTCCGACTTGATCCTCAGTTTCAGTGCCTTTCTGGCAATCTCTCCATACTTTCTAATTTTCTCCTCATACCTATGTATCCTTACCAATCTGCCCTTGGTTGGTTTAGATTTGATCAGTTTGCTCCAAACAGCGCCTGTAGTTTCCATTTCCTACAATAAAAGAATCACTCATCAGTACTTTATAAAACCTTGAAATACAGAACAGTAATTCACAAATCATAATTTACATATCTTAAGATAAGTTCTCTAGATTCCCAAGAAATCTCTTAATTATGCCCTTAGAGAAATCCTATCCCAAAATTCTCCACCTCAATAGATTTCTAGGTAGACCCAATTACAGTTAAGCTCTACTATCTTTAATAGTTCTTAACAATCTAATTTCTCCCATATGACCTAAAGCCAAAGCTCTGATACCAACTTTAATGAACCCAATTTCCATAATAACTATAAATCCCAAACATCAATAAATAGTCATTAAGAGGGCATCTCAACCGACAACCCTAACCATAATATAATTAAACCATAATAATTAGTATTCAAAATTCAATGGCTAGTACATCCCACTAGCTCAATAATACTTAAGGTTTATAAAACGTAATTCTAATTCCTCAATAACCGCGCCACCATCCATGTGACCGATCCTCTCCTCCTAATGATTAACTAGGAGGGAAAGCATAAGAAAAGGGTGAGCGAACAATGCTCAGTAAGTTCATACGAAATCTCTTCGGGTACTAAGGAAGAGATAACCGAAACGAACGGAGCCAAACAACTTCTCGATGAAAGGATAACTATACAAATCATGATATAATTTATGAGTACAATTCAAAATATACTTCATGAATCAAATAGTGGCCATATCACAAGAATAAATCAAGATGGAAATTGTATACACATATGCCCGTCAGTTCCAAGTAACAATGCACCTTTTCAGGGTGGTCCTTGAATAAGAGACTCTACGCCTTTTCAGGACGCTCCCTTATTCTGACATATCATATAGAGTTAAGTTCATTTTCAATTTGTCTAGACCCAATGTTCTACAGTTAAGGTCATTTCAATCTGTCTAGACCAAATCATTTAAAGTTAAGGTCATTTCAATCTGTCAAGACCAAGATGTATCATGATCATCAAACTACTTCGTCAAGTAGCATAAACATGTCTAATACCCTTTTTGCTCATGCTAGACCAATCCGCATATAAGGTCATTTTCAATCTAACCAGACCAATCCGCATAAAGTCTTTTTCAATCAGACTAAACCAATCCGCATAAAGTCATTTTCAATCGGACTAAACCAAATCATATAAGTCATTTTCAGGGACTGAGCTATTCCTTTCAAGTATTCATGAGTACAAGAATACATAGTCACTTTAGCAGTTTCAAATACTAGAGATACCCGTTGAACAAATACTCATCAAGGGTAAGATTATATCAATATACGTTCAATCAAAGGAACATTTAGAATCAAGACTACCAGCCACATTGGTAGTAAACGAATACAGTTCATGGAATCCTATCTCAAAGAAGGATACTTCAAAAACTAAAGATCATAATCCCTTACCTCGATTGATTGCCCTTTCTTTGCCACGAATCCTCGCACAAATCTACAATCATGCCAACGGTGTTCTTAGGGTACAAGTATCTTTTATTTATTTAACCGAAAAACTAACTTTAATGGCCTTGATAATCTAAGAGTTATTATTCTTTAACTCTCCTAAAGGTTACTCTTTCACCCCTTTAGGTTTACTAGTTTCTTCCTAGGGTTTCTAGGTTCAAACCCCTTAATGTCTCTTCTCAATCCAACTTACACACACTAAACACACCTGTTCCTGCACACACAAACACACACTAACCCTAATATACCCACACACCCACATACATACACACGACATACCACAGACACACACCCTCTATACATCCACTGTACACACACACACAAAACACACACATGCACCCAACACACCCACGACACACTCACACACCCTAACCTTAAAACACACACACACACATGACATACACTCACTCACCCTCACGGCACACACACATTCACACACACAACACCCTAATTCAATAGACAATTCCTAGCATGGCCTATTTGGATCAATATCCCATGATTTCCATCCCCAACCCTTAGTTATGTTCAACTATGAAGGCTTCAAGATTGAAACACACAATAACTTGATTTTCCCAACCCTAATCTTACTTTAGTTTTCTAGGATTTTTCTAGGGTTCTCTACCTTAGAATTCAAAATAAGAAGGGTTGTTTACCTTTATTCTTGAGATTTGAACACACAATAATGGAGGTTTTTCACCTCCTTATTATCCCCTTCTTCCTCGGCTTCTTCTTCTCCTTCTTGCTATTTGCGTCAACTTCCTTATGTCCACTCTATCTCTCTCTAAGATTTTATCTCTTTAAGCGTAACTCTCTCTCAGCCGTGTCCCTCTATCTATTTCTATTCCATGTGGCTCCTTTCTATTCCCTTTTGCCGTTGAAAAATATGGAGAGGCTTTAACCCATTGGCTTCCACCCATTAATACAATCAAAGGTCTCAAGGATTTATGAAATATAGTTATGTTATGGGTTTCCTAAACTTAACCCAAAATAATCCAAGTCCAAGTCCAAGTCCTAGGAGGGAAACCCCATTTAGGTAACCCAAGTTGAATAGACTATATCCTAGTTCATCTAGAAAAAGAAATAGTCCAATATTTAATCAAATAACACAATTTACAAAAATAATATTTAATAAATAGAATAAACAAAAAAATTAGGGTTATAACATATATAATGCGTGATATGCGGACTGGCAATCACTCGGTTATGAAATGTTGTGAAATTTTAAAAAACTTCGAACGGCTTCCCCTCAAGACACATGGCGATACAAGTGCATAGGGAAGATTACCTGCTAAGAAAGTCCCCATGGGATGTCAAACGTTGACGTGTGTCAGGTACAGACGGGACATGTGGTGAATTCTAAAGGGCGCCATAAATGCTAACCGCCATAAATTCGAAATTTAAATGTCGTCGGTTTATCGAACAAGGAAATATCAATCGGGCAACTCATAAATACGGGTTAACTCGGTTGGAATTGGTTCTATAAATAACGAAACCCCCCTCTCCTTCACAATCTTTTACACTTGCTGGGGTTTGCTTGAGTTTTTAGAGAGAGAAACATTCTAGCTTTCTGAAAATCTTCTAAGTGCTTGAGAGATTTCCACCAATTTTTTTTTCATTTCCTTCCTTAATCATTTGTACATGTAGTTTTCTTGTTCTTTTAATTTCCTTTTTTTCTTTCTACGTTTTCTTGGTTCTTGCTATGGATGAACTCCCTGAACTTCTCGACCAACTTCCCGAACTAGGAAACGGCATTACCCTTGATGTATATCCTGCTAGTAGGGCTTCCAGGGAATTTATAGCATGATTGCATGGGGAATGTGGCTAAGAGTTCACCAAATACACTTAAATTGTTGACTAGCAAATACGATTGGGGATACTGGGTCCTACCTCTTTTGTGGGAGACCGGCCGCTTGATGTATGTTAAAGGCCCAACTATAGCTGGTGTTTCTAGGTTAAGAAATTTTGTAATGGCAGTTTAACTTGATTTATCATCTTTGTAGATATGGCTGCCATGGAGGAGGTTGTTGAGCAGGGCTAGGTGTAATACCTGCCCCTTTTATTTAATTTTAAATCCTTTTATTTTATTATTTGGTTTCTAATAGAAAGGATTGAGTAATTGGGCTTTGGTTTGGGCTCGGATTAGAAAACCCAAATCATTTAAGGAGTTGTATTAACTTCCTTTCGAGCTAGGGTTTTGGAAAATCCAAGAATATAAATACTCTCCCTACCCTAATATCATCTTGCTTGATTATTTACACAAGAGAGAGAAAGAGATGAGGCAGCAGAGAGAGAGAAAGAGAAAAATAAAGCAGAGAGATCGAGAAGAGAAAGAGAGAATGTCGGAGTTTGGCTTGAGTTTGAAATCGAAAAGATAATCCTCAACTCTGTTTATTGTTTCCTTTTAGTTTTGGATTGATGAAACCATATAAAACCCTAAAAGTTTATGGGTATGAATTAGGGTTTTTAAAATCAAAGTTATTATTATTATTAATTTGAGTTATAAAATTGTAGATCCTAACATTAATGGTCAAGATTAGGGTTTTCTCATGGAGAATTCTTAGATTTTGATCTAGAGTTTTCATGCTAGGGTTTTGAGGGAAGATTATGGGTGTAAGTATGATTGTGCGTGTATAGGTGTATATGTGTGTCTTTATGAGTGTGTGTGTGTGTGTGGTGTGTGTGCGGTGTGTGTGCAATATATGTGTGTGTAGTGTGTGTGTGTGCGTATGTGTGTGCATGTAGTGTGTGTATGGGCAATGTGTTTGTGTGTGCTGAAAAAGGTGAAAATAGTGTGTGTGAATGTGAAATAAAGAGTCTTAATGGGAATTGATTATAGAAAACCCTAGGGGTAGTTTGGTAAAATTTATGGGGATTAGTTAACCTGAGAATGAATTAAAGAAGATTAACTCATAGGTTAACAAGATGGATTAAAGAGGTTTTGGTACTTAAGTAAATAGAGGTTACTTGTACCTAAGATAAGTTTTGCATGATTGTAGATTGTGCACGAAGTATTGCAAAGGAAGTACAAGAAAACCCAAGGTAAGGGACTACATTCTTTATTACTTGAATGTATTCATCCTTTGTGATAGGATTCCCCAATTTTATAAAAGTGTATACTACCAATGTGGCATGTAGTTATTTTCTAAATATTCCTTCGATATGAACGTCTTTTGGAATACCTTACCATTGATGTGTATTGTTCAATGGGTATCCATGGTAATTGGAATTGTTTAATGTGTTCTTGTACCTATGAACACTATGTGTGGGAATTGCATATCTGATTGAAAAGGATGTAGTTGGCTTTGTCTGATTGAAAAGGACTTAGCAGGAACTAGTTTGATTGAAAAGGATTTCATTGGAAATTGTCTAGCCTGATTGAAAATGACTTAGACACTTGTATACTACTTGATGAAGTAGTCTTGATTATCATGATATATCATAATAAGGGAGCGCCCTGAAAAGGCGTAAGGTCTCTTATTAAAAGAACACCCTGAAAAGGTGTATCATTACTGTGGAATTGACGAACTTATGTGAATACAGTCTCCATCATTATTATTCTTTTGATAGTGCCACAACTTGTTTACTTGAGAAGTATGTTTCTCTATCGTACTCGTAACTGTACTTTAAATTGTTATAACTATCCATTTGTTGTGTGTTCGATTGGCTCTGTTCGTTTTGGTCATCTCTTCCTTAGTACCCGGAGAGATCCCCTATGAACTTACTGAGCATTGTTCGCTCACCCCTTCTTTCTTTTTCCCTCCCAGGTAAAGAGTAGGAGAATGGATTGGTCGCAAGGTTGGCGGCAGTATTATGAAGAGTTAGGGTTATTTAATAATCAAAGAGTTGAATTGGAGCTAGTGGGTTGTATTAGTCGTTAGCATTGAATGATATTTATTATGTAATGAATTATGATTAGCGTTGACGTTTGAGATACCCGTATTTTGGGAATTTATTTATGGTTAATGATTATTTATATTGTTGGAGTTTTAGGGTCATTATAGTTGGTATCAGAGCTAAGGTTTTAGGTCACATGAGAGATATTAGATGTTAAGGGCTATTGGAAGAAAGTAGTGCTTAACCATTATTGTGTTTACCTAAACCTTACTATTCTGGGAAAAAACCTAGAATAAGATTTCCTTGCGCATAACTAGATTTTTCAAGTAATCCAGAGAATATACCTTTGGGTTTTTGAAGGTGTGAGTTGCGATTACTATTTATACGTTTTGGGATTCCATATGATACTAATAGTGGTCATGTCTTGATTGTAGGAAATGGATGGACCTAGTAATGCTATGAAGAAGAACTTGAGTCCTAGAGTGCTTAGTGAAAGGATGACCAGGAAGTATGTGTCGAGGATTCAGAAGCTAAGTAAGGCGGTGAGAGTTGAAAAGAAAAGGGTGGACAATATGATAGGAATGTGGAACCAAGCTAGAGAAGGGTGGTTCAAAGCCCTGAAAGATTTGGCAGAGACGAGGAAAACTTTGGTCAAGATCAAAGACTATTGTGATAAGGTTAGAGAGCAAGCATATAGTTGGCACCATGAGTTACAAGAATTAAAGGCAACAATGGCTGGGGGAAATGAACAAGGAAACCCTATAGAACCTGAGGTACCAAACGGAGAGGATCTGGCATTTGATGATCTAATTGAGGAAATAGCTAAAAACATTGAGGGTCGTGAAGTTGCTCCAATTATAATTGATGTCAATGATGGAGAGGAGCTAAATCCACTAGTTACACCAGTGTATAGGTCCCAAGGAAGACCAAAGGGGTCCAAGAAGAAAGTGAAAGTGCCAAGTGGAAGACCTAGGGGAAGGCCTAGGAAGAATGTGATACCATGAGTGGGAAGTGGAGTGTTTTACTTTTATTTTATAGGAAATGATAGTAGTTAGTAGTATTCTAGTTCTAGTAGCATGAACTCGATAATTGATTTGTTTTCATTCAAATTTTTATGAAATAAAGCGTATTTCGTATTTCAAATTATGTTTTGATTGAGTTTTGTTCCTTAGTGTTAAGCAAGTGTGTTAGCCGGAACGGGGAAATATTGGCCTATTGAAATGATCAATGTGTATAGTAATCGGCTTATTGAAACGGCCGAGTGTGAATAATAACTGGTCTAGTGAAATGACCTGTGAAAGTAGTGTTAGTCTGTTGAAATGACCAATAAGTCTATTGAAACGACTTATGAGAGTAATACCGGTCTATTGAAAAGACCAATGCTCTAGTGAATTGACCTATGACTTAAATGTTTAGTCTGTTAAGACGGCTTATGTTTATAGTATAAAAGTATTAAGCATTGAGTATTGCTAGTGTTGGCGTGAGTAATAGTGTTTCTGATTCGTAATACTGATCAGGGTATTATATTATCCTCAGATGTCGAGGAGCGGAACTAGAAGTACCAATAATGCCAACAACGGAAGTAACAAAAATTGGCAGTCAGACCCAAATATGGCAAATCTTTTGCAGACATTGATGCAGACAATGGCCGTAATCGGTCAAGTAGTAGAAGGTTTGGCTCAGTTGCAGCCACAACCACAACCACAACAAGTTCCATTGAGAGACCCTCTAGAGAAATTTCATAGGAGGAACCAAAATGTGTTTTCTGGAAATCCATAGGAGAAGCCAGAGGATTGGATCAAGAACATGGAAAAGACTTTTGAAACTTTGACTTGCACACCAAAGCAAAAAGTAGTGTTTGCTATTTTTGTGTTGAAAGGGAGAGCGCATACTTGGTGGGAAGCCGAGCGTAGGGTAGCTACAGCGCGTGGAGTGGGTAACTACACGTGGGACATGTTTAAGACAACTTTCAATGAGAAGTACTACCCAGCTAGTGTGTGAAATGCTATGGTGGTTGAGTTTATGACATTGGAACAAGGGAGTATGACTGCGGACGAGTACTGTGCTAATTTCACAGAATTGATGGAGTTTGCTCCGACTTTCTTCGATAATGAGGAACAGAAGGCGAGAAAATTTGAGACAGGTCATAGTGACAGGGTCAAGAACAGAATCACTCCATTACTACTATCGACCTATGGGCAATTATTGGAGAGAGCAAGAGTGGTAGAGAAGGAAGCTAATAGCTACCGCAACAAAAGTGAAGAGAAGAAAAAGTTTATCGAGAAGGAGACAACTGGATCTAATGGACATGCCAGAAGTTGGAACCGGGATGGGCATAGCAACAACAGAAAGGCTACTAATGAGTATCGTGAGAAAGATGGTGCTTTAAGTAAGTACCCAAATAAGTGTTTTAGTAATCGAAGAGATGTGAGAAAAGGTGATACCCATGGGCGAGGATCTGATGAAAAGTGTCAAATGTGCGAAGGGAAGCACACGACTGATGGATGTTGGTACAAAGAGAAGAAATGTTTCAATTGTGATAAAGTGGGTCATCCGCAATGGAAGTGTCAGGAACCCAAGAAGAATGCACCTGCTCAAGGAGCTAAAGATGACAACAAAGGAAATGGTGGAGGTCGTGGCCGTGTGTTTACCATGACAACTAGAGATGCCAGAGCCACTAATGACACCATGGCAGGTACATTTCAACTCTATTCTCGTAATGTGTATGCATTAATTGATACTGGTGCTACGCATTCTGTTATTAGTACTTGTTTGGCAAAGCGCTTGAATTTGATTCTTGAGGCGTTAGAGGTATCCCTAGTGATAGATACTCCAACTAGAGAATCGATCCCTATTACGTCTGTGTTTAGGAAGTGTCCTTTAAAAGTAGACAAATGAGAACTGGAGGTTGATCTTATCATCTTAGAGATCGGTGAGTTTGACATTATTTTGGGAATGGACTGGTAAGCCGCGTACTATGCCCAGTTAGATTGTTTTAAGAAGGAAGTTTATTTAGGATTACCATTTGGAGAAGAATTTTATTTCCAAGGGTTGAAGCCTAGAATTCGATTGGGTCTCATTTCTGTGATGAAGGCTCGCAAGTTGTTAAGAAAAGGAAGTGAAGGTTCTTGGCATATATTAGCGAGATTGACAAGAAGGAAGTGAGTATAGAATCTCTTTCAGTGATTAGGGATTTCAAAGATGTGTTTCCACAAAAGAATTACCAGGAGTACCACCAGAGAGAGAAGTGGAATTTTCCATATATTTAGTACCAGAGACCGCACCAATATCGAAGGCACCGTACAGAATGGCTCCAATAGAACTTAAGGAGTTAAAGGAGCAGATGTAAGAGTTGTTGGACAAGGGTTTGAATAGGACAAGTGTGTCACCGTGGGGATGCACCGGTGTTTTTCTTAAAGAAGAAAGATGGGTAGATGAGGTTGTGTATCGACTACCGAGAATTGAACCGCGTAACGGTAAGGAATTAGTATCCGTTAGGATAGATGATTTATTTGACCAACTTCGAGGAGCGTGTTACTTTTCAAAGATAGATTTGAGATCTGGTTATCATCAGTTGAGAATAAGAAGGAGGATATTACAAAGACGTCCTTTAGGACAAGGTACGATCACTATGAATTTTTGGTCATGCCGTTCGGATTAACTAATGCGCTAGTGTAGCGATGCGCGGAAAAGACTCGGTTTTCCTGAGCTTGTTTATTTTGTTTTGAGAGTCGCCACTTATATTTTTCGATTGGAAACATAGAAAAACCATTTTTTGAAAGATTTTGGGTTTGGGGCTTAGGTTATGGAATGGGAAGGTCAAGGAGCACCCATTCCACCCAATCCGGAGATCGGTCTTGCTAAAAGAGGGTTTTTCAAAGAAAAAGACATTTTTAATAAACAAGTAAAATATCCATTTAAAGAGGTTAAACGAAATATAGGATCGATTGCTTAGAGACTGTCCCCATGATTTGGGGAGGCTCTAGTCCGATCCTAGATTCGATATGCTATACCACTCTAACAATCAATTAGAAAGGGGAGGAAGATTACCTTTTGTGAAGAGACTTGGACAGAGTTTCGACTCAATCTTAGAGTCGAATCTTGATATGGAAAGAGCTTCGCCTCAGTCCTTGATTCATTCTTCGATGTTTGTTGATCAACAAGGTTGATAAACAAACTTTAGGTGATTTAGGGTGATTTACAAGAATCTTTCAGGGAGAGAAACCAGTAAAATGTCGGAGGTCGACCGGGGTCTCAGGGATCCAAAATACTGAAAGTCTTTAAGTATTTATAGGGTATTGGAGAGGTGAAGGTGGAGAGGGAAATGACTCTGGTAAGGTTCCAGAACTCAAATGCTATTGGAGAATCGGATGATGATAAGATTTTATCAAGAAAGAGGTTGAAATTGACGAGGAAACTGGCTTTTGCAAGCCTGCAAAAGCTTAGTCTCGCGTGAGACACGACTATTCCGCGCAGGACAAGGTTGTTCAATGGACAATTATGTTCTTCCCTCGTTATCACGTATGCAGTTTAGTCCAAACTAACGGTCGTCAGTCAAAACTTAACGAAACATGACAAAATGATGGATTTCTACTCTTGACTCAAGGCAAGACTTAGAGTGGTATTACTCTGCTCTGATGGGTTCAGAATGGGTTGTCTACAGAGCGCCTTGTCGACAAGTCTTATGGAAGAAGTCATGTCGACGATAGAAAATACATCATTCTGGACATCGGGATGGTCGAGCCGTACGGCTTCCTACGTATCTCTATCGGAGAATCAGACCATAACGTTGTTCGACTCGAAAACACGAAAACGCTGCTTTAGGTATTTTGAAAATCATTTTGAAAATTGAGGAGATTTCATTTTTGAAAAGGCAAATTCATACTGAGGAATCAAATCAAGACCCAATTCTGAATATACCTGTCTATCTGAAGATTCGCCTGTCTTGGCTCCGAACCTGTGGGAAAAAATGTTAGAAAATAAAGGCTTACCTGTCCAGTCCTTTGCATTATGTTGGCTTTGTGACGATTCGCCTGTCTGGGCTCCGAATCAGGATTTTGTTGGGGATGACGATTTGCCTGTCTGGGCTTCGAATCGGGATTTTGTTGGGGATGATGATTCACATGTCGGAGCGTTGAATCGGGCTTTTGTGATGACGATTCACCTTTTTGGGCTCTGAATCGGGCTTTTGATTTGACGATTCACCTGTCGGAGCGTTGAATCGGGCTTTTGTGATGACGATTCACCTATATGGGCTCTAAATTGTGTGGGATGACTTGATCTCTGGATCAATCATTTTCGGGTGACTGGATGCCATATTCGGCGATTGTGCGCGTGCCACATTCGGCCGTTCTGTGACTTGCGGTACCGATTTTTTCATTTTTCCTTGTTAGGGTATCACTTTCAAGGGTAAATGTGTCAAAATTTTGAATTTTGACGTTGCTGTAAGTACCCCAATCTGGATCACCCTCTTTCGAGCATCCGGGAAACACCGCAGACTCACTCAAACGCAGTCTCGAACACCCGGAACCTTCAAAAGGCCCTCAAAACCATTCAAAAACCCTCAAAGGCCCAAAAAACCACCAACCAAACCAAGGGGAGGGGCTTTCTGGGACAAACAAGCACACAAGGACCTATTGGGAATTATGCAGAAATTGGGAAAAGCATGGAAGTCCATACGGACCTCTTTGCATGCTAAAAGGTCCGTACGGACCTTCCTGCTACCAACTCTCATAATTACAGAATTCCTCTAAAGTCCACGAGATTCCCCAAAATCCGGGAAAACCAAAATTTTATAATTCCTTGGAGGTCCGTACGGACCTTATTGCAATTTTTCCATGGCTATATATAGAGGGCTCCCCCTCCCTCATTTCACACACCATCCTCTTCTACTCTCTCCCTAGGCCTTCTGGCTTCCCCTCTAAGTCCTTCCGAGGCACTCCCGGCCCCTTTCGGTTCCTTCCGAGGCCTTCCGAGCTCCCTTGTGATGCTCCGAAGCCTTTTCGAGCGCTCCCGAGACGCTCCCGCGCTGCCCCGAGGCACTCTCAAGGTACTCTGAGGCCCCTCGTGGTACTCCGAGGCCTTGCACAGTCTTTCCAGGCGTCCGGCTCTTTCCGAGTCAAACCGGCAACTCGAACGCGCGCCGGAACTGCCCGAACGCAAGCGATCCCGACGCACGCCGAACCTCGCCCGAATCCAATCGACGATCCACTGTGATCCCAACGCACGCGAAACTGCCCGAGTGCACACCCGACAATCCCGAGGCACGCGAAGCTACGTCATGAGACAACGGCACATCCGAAGCAATCCCGGTCCGTCCGGAACACTATTCCATCCTCGAAACACTATTCCCCAGCAGAAGACAGACACAAACCAACATTGGTAAGGCTTCCTTCCTACACTATTTCAATACATTTCAATAAGCAGTGTACAATGTAGACATCCGAAACAACATGCATTTTTAAAAGCACACACACACACACAACATTTAAAGAAAGAAGGGGTGTCGAAAGACTCGTTTTTACGAGGCGCCTCGGGTGAGCTCTAATATTCTAATATTCTCTTCCCGAGGAGTAACCTGACCTCCGAACTCAAAAAATCTCATCACACAAAAACCAGTTTATTTTTAAACTGATGTCTTTTCTCAATGTTTTGGGCTTAATCAAAATGGCGTGGCGACTCTTTAAAGAAAAAACAAACGGCGAGGCAACTCCCAACGCAAAAAAGCGAAAATGCCAGATGCCGGGGTGCGATCGCGCTGCCTCTCGGATCCGGGTAATTTCAGTTGGCGACTCCGCTGGGGAAAATTTTGTTTAAAAAAAAAACTTTTAAACAAAAAATCAAAGGATTTTTTTTTAAAACAATGATGATGGTCAAACTTTCATTTCACCCCTTTCTTTAACTGTTATGTGTGTGTGCATGTGCTTTACTTTTTATTTTACAAAAAAAATAAAATACAAAAAATGCATCAATATACATCTGTGTACATACATTTAAAATTCTTCAAAAACTTCTGTTTTACTCAGAAAAAGAATTTTAGAGACCGCACACTACTCGCATTCTGCCTCGGTACACCGCACGCTACTCGCCTTCTTTGCCTCGGTACACGCACGCTACGCTTGCTGCCTCGGATACTGCACACTCTGACCCTTAACCGGGGTGGTCTTAGTTGCGGTTCGTTTGGCCTTCCTATGCCTCTCGGATGCGCACGGGATCATTCAAACATCCCATCCTAGCCAAGTGTCAACCATGCACGTTTGAGTCTTGAGTCACACTCTGTCCGGACTCGGTTGGTTTTACCCGGTCCGTGTCATACGGCTGGATACATATCCCATGTCGGCCATTTTCTGAGTCGAAGCTCGGAACTCAAGATCCCTTGCGCAAGCAAAGCGATGAAAGGTCATGCTAAAATCTTGACCCGATCTTGATTTTCCGAAGCTACACCCAGACGATGTTCCGTCCCGGATATACATCCATGCCCACATGACACCATGTCATCAAGCCTTTAATACGTCAGCCATGACGATATGACCCAGCCAACGCCTAACGTCACAGATCCCTTGCGCAAGCAAGGTAAAGAGAGGTCATGCCGAACTCTTGACCCGATCTTGACTCAGGTGCCGGCTCGGCTCACTATTCACATGGCTAACGCATTAAAACGAACATGACAGGCTCGGTCCTTAGGTTCGATTTTTCTTTTAGGCCGGTGGAAACCGCTTGCCCTATAGGACCCTCGCCTGGGGCTGTCCACCCTGGGATGTCGAAATACAGGTGCAAAACGAGGGGCTTATAGCCGCACAGATGGTCTCCACTGACCCAGGATCTAGCATAGTTGCGAAAAAGAAGAGCAATCTTTTCCAACCTACCTAGGATTCTGAGAAAACACTGTTTTAAGTAAATTAAAACAACAAAAAAATATAAAAGCGGAAACCGCATGTCACGTGAGCTTTCCCCCTTTTATCCCGAAAGGCCTTCCCGTGTCTAAACCTTACCCGTCACCCCCTCCAGTGAACCGAGAGTGATCGAGAGTACCCGGGAACTATTCTCCCAGTGTCAAAGCCGCAAGGTCCAACATTCTTCCCAACACAGTCATTAGGGCAGTCCGTCAACTCCCCATGGCCAAGTCGGTGGATAACAGCGAGGAAAACGGGACCTTACCCCCGAGAAATCTCCCAACAATGGAGGAAGTTTGGCAAGTCCTCATGGCTCTTGAGAAACGCCAAGGCGAACAGCAAGCCTGGATCGAAGGTGCCATGCACTACTTCGGAACGTTAGCCATTCCCGATCACTCGGGACTCCCAAAGACATGCCTGCTCCCGCAGCTCCTAACGTCTCTCATTGTCTCCCAGAAGTCAAACTGTTGCCCTTGTACGAGCCATGAAGCTACGACATAAAACCACAAGACCCCCCAGAGGAAGACGTGTCCGGTCCACATCCTAAGGTCCCGATACCACCGCAGAACAACGAACACATCTGGTGGGACGTCTGCGATTGCACCGCTTGTCTGGAAATGGAATTCCAAGATGAAATGAACGAGGATCGCCCTCGAAGAAAGAAGAAACCCTCTTCTCAACAAAAACTGAAGAAGAGATACGAATCCGGCGACCCCACAGTCGGAACCCTTGGAGAACCATCAGGAAAGTTTGACAACTACGTCATCTACTCCGGCCAAATCTCCTCGGCCTAGCTCTGCACAAGGCCACGACAACGTACGCTCCATGATCAGTGGGACGAGCTCACGCACCGCCACCAGCGGCCCGAGGGTCCGAGATACCTCAACCCCTGTCTTGGGAAGATCTCAAAGCCATTGTTGGCGCTTCAACAAAAGCAATGACGGTAAACGAACTGAAATGCGCGGTATGGCCCTACGCCAACCAAGGCCCTCTCATTACGAAATAGGAGAGACAAGCAAAGCGGCAAAGCCGAGAGGTGAGCGTGCGACACGTTCGGTCAAATCCCGATGAATCCTCCACGGGCGAGACAAAAGGCCGGCCATGCACAGGCCTCGGGCGAAAAGGGGCCCTACGCCAAAGAAGCCGAAACCCTTGACCCGAAGGCTGAGGATCCTGTCTTAACTCAACTTAAGCGCACTCAGGCTAATATCTCACTTTGGTCCTTACTCATTTCCTCTTACCCGCACAAGCTCAAGTTGGAGGAAAGCCTGGCCCAGACCATGGTACCCATCACCGTGACACCAGATGAAGCGGTTCAGATGATCGACAACATTCATTCCAGCAACATCATCACATTCACGGAGCTGGACCTCCCAAAATTTGGGGCTGACCACAACGAGCCTCTCTACATAACGGTTCAACTTGACGAGCGTCACCTCCCTCGGGTCCTGGTAGATGGGGGATCAGCCATGAACGTCCTTCCATCTAAAATGATGGATTTGCTAGGGATCAAGACAACTGATCTAAAACCCTCAACTCAGACAATGAAGGCATACGACTCAATGTCTCGCTCAGTCTTCGAAATAGCCACCCTGAACCTGTGGTTTGGAAAGCAGATGGTCCCGACCGACTTCCAAGTCATCGACATCCCGATCACATTCACTGCCATCTTGGGACGCCCTTGGCTACACGGATCAATGGGGTGGCATCCACCCTCCACCCGATGTGTCAAGTTCGTCCAAGGAACAGACCTTACCATCATCTACGGTGATAGCATAATCACCGAAGGGACCAGACACAAACGGCGTCCGGTCTTGGAGATCAAACACGACAATGACGGCATGATCTTTGACGGGGTTCACCATCGAAAGCCCAAAGGCCCAGGTGTGCCACATAGACCTGCCTTTGATTTGGGACCAGATCCCTCCTCCGATGAAAATGATGAAGCGCATGAACTACATCCCGGGGCTTGGTCTGGGAAAACGCCATCAGGGTACCCAACAAATCATCGAGATCAAAGAACAGAATACCCTACATGGCCTAGGATACATTCCTACTCCTGAAGACGCTGCGGAAGACAAAAGAGCCACTCGGAAATGCTCCGCCAATAGCAAAAGAGGCTTGCACGCAATCTCCGATCTCCGCCCTTACAGCTTCGACATGACCAGGTACTTCACAAAGAAAGCCGGCAGTTTGAACGAAGACCCAGAAAAAGGGACAGAGCTGATCAACGCCCAACCAAGCTGGCCGACAACTATGGACAAGCTCCAGCAGAACCTGGCAAGATTCAGAGGCCTCAAGGCAAATCCCGTCAGAAGAGCATTTCTCGATGCGCCAACTCTTCTGGGACCCACGACTACCACTATTCACAATGAATTTTGGTTCGGGAAAACCCCCTCTTTGGTAGAAGAACTCAAAAAACTCTCTGTCAACATCCCTGCCAACAACAAGCAGGACGAATCTGCATTCGAACTAGCAATGCCCAAGACAAGAGCGGAAGACTCCACAGACGATGCTTGGAACGAGCCACTGTTCCACTAGCTCTTCAGTGAAGAAATCGAGGTGCCAGACCTAATCGATTTTGTTTCTGATAACTCTATGGTAGCCATGATCGGGAATGGCAGCACAAAGCCTTTCAATCCCCGCCTCCTACCAAGCTCATTGCCACTCAATAACTGGGCCACCTTCTCCAGACCCACCGCCAGCAAAAATGACATGATCGAACTACTTGGTCTGACCCCTTGCGTCCTAGAGTCCAGTGTCAAAGCCTATCCTGAGTCCATTATCTTTGAATTCGAGTCTCTCGAGTCATCTGATGGCCTCACGCCAGAAGATTATGAACTCATTGCCAATAATGTATTCTCATATGCTTTTAATGAATGCTTCGATCTTTCTGAGTATCCTCTCATTGCATATTTAACAACTGATAAATTAACTAACACACAAACAGTTAATAACGATTCACTTGATAAAGAAGCAGACACATTAAACGAACAATACATTAAGCACATCTTTAAGCATGTTGTCAAACGAGAGAAAAACCGGGCCCAAGCTGCCGAGGAGGTTTTAACCAAAGTGAATTTGGGAACTGCTGAAGAGCCAAAAGAGACGCAAATCGGAAGTTTCTTCACCGGCACAGAGCAAAACGCATTGGCGCACTTTGCTCAAAGAGTTCGTGGACGTGTTCGCTTGGTCTTACCGAGACATGCCCGGATTAGATCCAAACATAGTAGAACATCGGATTCCCTTGAATCCCGAGGCTAAGCCCATCAAACAAAAGCTACGCCGGATCAAGCCAGAATGGTCTTTACAAGTCAAGGAAGAGATCGAAAAGATGCTCCGCGTCGGCTTCATCAGGGTGATCGAGTACCCTACATGGCTCTCCAACATAGTCACGGTCACCAAGGCCAACGGAAAAGTGCGCTGCTGCGTGGACTTCCGAGATCTCAACAAAGCAAGTCCCAAGGACGACTTTCCACTACCAAACATCGACATGTTGGTAGACACTACAACCAATTTCGAGGTCAAGTCCTTCGTGGACGGGTTTGCCGGCTACAATCAAATCAAGATGGCCGAAGAAGATCAAGAAAAAACAGCCTTCACAACCCCCTGGGGAACCTACTGCTACACAGTGATGCCGTTCGGACTAAAGAACGCTGGGGCTACCTACCAACGGGCAGCAACCGCCCTCTTCCACGACATGATCCACAAAGAGATCGAAGTGTACGTCGATGACATGATCATCCACTCAAAGGGATCAGATGGACAACACCTCACGGACCTGAGAAAGTTCTTCGAACGCCTCCAAAAACACTCGATGAGGTTAAACCCTGCCAAATGCACATTTGGGGTCAGCCGAGGCAAAGTCTTAGGATACATGGTCACCGAGCGAGGCATCGAGGTTGATCCTCAAAAGATCAAGGCCATCATTGAAATGAGACCACCGCGAACTCAAACAGAGGTGAAAAGCTTCATGGGTCGCCTGCAGTATATCAGCCGCTTCGTCAATCAGTTGACCTCCATGTGCGAGCCAATCTTCAAACTGATGAAGAAAAATGCCGACGTCGAATGGAACTCAGAATGCCAAGATGCCTTTGAAGAAATAAAGGCGTACCTTGTGAGTCCTCCGATTCTCTGTCCTCCCCACGAGGAGAAGCCACTGTTGCTATACCTGACTGTGACCGACACCGCAGTCGGAGCCATGCTCTGTCAAGAAAAGAAGGAGTCACGAGTCGAGAACGCCATCTACTTCGTCAGTTGAAAGTTTCAAGGCCGCGAACTCAACTACTCAGCCGTCGAGAAAACCTGCGCAGCTCTAGTATGGGTCGTCGGAAAATTACGACACTACATGCAGTCGCACACGGTGCACTTGGTTTCCAAAATGGACCCATTCAAATACCTTTTCGACAAACCATCTCTGTCAATGAGGCTCGCCAAATGGTCTTTCTTCCTAGCGGAATTTGACATCAAGTACGTGAACCAAAAGTCAATCAAGGGACGGGTAATGGCCGAGCAGCTGGCTGACTTCCCCACCGACGAGGCTCAAGGCCCTGGACCACAATTTCCAGACGAAGGAAACTTCGCACTTGAAAGCGAAAACCGATGGCAACTGTTCTTCGACGGAGCAGCCAACAAAAGAGGAAACGACATCGGTATGCTCTTGGTCGACCCCAAGGACGAGCACACCCCAATTGCCATAAAGCTCAATTTCGAGGTAACCAACATGCCGCCAAATACGAAGCCTGCGCCGCCGGACTAGAGGCCACACTCGAAAGGAACGTACAGAAACTCGAGGTCTATGGGGACTCAGCCCTGATCATCAACCAATTTTCCAACAAGTGGAAAACAATAGACCCAGGCTTGCAAAAGTACCACGCCTGCATGGAGGACCTCATCACACAATTCGAAGAGGTCACCATCCACTACTTGCCAAGAGACCGAAACCGGTTTGCAGACGCCCTAGCCACCTTGGCTTCACTCGTGGAGATCCCCGAGGGAAAGGCAATCAAGCCCTTCAAAGTCGGACGAAAGGAAATTCCCGCCTACTGTTGCGAGATCGAACCAGAGCCCAAGCCTATCAATGAGCCATGGTACAACCAGATCTTCCAATACCTCAAAAACGGGGAAACCGCCTTCATGAATAAGGAAGGTCAACGCAGGGAAGGAGTCAAAGCCAAGAGCATCATGGCCCTAAAATGCCTCGCCTCTCACTTTGTCATCCTTGGGAACATGCTATACAAAAAGCGCTACCAAGGACACCTCCTACGCTGCATCAGCCAGGAAGAAGCAAACAAACTCATGAATGAAGTCCATAATGGGGCTTGAGGCCCCCACATGAACGCCAGAGCCCTGATGCAAATCATTCTTCGGATGGGCTACTACTGGATCTCCATCGAGGCAGACTGCATCCACTTTGTCCGAAGCTGCGACAAGTGTCAACGGTTCTCCAACCTCAATCATCTACCTCCTCACGATCTCTACTGCATGACTACGCCCTGGACTTTCGCCACATGGGGAATCGACGTCATCGGGAAAATCGCTCCGCCAGGTAGAAACGGCCACGAATTCGTCTCGGTAGCCATCGACTACTTCACAAAATGGGTCAAACCCAAGTCCTACAAGGTGCTCACCTCCAAGAAAGTGGCACATTTCCTCAAGGAAAACGTCATCTGCCGATACAGCATCCCGAACGAAGTCATATCAGACAACGGCTCCCACATCGAAGGAGAATGCGATAGACTGCTGGCCGAATTCAAGATCACACGCCACAAGTTTTCTCCCTACCAGCCACAAACGAACAGCGTCGTGGAAGCAGCAAACAAAACACTCGAACGGATCATCCGAAAAATGACCACCCGAGGACGCGATTGGCCCAAAAAGTTGCACCTTGCACTTTGGGGCTACCGAACATCAGTCAGAACAGCCACGGGAGAAACTCCATTCGTCCTAACATACAGGATGGAAGCAGTCTTGCCCATTGAACTGGAAATTCCCTCACTTCGAGTGTTGCTGGAAAACAAAATCAACGAATTCGAATGGCTCCGAAGCTGACACGACAAACTGGCTCTGCTAGACGAGCGACGACTAAAGGCCATGGAACACGTTCGAGCCTACCAAAGCAGGATGGCTAGAGATTTCGACAAGAAAGTCAAGTCCTGAGACATCAGGGAAGGCGATCTGATACTCAAAGAAAAGTCTCCCACTCGAACCAAACCATTGGGAAAATGGGAACCAACATGGATTGGCCCTTTCGTGGTTCAAAAGATCTTCTCCGGAGGTGCCATGAAGCTAACAGACCTAGACGGCAATCCCTTCATGAATCCAGTCAACGGAAGCAAACTTCGCAGATACTTCGCCTAAAGAAGAACAACTGTGCATCTCTTGGCACTCCATGTAGTGTCGAACTACGCAGACCTGAGCCCTCTAGTCCGGGGAAACGTAGGAAACCTTAATTGGTCCGGTCTAAAAACACACAAAAAAGTCAAAAGTTTGAATGTCAATCAAGACCTCCATCAAACTACACACTTTCTAAGAGCATGCCCCCAACATCACCTTGACCAAGTCAAACGACGGCGGCAACATCAAAGGACATCCGAGGGTCACTCAACGTCAAACGACTGACCCATGTCAACTTCCAAGCCAGGGGCTTGTCTTCGCCCTCACGTGCTTCAAAAAAAAAAAGAGCTCAAGCAAAGGCTCTCAAAAAAAAAAGCTCAAGCAGAAGCTACAAAAAAAAGAGGTCAAGAGCCCGACACCAACAGACAAGAGGCAAGGATGCCATGGAAAAGACCGTCATAACAACTTGTCAAGGAATCATTCAACCTCCCATACAAATATAAAACCCAGGCGAAAAGGGATTGCCGTCAAGGCCCAGCCTGCTTCCGTCCGCAAATGCAACAGAAAAGTCCAAAGATCGACGCCGTCAAGGCTCACAAAAGAAACAAAAGGGCGAACAAGAGATCTTGCGTCTCGACAAAGCTTTAAAAGTAAATCACAAATTACTAACGATTACAACATTTCTTGATGAGTTCAAGCACGGTCTACTCTCAAGTTCACAACATGCTAAAATACACCTTAATACATTTAACAAATAATGTGTCTGCAATGCAATGAATGGATACCTAGGAGGTCATTCCGCGCCATCTGCGCTTGTCCCCTCACCATTCTTCCCTTTCTTTCCTCATCCTCGACGAGTCTTCTTTCGCTCCACGCGAGCCAGCTCTGCATCTCTCAGTCCGAGATTAGGGGTCCTCCCCGTAGAGTCAAACAATCCAGTAGCTCGCAGGGCTTCATTAGCCCGTGCTTTGGCTCGGATCTCCTCCCTGCGAGTTTGCAAAGGAGGACCTCTCTCCGTCAGTCGATCAACTCTGGTCTCGTAGTCAAACAGAGTGTCTCCTGTAACATCCTGAGGGTCAGACCAGGCTTCGGCACTCCTAAGGCAATAGCTGCGATGGCAATCGGGCCCCAGAATCGCATCACACCTGCTCCCCAAAATCACTTGGGACTGTCCAAGGCACCGCTCATACCAATCCAGGTATACGGTAGTCAATAAAATGCTCTCCCGACGTCGAAGGAGCACAACAGGAGGGAAAGCGGAATACTTCCATACCCCCAGGAAATACAAAAGAGCACCTGGAGCTGCCATACAAAGAGGAGCCACCTCCGCAGTGGCAAGGTCATCCCAGCCCAACAAAGGCTCCTGCCTCATCCTGAACTGCCGAGAAACAAGCGACGGAATGTAGAAGGAGAACCAAGACAAACCTGGAACTCTGACAACATAGGACCCTTCCTGAAATGCCCTCCTAGTCTCAATCCACCAGTGCGAAACCCACTAGCGGATCTGATGCGTACTAAGCTGTGCCATCCATCTCTCCCAGGCGGACTGATCCATATCCAACGCAAGAGGTCGCCGAGCAAACGACCACGGGCTAAACGACATCGTAGCCTCGGGCATAGCCTGAAGTCTCTCTCGCAGCCACAAAGTGAGCAAAGCGGGGCTTCCCCCTCTCATAAATCTATCTCCAGTCGTCAAACGATCAATGCCGTAGAGGGTCTCCCCCAGCCCCAACGGAAAAATATCCTCTCCAGCTCTGCAGTGCCTTACCACATCCAGCAAAGCGCCATCGCAAACCCCAAGGGAGCTGACCATGAAGAGCGTCGCTATCACGCACAAGGCAAATGCATCCCACGAGACGTCTCTCTCGTCATCACTCATGAACCGCTCCGACAGCGCAGAAATGTTAATGTGACCCGAATCAAAGGTCATACCCTGCACTTCTTCCAACGAAGTCCGAAGAAAGCATGCAAGCTTCACACTCACGGCAGCACCGCCAATCAAAGGAAGCGAGATGGCCTCCACCTCCGGTCCTCCTATCAAAGCTCGAAAATCCTCAAAAGTGGGCGTCACTTCATTGTAAGAGAAGCTATACACATGCCTCCTAACGTCCCAGAACTTCGCGGGAGCCCGCAACAATTCCCAATCAGGAACCAACTCCTTAAGGGACCAAACCGAGCAGAGTCAAAACCTCACCTCGAAAGCCCGCCTCTGATGCCTCATACGGTGTCGCATCCACATTTTCAGCCGCTCAAGGAAGTATGCTTGCCTCTCCTTCGAAAGGCTCGGCAAAACTCATGGAACGTACGAAGAATCCATGGCAAAAATGGAGGTTCCTAGAGAAAATGGGGAAGAAAGCTCGAAATGACTGCAAATGGGAAGTGGGGAAAGTCCAGACATCCTGAAAAGGCTTATCCTCTCCCCTAAAGCAAAGGAGATTCGTACGGACCTCTTTGCATGCCTAAATGGTCCATACAGACCTTCTTGCCACATGGCCCCACATTTTCAGCAAACAGTACAATAGCCACTGTTCCCAGCAGGACCTTGCTCCAAACTGCCCAAATTCTGGCCAAAGCCCTTCCCGACAAGCATACACTACCCACAAACGCACTCCCAGCTCACGTGGCATGTAAAAATAATAAATTAGCAACAATTCCTAGGACAAACCTCGGGAATCACAAAATACGACATTACATCTTAAAATAAAATACTTTGCTATGCAAATACAAGTGTTTTATTACAGGTACCGGAAATGTCTGTTGCTAAACAAAAAAAAAAGAAAAAAATGGAAAGAGGGAAAGCAAATGAGCCCTACTCCGACTCCTCATCATCAACCTCATCAAACGTGAAATCGGGCATATCACTGAACTCGCCAGTCACGCCCTCATCATCCAAATACTGGACCCCCTCCTCGTGCAAGTACTCAAAGTAAGCTCTAGGATCGAGCCCGGTAAAAGGATCAAAGAAGGAAGGCTCCGATGAACCCTCTCCCTGTGACTCCTGCGCCGGCAAGAACTGATGAAAAATCGGCGGCCTCCGGACTCCCGAAGACGTCCCTGTATCCATGCTATGCCGCCCCTGAACGGGTCCCTCCTGCTGCGGCTCTGGCTCAACTCTCGACGGAGGAACGTCAACAGCATGCCTCGAAGGCATTGGCTCGTACGCCGGTACACGCCGCGAAGACTAGCAAGACAGCTTCCCCGCCATCTTCTTCACGAAAGACCGCATCGCCACGTAACAGCGGGTCAACGTGTCAAAAGATCTCCCCGAGACCTGCACAAGCAAGCAGCCAAAGAAACGCTCAGCAAAAGAAATACAGTCATACTCAACAAAAGAGAATAATACAGAAAAGATGCCAATATGGAAAAGAGTAAGCACACTCACCGTCGCATCTGGGTCGACCAGATAGGTAGCAGGAGCCAGCTCAGGCACGGGTACCGACACCCTCCACCTCGACGAGTCACCCCGTATATATGTAAAGTCCGACCCATGCACCGAAACATCTGGGGGACGTGGTGGATCATCCCGCCTCTCTCTCGCCAACCCCTGTGGCGTCCTCAGCTTCCTCCTGACGAAGGACCCGTACTCCTCATACAAAATGAACTCATCGGCATCCACGCCGCCCAAGTACCTCTCGTGCTCTATCACATCCATGTCACGGGGATTCATCATCCCAAAGGGAGGATCCCTCGGAGCCATAGGATGCACACCCGGGCCATGCTGCCAGAAGACCCTCTCCCCCAAGTACATAACATCGCAAGTCAAGTACATACCGAGCCCAGGGATACAGCTCAAACTCCGCCGAGCTATCCCTCCCCAGGTACTCCTGCACATCCCCATAGGCGATGGTGAGCTTCCCTCTATTCGTCCTCCTCCTCCTCAACGGACGGGCCTAGCCCAGCATAGCAGGATAGGCCTCTATGGCCTCAGCATCTCGATCCCACGGAAAGCACCGGAAGATCTCATAAAACCACACCTGCGACAAAAGCAGAAAAGGCTCAGTGCAAAAGAAAATGGAGAAATGACAAACTGCTAAATCAAAAACAGCAATAAAATCATACCTCCAAAGCAAAATCGAAGCATCCCAGAGAACTGGCCACGCCTCGACTAAACCGGTCCAAAGAAAAATAAAGCTCGGCCAGGCCTGGCTCGCCCCAGGCTATCTCACCAACCCTCTCCAAATCCACCAAACTCTCCAGCAGAGGAAAAGGAGCCGAGGTAGCGTGATTCGAGAACAAAGTCTCGGAGAGAGCAAACCAAAAGAAAGAGCTCGCCAGCTGCTTCGCCGTCACCAAGCCGGTACCCCGGCGATAGGCCCCGATGTTGGTCATGATCTGTGCCTCAAAATCGCCGTATAACATGCCCAGGCCCCTGCGAGGAAAAGGCGCGAAGCCCAACAAAATCAACACCGGCCGTCATCGTAAGTCCGGACCTCGCCCACTAAACGGCAACATAAACACCGACCGTCATCGTAAGCCCGGACCTTGCCCACTAAATGGTAAAACAAACACAAAAGGCACAAACGCCTCCAAACACACGTCCCAAGATGCAAAACGCCTCCAAAACACAAAACGGTAAAACAAACACCGGCCATCAAAGTAAGCCCGAAATCACTTTCTCAGCGGACAAAGCCCATACGAGACTACGCATCCCCAGCAGACGAACACCGGCAGTCATCGTAAGTCCAACCTTTCCCCAGTGGACAAAGCATAAGGCAATCACGCCTCTCACAGTCAGAGGACACGACACATCCTCACGCACAACACAAACATAGTTAGAGGACACAACACATCCTCACGCACGACGCAACCACAAGTCACAAGGCATAACATGCCCTCATCTGTATCCCTAGCCCGAAAGGATTTAAAACAATCGGTCCAGAAGACCGTATAAACCTCCCAAATCATTATCTCCAGCCCGAAAGGCTTTTAACCACCCGGTTCGGAAAACCGTAAAATTTTCATTTCAGGATGCCACAACATCCTCACAGTCGACCTCAGCGGTCACACATCACTTCAGGGCACCACCACGCCCGCCTACACTCACAATTTCAAAACGGTGAACTAAGATCAGGCTCGATTCCCGCCGGGGATACGTAGGAATCCTATCACAGGGTCCAGCCAACCGACCTATACGGTCACCCAGGACACCACCACGTCCTCACAATCGACCTATATGATCACCCAGGACGCCACCACGTCCTCACAATCGACCTATACGGTCACCCAGGATGCCACCACTTCCTCACAACCGACCTACACGGTCACCCAGGATGCCACCACGTCCTCATAATCGACCTATACGGTCACCCAGGACGCCACCACATCCTCATAATCGACCTATACGGTCACCCAAGATGCCACCACGTCCTCACCCCCAACCTATGCGGTCACCCAGGATACCACCCTATCCTTACAACCGACCTAAACGGTCACCCACAGGGCACTGACACGTCTACTTCCCCACACACCCGAACTACGGTCAGGCTTGATTCCCGCTAGGGATACGTAGGAATCCTATCACAGGGTCCAGCCAACTGACCTAAACGGTCACATACCTCAGGACACCACCACGTCCTCACGCGATCCAGATCAGGACCCTTATCTTATCGATGACCCCACTTCCTCCGTAAGAGATGTCGTCGAGGGGCTTCTATAAGTACCCCAATCTGGATCACCCTCTTCCGAGCATCCGGGAAACACCGCAGACTCACTCAAACGCAGTCTCGAATACCCGAAACCTTCAAAAGGCCCTCAAAACCCTTCAAAAACCCTCAAAGGCCCAAAAAACCACCAACTAAACCAAGGGGAGGCCTTTCTAGGACAAACAAACACACAAGGACCTTTTGGGAATTATGCAAAAATTGGGAAAAGCATGGAAGTCCGTACGGACCTCTTTGCATGCTAAAAGGTCCGTACGGACCTTCCTGCTACCAACTCTCATAATTACAGAATCCCTCTAAAGTCCACGAGATTCCCCTAAATCTAGGAAAACCAAAATTTTATAATTCCTTGGAGGTCCGTACGGACCTTATTGCAATTTTTCCATGGCTATAAATCGAGGGCTCCCCCTCCCTCATTTCACACACCATACTCTTCTACTCTCTCCCTAGGCCTTTTGGCTTCCCCTCTAAGTCCTTCCGAGGCACTCCCGGCCCCTTTCGGTTCTTTTCGAGGCCTTCCGAGCTCCCTTGTGGTGCTCTGAAGCCTTTCTGAGCGCTCTTGAGACGCTCCTGCGCTGCCCTGAGGCACTCTCAAGGTACTCTGAGGCCCCTCGTGGTACTCCGAGACCTTGCCTGGTCTTTCCCGAGGCATCCCGGCTCTTTTCGAGTCAAACCGGCAACTCGGATGCACGCCGAAACTCTGCCCAAACGCAACCGACGATCCCGATGCACGCCGAACCTTTGCTTGAATCCAACCGATGATCCCTGCGATCCCAACGCGTGCCAAAACTCTGCCCGAGTGCACTCCCGACAATCCCTAGGCACGCCGAAGCTCTGTTTGCAGACAACCGGCACATCCCGAAGCAATCCCGGTCCATCCCGGAACACTATTCCATCCTCAAACACTATCCCCCAGCGGAAGACAGACACGAACCAACATTGGTAAGGCTTCTTCCTACACTACTTCAATACATTTCAATAAGCAGTGTACAATGTAGACATCCGACACAGCATGCATTTTTAAAAGCACACACACACACAATATTTAAAGAAAGAAGGGGTGTCGAAAGACTCGTTTTTATGAGGCAACTCGGGTGAGCTCTAATATTCTAATATTCTCTTCCCGAGGAGTAACCTGACCTCCGAACTCAAAAACTCTCATCACACAAAAACAGTTTATTTTTAAACTGATGCCTTTTCTCAATGTTTTGGGCTTAATCAAAATGGTGTGGCGACTCTACAAAGCAAAAACAAACGGCGAGGCAACTCCCAACTCAAAAAAGCGAAAATGCCAGATGCCGGAACGCGATCGCGCTGCCTCTCGGATCCGGGTAATTTCAGTTGCGCAGATGCTTATTGTCGAGGACAATTTTGTACTTTTCCAGGGGGTTTGTCTCACGCGGGACAAGAACTGTCGAGGCAATATAACAGCAGCTGTTGTTTATTTTAAAAGCACCCATTTTCAAACTTTTCTCTGCAAGTCCGAGCCAAGGTATTTTTCTTGAGATTTTTTGTGTGTTGTTTGTTGATTTCTCTTCTCAATCAACATTTCAATCTTTCCTTCTTCCATTGTCCATGGCTCAAGAGAGGAAGAATCCGACTTTTGGTTGCTATTTGCTTGGGAAGGATTACCCGTGGGATGACCTCATGTTCGTTCGGCCTACGAACATTTCCCATGCTATCCACGAGGGTTTGGTAAGAATGCCTTTCTCAATTTCATTTCATGCTTTGCATTGCATCGAATCCATGTTTTTGAATTCCCAATTCATCAAATTGGCTATTTTCTTTCTTTGTCTAGAACTAGGTTCTATCATTGTATGCTTCGCTTTTTGTTGGTGTCGTTGAATATTGTTTTTTTTTATTAGTGTGCGTATGAGTTCCCTACACATCTTGGATTGTAGAAGGGATTGATTTGGGTAGCCAAATACTTCCTTGAACATGGCTTTCTAGTGAGCACGCCAAGTGTTTGATGAAATGCCTCAATGAAAATTTTCTCCTATTTCCTTGAAGTTTTGCCATGGGATGATTTCTGACATTGCTCCCTTGTTCTTTCTCTGTTTTGCAGCCGTATAAGGCGACCAAGAACTGTCAGGGAAGTGCCAAATTTGCCAAGGCTTTGTCGGACAAAGTCAAGGGTTTGAACGGAGTTCGAGCTCGTGTGGCGTAGACGGGCCTCCTTACTTTTGTTGATAATATCCGCGGGATGAGGCGGACTCCTCAGGTCCTTCAAGATATCAGGGAGAGGTGGTGGGACACTACCCATATGGTCCATCTTCGCTTCGGGGAAGCTAGAATGACCCCTACTGATTTTCTTGCTATTATGGGGTTGGAGTTCACCGACGTTGCTCTTTCGAAGACTGCGGGTTTCAAACCTGCGAATCCAGATGAGTGGCGACGGTTGATTGGCTTTGCCCCTAACAAGGTTAAGAGATTTGCTGCTGAGTTGTCACCTCTTCGCGTTCAGCTCGAGGCTTATGCTGACAAGCCTAATGCGGACACGGATCGGTTGGTGAGGGGTACTGAAATTACCCGGATTCGCGGCGGGGCAAAGCGGTTGTCTTTCGCGGATTGGTGTTTGAGACCTCGCTTTCGGGAAGGAGAGGAGTTGCCACGCAGTTTTGTATTTTGAGCCCAAACGTTGAAAAATGGCTTAGTGACAAAGGGGGGTGTCATTTTTTATTGGTAGCAAAAACATGGAAAAGGCTTTGAAAAGGGGTATCGTTTTTATTGGTAGCAAAAACGAGGAAAAGGCTTTGAAAAGAAGTGTCATTTTTATTGGTAGCAAAAACATGACAAAAATCTCTTTTAGTACCAGAGATTGTTAGGTTCGGAGGTCACGTTACGTTTTGGGAAGAGTATTTTGAGATCACCCGAAACTCCTCGTATGACGAGTCTTTCTACCTTTCTCGAAAATGTGTACGTGTGTGTGTGTGTGTTTGCATTTTGAAAATGGGGGCTTGAATGACAAGATTAATCTTGGTTTGAATGTCAAACGTTGATTTTGTGATTTCTTTTGGAAAAAGTGAGCGTTTGAATGACAAACGTCGGTTTTGGAGTTTTGAGGAAAAAGTGGTGCGAGTGATGATTTTAAACTTTTAACTTAAGTGTCAAATGTTGACTTTTAAGAAAAGAGCGTTTGAATGTCAAACGTCGGATTTTGAGTTTGAAGATGATCATTTGGATGCCAAACGTCACTTTGCGCATTTTGAAAGAGAGTTCGAATGTCGAACTCCGGTTTTGAACCGGGCATTTCATTGTTAGCGATTTTAAGGGAAAAAAGCATTAAATGATATTTGAATGTCAAATGTAGGGTTTTGAGTTTTAAAGATGGTCGTTTGGATGCCAAACGTCACTTTGCGCGTTTTGAAAGAGAGTTCGAATGTTAAACTCCGGTTTTGAACCGGGCATTTCATTCTTAGCGATTTTACGGGAAAAAAGCATTAAATGATATGCGATCAACGAATCGTTTTGTGACTCGGACTTTGATAAGTAAATACTATCACGAACGAAATGGCTCAGACGTGTAAATGATAGTATTTAAAATGCGGTGTCAACGGAATCAAACGATCCGGATTTTAAAGGTGCGTTAAGTAAATAGCATTCAATGGATCAAACGATCCGGACCGTTAAATGACTATCATGAACCAAACGGTTCGGACTATAAAGTTGCGTAAAGTAAATGACGTTCAACGGATCAAACGATCCGGAATTGTAAATGACATTAAAAGTAAAGAAACGGGGCCGGAACGCCGTTTTAACCCGAGATTACTTCTCTTACGGGAAGAGAAGAGGATCTTGGACTAAAACGTATCGAACCCCGTTGACGATGAAGTCTACATTTCAATGACTTTTGTCCGAAATAGTTGTAGCGACTGGTGTGTAAACCGAGATGGAATGAAAGTTTAGGGTGAGGGAGTGTTACCTATGGCTAGGGGTTGACTCTTTTGGCTCGGGAGGCATATACGGGATACGATTTAGTGTTTGGAACAGTGTTTCGAGGTTGTTTGTTTCGTGTTTGGTTGGAATACAAAGTTTTCACGTAAATCGAGACAAAACGGGGCTCAGGAGAGGGTGAAAAGGGTTTGGGCCGTGGCTGTGGTGAAAATGTGTTATATTTTTTCCTCCTTCAAAATGTTTGACAGCCCTCTGTATTTATAAGGTAAATTTGCAAAAGAGTCCGGATGGACTTAACCTGAATTTCAGGGGGTTTTGGGAAACTTTGGAAAATGGGAGGGCTGACTGGCAATTCTGTTTTGCCTGAAAAAGTGTCCGAACAGACTGTGACAGCATCCTAGGGGTATTTTGGTCTTTTCACTCTGAAATCTGATTGATGTTGACAAGGGGGGTGTGGCATGCGTGCCACGTGCCCCTGTGACTCACCAGGGCATGGGTTTTCATGCCATTATTCTCGGTTTTGTCCGTTTTTTAAATAACTGTCCGAAAAATGTCCGAAACGCCCCCAGAAAGTGCCGGAAAGTGCATTTTTTATGAGAAGCTGTACTTTTACGTGTGACATCGTGTGTTGAGTACGCTTTGACAATTGGGATGCACGGGGCAGTCCCGGGACGTCTCGTTGGCTTGAGAACGGGGAGCTTAACGGGTTCCGGTTAACCTAGAGCAGGCTAGTTAACGGATTTCGGTTAAATTTTAACGGATTTTGACGATCCGAATATGGGTACTTACAGTTAGCCCCTCAGCGACGTCAATTTCGAAGGAAGTGGGGTCGTTGAAAAAGATAAGGATCCAAATCGGGGGATGCCTTACTTGAAGAGACCTGAGAGGTCAGCTGGCTGGACCCTTAGCCAAAGGATTCCTACGTATCCCGAGTGGGAATCAAGTCGATCGTAGTTCGTAGGTGCAAGGAGCCGCGCGTGGGGACCTTGACCTAAGAAAGACTGTTGTGAGGCGTCTGAACCTGAGTGGGACCATTGCGAGGTATCTGAACCCGAATGGAGACTATTTTGAGGCGTCTGAACCTAAGATTTCTGAAACCTTCGAGGGCGTGTGGCGCCTCAGACCGAGATTACTGAAACTTACGAGGGCGTATGGCACCTCAGATCGAGATTTCGAGGAACATTCGAGGGCGTGTAGCTCCTCAAACCGAGATTACTTGAAACATTCGAGGGAGTGTGGCGCTTCAGACCATGATTACTCAAACTTTTGAGGGTGTGTGGTGCCTCAGACCGGGATTTCGAGGAACATGGTTGTCCTGAGATGAAGGCGTTTGTGCCTTGGGTGCTGGACTTATGATGACGGCCAAGTTTTATCTGCTGGGGATATGGTGGCAATGATGGGAATGGTTGCGTTAAACTGGCGTTCTTAACAATACAGAAGGATTGACGTTCTAACGACGGGATTAGGAATGGGATGTGGTCTCGGGAGAGACTGACACATTGCTGGGGAAAAGTGCCCAGAGTTCTAACAGAACTAGGAGGGTTGATTGACGTTTCTTCTTAGGCGGATGGTCTTAGGATCCTGCTGGGGAGGAATGTTCGGGCTTACGATGATGGCCGAAGAGGGATTGTTGTGCGGGCTTACCTTGATGGCCGCTGGATTGAGATGGTCGGGCTTACGACTGGCGGCCGGAGAGGTGAATGTTCACTTGTTGGAGTGAAAAGGTATTCGGACTTACGAAGATGGCCGAAGAGGGATTGTTGTGCGGGCTTACCTTGATGGCCGCTGAAGTAGGATGGTCGGGCTTACGACTGGCGGCCGGGGAAGTGAATGTTGGTGAAAACCAATGAGAATTTTTGACGTCTGGAGACGGAATTGTGATTTAACGTCCGAAGACGGTTTGGAATTTAACGTCTGGAGACGAAACGTTAGTGGAAACTAATGGGAAATTTAACGTCTGGAGATGGGGTGTGAGAAAGGTCTAACTTGGGGAAATTTTACACTTTTGGGGGCCAAAAGGGGTAAAATTGAAATTGTGAGAAGCTGAGGGGCCAAAGTGGCAAGGAATCTTTTCAGCTGCAAAAGAGTCCGGCCGGACTTGGACTGAATTTGACCAGGTTCAAATCAGCAACAGGCCGACGCAAACCAGTAACATTTTCACCATATTTTCAGGTGAGAGAGAGAGAGAGAAAGGAGAGAAAAAATCTTTCCCATTTTGAGAGTTTTGTTCGAATCTTTGAGGGAAAATCATCATGGATGCCGGTTTGGAACCAAGGGCTCGCCATAGGAGGACTGACAACGAGAGAACGAGGTTGGTGAGGACCATTCGAACCACCGCTCTTCCCATAGATCCAACGGAGTTGTATCCGGCTCGGGATACTCACAAATCCAAGGAAGGGATCGAAAGACAGGTAAACATCCTCTAAATTCCGTTAATTTTCAAAATGTGCATTCTTTAAATTTTAGGAATTTGATTAGAAATGAGTTAGGGTTCTTAGTGCCCGAATAGGGGCTTTTGACTTTGCGATGTGCCTTTGTCGAAATTGACTAGAGTTTAGCTCAATTGACATCATGGGTAGATAACATAAGAATTTTGGTTGCAAAATTCCATGCCTAGAGGTGTTTTCCGAAATTAAAGTAAGTTTAATTTCGGACGGAGTAATTTTTCGAAATGTTTTGAAAGTTCCGAATTCGACGGAGTTTTCGAAATGTTTTGAAAGTTCCGAATTCGACGGATTTTTCGAAGTGTTTTGAAAGTTCCGAATTCGATGGATTTTTCGAATTGTTTTGAAAGTTCCGAATTCGACGGATTTTTCGAAATGTTTTGAAAGTTCCGAATTCGACGGATTTTTCGAAATGTTTTGAAAGTTTCGAATTCGACGGATTTTTCGAAATGTTTGTACTTTCTTTTGGGATTTTTGGACCGTTAATACTCCAACCGGGATGGAAATATTTTAGGAAAAATGAACTATATCTGTGTTTCATCATTTCGACATGCGTTTGTGCATTCTGGTAGATGTCGTTCCTGTAGTAACGTACTTTTGCCGTGTTCACCTGCAGGGGCGAGGGCCGGTTAACGTTCGCAACTTGAAGAGCAGGGGTGACTTTGAGGTGGTTCGAGCATTGTGGGAGATGCTCCCAGACGAGGCTCGGGATGGAGAGAGGAGACCACAGCAGTTTATGGTTGACTCCGGTATGGCTGGATTTATCAGTGCATTAGCCGCGGTGGCTTTGACGCATAGGGCGAGGGCCTTGCACGTTTCCCTGAGCGAGTACTGGTGGGACACGACCCACACATTTCACTTCAGGTGGGGGGAGGCGACTGTGACTCCCACTGACTTTGCGGTGATTACGGGGTTGCCATTCTGGGGCAACACACTTGTGTGGGTGGATGGCTACACCCCGGGGCAGTTGTCGGAGCTGCTGGGTTTTGATATTACCGATGCCAGGGGCTTGGGTATTCGGTACAGGCCGATGGAGGCTCATCTGAGGAGGGGTATTGAGGAGTATTTGGCGGGGTCTCCGAGGATGACAGCAGAGCATCTGGCTCAAGGATTCTTATGGTTCGCTTTGTCAGCTACCCTATTTCCTACTGCTGATACATCATGTCTCTTCCCTCTGCTCGGCTCGCTGACTGATCTGGATGCCATGAGAGGGTTTGCATGGGGGGAGGCTGGTCTGGCCGAGCTCTACCATGCTTTAGATAGGTTCTCGCGGGGAGAGGAGAAAACTATGTGCTGCTTCGTGTTTGCCTTGGATGTAAGTTCCCGTCTTTTTCTCTTCCTTGTCTCATTTGTACTCGTATGTATCTTCTTTATAGCTGACATAACTTTCCATGTGTTTGATAGGTGTGGTTTTTGGAGGTGTTCCACCCGTAGAGGTGGGAGACCAGGGAGGAATATGCATCCTTGTTCCCTGCTATGTTGATTTGGTAGAAGGCGACGAAGAAGCCGACAACGTCGAGGGAGGGTACTTGACTTACTTACGAGGAGGTGTCTCTCGCCATGAGCCGAGAGTTTTCCGAGCGGATCCAGCTGACTTGGTGGATAGGATTAACATTTTTGTGGTCCAAGCTGCTAGGGAGGTCACACGTCGGCGGAAGTTGCTGGTGGGGCTTCATTGTGACGCGATGTACTTGGGGGAGAGGGTGACCTATCAGCATGGTCCGGGGTCCCTTCCTTTGGTTCCGATGGACCCGCCTCCACACATGCAGTATCCTTTGCTAATACCGATGGAGGACCTGGAGCGGTACAGACAGGGTGTATTCTATATCGAGTTTATCATAGAGGGTGCCGACTATGACATCTTCGTGAGGACGAGGCTGAGGAGCCCGCAGGTGCTGCACAGGGAAGGCGAGGGCTCTGCGTATCCTCGGGACTACCCGCTCCCTCGCGTTTGGCTGGCGAATGAGGGGCTTGATGGTTCTCGCAGGCGATTGGTGATCCCTATTCCGGAGGAGACGAGGCCTCGGTACAGAGTGAATCCCAATGCTTCGGTGAGTGCTTTGATTTGACTTTCTGTACTTGATAGTAGCATTCTGCAAATGTTGCATCTGTGCTATTTGTTTGTCTTTTGACGGCTTTCCTAATTTGCAGGTGTCTGGCCGTATATAAAACCAGGCCGTGAGACGTATGGATGGGTGGGCCAACTATGCTAGGAGACTCGTGGAGTTCCTGCGGTGTAATTCCCGGAGGAGTGCGGCTGTGCATGAGCCGATGCCATCTAGGCCGTCTGCAACGAGAGACTCGTCTGCCTCCACGACTGGTGGGGCGGACTTTACACAGGGGTTCGGCCAGTTCTCCGGTGAGACGATGGGGTTCGGAGCTCGTCACTCTTCGTTCTCGGGGCACGAACAGGGAGAGTCCTCGGGGACACATGCACGGAGGCGGCCTTTCTCGTATTCCCGCCTTGAGGAATTTGGAGATTACCTGTCCTCGGTGGATCCGGCTGCTGCGGGGCAGTATTTCGAGTGCTCGGATGACGAGCAGGACTCTGAGTAGTCCTCTTTCTTGATTTATTTTTAGACAAAATGTGTGTATTGTCCAAACAATTTGACTTGTACTTGAAAGGGCCTTTGAGGCGGAACCTTGTATTTTGCACATTTATTTAGTGATTACCTTCTTTTATTTTTGACAAATAAGCAAGGAGGTTGATCAAAAATAAATAATAACAAGACGTGCCTAAAATTTGAACTGGTCAAAATTTATGTCTATATGCACTGTTATTTAATTAATTGCACTGTTGCACGAGCCCGGGGCGGAAGTGGTGTTGGCAGTGGTTGATTTAAACTATGGATGCACGTAGTTTTAATGAGGCTTGAACAGGATATGGTTTGGAAATGTTTCCAAATTGAGGCATCTAGTAGCAGAGTTGACCAAGTCAACTTGAAAAACGATTCGGCCAGACTGGGATTCAATTTCCAGATTGTTTTAAATTGCAGTCCAGTTTTTGCAAATTTAAAAACATTACGTTTGCTTTTGATCAAACACTGAATTTCTCTCTTAAATTCTTGAAGGTTTTCTTTGTTCTTCTCATGGCTCCCTTTCCTAGGTTATCGTCTCAGAAGCAAGAGCGATACTTGGACAATTTCCAGTCATGGGTACGGCACCACACGGAGCAAAGAAAGGGTTTTTTCGAAGGTTGTTATGGGATGAAATTGGTGTGGGCTTTGAAGGAGCTCATGCCGGATTGGGATCTTTTGAGAGCGGCGACTCGCTTCTGGGACGTACGGAGGCACGTGTACATCTTTTCGCACAACGAGATTACGCCCACGTTTGAAGATTTCCGAGCCATATTAGGAGGACTTGAGACGGAACATCTAGTTCTTCCTTTGACGGGTGGCATGGCCACTGTTGAGAAGTTAGTGTCTCTGCTTGGTATCTCAGCTGAAGAAGCATACGGGATGCTAATACTGAACACAGATTATGTTGACATTTCGGGGCTGCCCGAGAAATTTGCCGGTGTTAAGGGAAGCATTTACCATGGGACACGTTTTCTCTGTGCGCAATTGCAACTTTATTCACATTCACGTCCCTGGGTGCGTGCCATCACAGTGTAGTGGACCTGGTGAGGCAGTGCCGGAATGGGGGAGACATCGTGCCTTTGATTCTGGGCGAGACGTTCCTTGGTATAGGTCGAATGGCGACCAGCAGCCGATACATGTGGGGAGGGAGTCCCGCTATGCTCACTACGTGGTTGAGGGAGCGATTGCAGATGGTGCCCGAGGTGCCAGTGTCTTGTGACCATTGGTCCTTTTCTCGACGTCCTTTGGGGCGATCAGGCTTAACTGGAGCTCTGGATGGCCAGACTCCGCATGCATCACTTGCGATAGTGGGTTCCTCACTGGAAGCTACAAATTTGTCGGACCGCTCAGGAGGGTCTTATGGTTGTTAGAGTACCGGGGTTGTCCCAGACTACTTTCTACATTCCATCCTTGGTGCTGCGACAGTATGGGCTGGAGCAGGTGCCATTGACGGGTTTGGGTCATGCTGCTACCTTCGAGGTGGGATCTCTTCCGATGGAAGATCCTTCGACGCTATTGCTTCTCACACGGTTATGGAAATACACGTCCTTTCCTGCCAGGGTTCTGCTTCACCGGAGAGGGGGCATTGTTCTGTCTACACAATATTTGAACTGGTACAAAGAGTGTATGGGGGAGACACAGATGGCCATTTTGTGGAGACGGAAGGAGCTATTGGGTCTTGATTACCCTGACGGCTCGACTTTGAGGAGAGCCGAAGCGATGGCTAACCCTCAGAATCGTACTGGGGGCGACATGGCTGAATATGAGGCCAATGCTAGTCGGGCGGCCAATCAAAGCACGGTCATGATGACTCGGAGAGAGGCAGCTCAAGATAGAGCTAGGGAAAGGGCTGCGTTGGCTGCTGCAGGCTTGATCGAGGCATCGGGAAGGGTCCCAGAGCCAGGTAGAAGGTCTACGGGAATATTCCCTATGAAGGTGAAGAATACTCGCCGCGGAAAAGGGAAGGAGAAGAAGGATGAAAGACCAAGTACAGGGGACTAGGTTGACCTTGCTGTACGGAGTATCCACCCACTGTCATTGCAGACACATTAATTGATTAATGTTTTATTGTAGTTTTGCTAGCGTTTAGTGAGTCAAGAGTTTACCGTGCTTGAACTCATCAAAGACTATTTTAACTGTAATGAATTTGTAGGTTAAATTTTAAGAGTTTTTCGAAACACAAACGATTGATGCTTATTTGTTTTTTTTTTGTTTTTGAGACCGAACCAATGATGGCTGCCTATGTTCCCCTTTTACAATTGGACTAAGGGGCTCAGGTCACCGTAGTTCGACACTTTAGGTGATATTTGAGAAAAACAAAGACAAAAGAAGTGCGACCCTTTTTTTACCTGGATCATTATCGGGAATGTATCCAGTTGGGTATTACTCTTTTAGCACTTTAATTTTACTGAGGGGTGGTGTATGGGGAAGGAGAGTTGACTCGTGCTCTTCCTCAAACAAAGTATCTGCGGAGCTTGCTTTCGTTCACAGGGTTAACGAAAGGGTTTCCGTCCAAATCTGCTAACTTCATGGCTCCTTCGGAGAAGATTCTTTGTACCACGAATGGGCCTATCCAGGTAGGCTCCCACTTTTCGAGGGGATTAGTCTGCATAGGAGGCTTTTCCTTTAGCACCAAGTCGCCTTCTCTGATGTCTCGGATCTTGACTTTCTTATCAAATGCTCGGGCCATTCTGCTTTGGTAGGCACGAGTGTGTTCCATGGCTTTCAATCTGCGCTCGTCGAGTAGAGCAAGTTCATCGTGACGGCTCTGAAGCCATTCAAATTCATTGATCCCGTTTTCCAAGAGGACTTGGAGGGATGGAATTTCCAATTTCACTGGTATCATTGCTTCCATTCCGTATGTAAGTGCGAAAGGAGTCTCCCCTGTGGTGGTTCTGATTGATGTTCTGTATCCCCAGAGCGCTAGATGTAGCTTCTCGGGCCAATCCCGACCTCTGATGGTCATCTTTCTGATTATCATTGCAAGAGTCTTGTTTGCTGCCTCTACTGCACCATTAGTTTGAGGTCTATAGTGAGAAGACTTGTGTCGTGTAACTCTGAACTCGGTCAACAATTGGTCACAATTTCCTTCAAAGTGGGTCCCATTGTCGGATATGATCTCGTTGGGCACCCTGCATCTGCACATGATGTTCTCTTTGATGAGCTCGGCCACTTTCTTAGAATTCAGTATCTTGTATGATCTGGCTTCTACCCATTTGGTAAAGTAGTCGACTGCGACTAGTATGAACTCGTGACCATTGCTCCCTGGCAGAGAGATTTTGCCGATGAAGTCGATTCCCCATGTGGCGAAAGGCCATGGCATAGTCATGCAATAGAGTTCGTGAGGAGGGATGTGATTGAGGTTGGAGAACCGTTGACATTTGTCACAGCTTCTGACGAACTGGATGCAATCTGTTTCCATTGATATCCAATAGTATCCCATACGGAGGATGATCTGTGTCAATGCTCTGGCATTCATGTGCGGACCGCAGGTTCCATTGTGAACTTCGTTCATTAGCTCGCTGGCTTTTTCTTTATTTACACACCGAAGGAGTGGTCCTTGGTGGCGCTTCTTGTACAACATACCCCCCAGAATGACGAAATGGGATGCCAGGCATTTTAGTGCCATCATGTTTTTGGCTTTGATCCCTTCTTTGTATTTTCCATCTTCATTTGTGAAGGAAGCTTCTCCATTTTGGAGGTACTAGTAGATTTGATTGTACCAGGGTTCGTCGATCGGTTCATTTTTAACTTCGATCTCACAGCAATAAGCGGGTGTTTCCCGTCTGGCTATTCTGAGGGGTTTAACTGATTTCCCTCCGGGAATTTCGACAAGAGATGCTAGGGTAGCCAGGGCGTCTGCGAAGCGATTCCTGTCTCTTGGCAAATAATGGAAAGAGATGTCCTTGAACTGAGCAATGAGCTCCTCCATGTACGTGTGGTACTTCTGGAGGCCAGAATCTATCGTCTTCCATTTGTTAGACACTTGATTGATGATCAATGCTGAGTCTCCGTACACTTCCAGTTCTGAGATGTTGCGCTCAAGAGCGGCTTCTAGACCGGCTGCGCAAGCGTCATACTCTACTGCATTGTTGGTTGTTTCAAAATTTAGTTTGATGGCTATGGGAGTGTGCTCGTCCTTAGGATCGACCAGGAGCATTCCAATACCATTTCCCTTCTTGTTGGCTGCCCCATCGAAGAAGAGTTGCCAGCGGTTTGCGTTGTCAAGTGAAAAGATCCCGTCATCCAAAAATTGCGGATCAGGACCCTTGAGTTCACTGCTTGGGAAGTCTGCCAGCTGATCTGCCATTACTCTGCGCTTTGTTGATTTTCTGACCGTGTACTTGATGTCAAACTCAGCCAGGAAGAATGACCACTTGGCTAGTCTCATTGACGAGGATGGCTTGTCAAAGAGATACCGGACAGGGTCCATCTTGGAGACCAGGAGCACTGAATGTGACTGCATGTAGTGTTTTAGTTTCCTGACTACCCATACCAAGGGGGTACAAGTTTTCTCTAATGCTGAGTAGCTGAGTTCACTTCCTTGAAGCTTTCGGCTTACGAAGTAGATTGCATGCTCAACTTTGGAATCTTTCTGTTCTTGTGCCAACATTGCTCCAATTGACGTGTCTCGTTACTGCTGTGCACGGGAGGAGTGGCTTATCTTCATGTGGCGGGCACAGAATTGGGGGATTCACCAAGTATGTCTTGATTTTCTCAAAAGCTGTCTGGCACTCGGAGTCCCATTTGATGTCGGCATTCTTCTTCATCAGCATGAACATTGGCTCGCAGAGAGATGTCAACTGGTTGATGAAGCAACTGATGTACTGAAGTCTTCCCATAAAACTTTTCACTTCTGTCAGTGTCTGAGGCGACTTCATGTACCCCAGTATTTTGCCTCGCTTGACGTCGAAGGTGCACTTTGCAGGGTTCAATCTCATGGAGTGCTTTCTGAGTCTGTTGAAGAACTTTCTCAGATCTGTCATGTGCTGCATGTCTGATCCTCTGGAGTGGATTATCATGTCGTCGACATACACTTCGATTTCCTTATGAATTATGTCATGGAAGAGGGCTGTTGCAGCCCGCTGGTAAGTAGCCCCAGCATTCTTCAAACCGAATGGCATGAGCGTGTAGCAGTATGTCCCCCACAGAGTGGTGAAAGCAGTCTTGGCTTGATCTTCCTCGGACATTTTGATCTGATTGTACCCGACAAACCCGTCTATGAAGGACTTTACTTCGAAATTTGTCGTGATGTTGACTAGCATGTCGATGTTGGGCAGTGGGAAATCATCTTTAGGGATGGCCTTGTTGAGATCTCAGAAATCCAAACAGCATCTGACCTTTCCATTGGCCTTGGTGACCGTCACGATGTTGGAGAGCCAGGTCGGGTACTCAATTACTCTGATGAAGCCAACGCAGAGCATTTTCTCAATTTCTTCTTTCACTTGCAAGGACCACTCTGGCTTGATCTTGCGCAATTTCTGTTTGATAGGCTTGGATTCTGGATCCAGGGGAATTCTGTGCTCCACGATTGAGGGAACGAGTCCTGGCATGTCCTGATTTGACCAGGCGAACACGTCAACATACTCTTTGAGGATATCTGTCATTGCTTCTATTTCTGCACCGGCAAAGAAACTGCCCACTTGTGTCTCTTTAGGCTCTTGCATTGACCCCAGGTTCACTTTAGTCATAACCTCTTCGGCAGCTTGGGCCCGATTGTCCTCTTGGTCTACTACACGCTTGAGAACTTCTTTAATGTATTGTTCATTTAGTGTGTCTGCTTCTTTATCAAGTGAGTCGTTATTAACGTCTTTTAAGTTATTTGTTAACTTATCAGTTGTTAAAGTGGCAATGAGGGGATACTCCGAAAGGTCAGACGTTTCATTAAATGCGAACGGAAATACATTGTTGGCTACATTATCATAGTCTTCCGACGTAAGGCCGTTGGACGACTCAGAGGACTGGACTTTGATAAGGACTGACTCGGGTTTGAGACCGGGTTTAGGGAGATGTGGGTGCAGGCCCAGCTTGTCTTCCATTTCTTTCTCGCTTGCCCTTGGTCCGGTGAAGGTTAGCCAGATTTTTTTAGTGGCATTGATGGATGCTTGATGAGGGTTCGGGGGTCGAGAGGCTTGGCTTCTGCTGTCCCGATCATGGCGATCATGCTGTTTTCGAAGCCCAGGTCAATTAGGTTTGGCATGTCCATCACTTCTTCAAAAAGACTCTGTAGAGCGGGTCCACTGAGAGCATTTTCTATGAATTCTGGTTCCTTCTGCTTTGGAGTTACTGTCTCGAATGTCGCCCCGGTGGCTGTCCCGAACTGTCTATTTCCCGTGAAGAGTGTCTCGAGCTGCTCTTCCATATCTGGGATTCCTTTGAATGTCTACTCATGCTGAACTGTGGTGGCAATTGGTCCAGGTAGAGCTGTGATGTCGAGGAACGCTCCCCTTATCGGATTAGCCTTGAGTCCTCTGAAACGCTTGAGGTCCAGTGCTAGCTTTTCCATCCTTTTTGTAGTCTCTGTGCTGACTTTCCCCGCTTCTTTCTCATCTTCATCGGGCTCCACCGTCGGTCCCCTCGCCCGCTGTCGCTGCCGCGCCTCGGCTCGCTGTCGGTTGCCCTTGTCGGTCCACTCGCCCGCTGTCGGTTCCCTTGATGAAGTAGTGAGCGAGGTCGAAACTGTAAGGTTGGAGGTTGGGTGTGCCGTTGGAGGTTCCCCTTTTGCGGGCTGCTGCCTTGGTGCTGGCGAGCCTTTTGTTTTCTTTGATATCAGCTGGTGTTGGTACATAACCAAGCCCCTGGAGTGTAGTGTGGTCCTTGACTTCGATGACCTGGTGTTGGCCTTGTAACCTTTTGTCGAGCCCCAGTCCTGGGATGAAGATCATGAGTTTCGTCATCTTCATGGCGGGAGGGATTTTGTCTCGAAACAGTGGAAGGTCCACGTTGCATATTTGGATCTTGGAGGTCTCCAAAGTGAATCCAGTTAATGCCATGTCGGCGTCATGCTTGATTTCTAACACTGGAATGCCGTTGGTGCTGGTCCCCTCGGTGGTGACGCTGTCGCCGTAGACTGTGGTTAGCTCGTTACCTTGCATGAACTTGATACATTGGTGAAGGGTGGATGCCACACCATTTATTTGATGCAGCCAGGGTCGCCCCAGGATGGCTGTGAAAGTGATGGGAATGTCCAACACTTGGAATTCGGTGGGGATCATCCGCTTGCCGAACCAGATGTTTAAAGTAGCAACCCCGAGAACTGTGCGAGAAGTGGAGTCATAGGCCTTGACAGTGTGGAATGAAGGCTTCAGATCTGTGGGCTTGATGTCAAGCAGGTCCATCATCTTGGCGGGCAAGACATTCATTCCGGAACCTCCGTCTACCAACACACGGGGAAGGCGACGCTCGTCTAGCTGGACTGTGATGTAGAGAGACTCATTGTGATCAGCCCCTAATTTTGGTAGGTCCAAATCTGTTAAGGTGATGATGTTGCCATAATGGATGTTGCCGATTATCTGAATCACTTCGTCTGGGGTTGCGTCCACGGGGACCATGGTGCAGGCCAAACTTTCCTCTAGCTTGAGCTTGTGAGGATATGAAGATGTGAGCAGGGACCACAGGGAAATGTTTGCCTGGGTCTGCTTGAGCTTAGTGAGGATCGAGTCCTCCTTCACGGAACTTGTGTC
This sequence comes from Adenophora triphylla var. japonica, assembly GCA_022495995.1. Taxonomy (NCBI): domain Eukaryota; kingdom Viridiplantae; phylum Streptophyta; class Magnoliopsida; order Asterales; family Campanulaceae; genus Adenophora; species Adenophora triphylla. Next base: position 8,606 of record JAFEMH010001925.1, on the reverse strand, counting down.
TTCGGGTAGGCCAGGTTGCGATTCTGGCTCCGTTGGCTTTTTAGTGGCCTTGGGTGGTAATGCATGGATTTGACCCGATCGAGTCAGGACGCTGACATCAGGCTTGGTTCCTTCTGAACAGGTCGCTCTGAGCTGAGCCATAGTCAGAGGAGGATTCCTCGAAGCATAGGGCCATATGTCTTCTCTCAATTTGTTGACTGTAGATGCATTCCCGGGAGTTTCGGCAGCTTTCCGGATTCTGTCCCAGGATACTGGCTTGGGTGCCTCTGCAAGGAGGGACTCTATGTTTTTTCGCAGTTGTTCGAACGTCAGTGCGCAACAGTTGTTGCCAGGATTGAACTGCGCATTGCTGACCCACCGGGGGGTTAGAGAGTTCTTGGTTCAAGCGAACAATCTCTTTGATTTCTTCACGGTATACCGCACTTCTTTAATTCTTGCTGAGCATGCTCAGGGCATTCTGGAGTTGGGTTAGGCGATATTCATGGTTTGCTAATTTTCCTCCATTTTTAGCCCAGATCAACTCTCTTGCAGTAGAGCCTACGTCGAGAGTTAGCGCCTGTGTTTCTTCCCACGTGAGAATAGGCAGTACTTCCTTGAACTGTATGCGGCAGTCTAGATAAACTTCCATTGGGGAGAGATTTTTCTTCGGCTTTATCTGAGTGGCGGGTATGTCAGAAGGTGAGTACACTGCTTCCCGAACATCTGCCCATGTAACTGGCTGTTGTCCCAGTTGATCGTTTTTGTAAACGAAGGTCGTAGTCTGTGGAATCTCCCTGAGTAGTTGCTGGAGATGTATTTCCATTTTCCTTTTCTTTTTGAATAGACCTTCCTCCTTCAGTTGGCCTTTTAGTTTGAGAGTGGAAATGATCCGTCCCCATCCTCCCAGGACCCTCGGGATTCCGGTCTTGTTGACCTCATGCCCGGCTTGGAAGAGAATGGTTTCATCGTCTTCGTCCTCGCTTTCACAGAGGACTTGCTTTCCTCGGGGAGGTAAGCGCTGGTACTCTTCATGCTGTTTGGCTAGGTATTCCTTGTATTTTGCCATTCCATCTCCTAGGTCGTCGGGACCGTTGACCGCCCTCCCTTACCAGAGGGGGTTTGATGAGAAAAGACGGTAGTCCAGGAAGTTGCCGTGAGCGAAACCTTTGAGGTCGAACTGGTCTAGAGTGGCCTCTAGCTTTCTGTCTGAAGCTGCTTGTGACGCTTTAAGGGCTTGGTCCCTGTGAGTCTTCTGAGCTTGGTTCTCGTCCCAGAGACGGTTCTCTTGAGCGGCTAGTTTTATGAGGGCTTTCCTTGCGAGAGCTAAACAGTCTCCGTAGGTGCGCGCCGTCTGACTAGTGTCTAGAACTGTAATCACATCCAAGTCCCCGAATGGCAGAAACACTTGAATTATATTGACGAAGGAAGTCGGGCTGGGACATTCCATGCGGCCCTCCTTGATCTCGGTCACCAAGAAGTTTGCCCATATCTGTTTGATTGAACCCACGGGGGTGTTGAATTCTGCGATGTTGATAGTCTCATGATCTCGTTGGATCGCCAAGTCTATGAAAGATAGCAGTTTGCTGGCGGGATGCCAGAATCTATGGCCGTAACGACTGGGAGCAGGATCGAACTTGAGCACATTCATGCTGAGGTGATCATTCCTTTCTTCGGAAGCCTGATCTGTCTTGCGGGGAAGACTCTTACAGATGTTGTCAGGGTAGCTACTGGAAGCGTTCCCGAGGTTGATTTGATTTGTAGCATGGTGAGGAACTTTGTCTCCTTTGTTGATGCCCTTGGCCTTGGCGGCGCTTATGGCTATAAGCTTTACTGACGGCACGGGCCGGTTGCCACTGGGGCTGGTAGTCGGAAGTGATGATGAGCTTTGAGCTCGATTGGCTAGGGCCTCGTTTACCATGAGCAGGCAGTCGTCGAGGGTAACTTTGGCATTGCAGAATCTGATAATAAGGACCAGATCCTTGGTATCATCGGGATATCTGGAAAAGATAATGTTGACGAAGTCGTAGTCAGTTACTTGATCAGAGGGGTTCTTTGTCGTGTCAACCAATTGTTTCCATTCGCTAGATAACTACCTGTACGGGATGTTGAGCTTGAAAATTTCCATGGTATTGGAGCCCTCGTCATAGGTGACATCATCGGAACTGGTGCCGTCCTCGAAACTGAGCATATGTATGTAGGAATCTTCCCGCGGGTCTGCCGCATCTTCGACTCTGGAGAGTCCTGATTCGTTATCGTCTGACAGCTCAACCCAGACATAAGGACGTCTCGCGTCCTGCTGCGATGCTGGAGCTGCTAGAAAAACATCATGCCCTTCGCTTGAGAAGAGGGGCTCGACGGGAAATTCCTCATATAGGACATCCTATACGACTGCCATACATTCATCACGAGTGTGACGATGCTTGTTGACCTTCATCATGAAGATTTCCTCGCCTGGCGGGGCCAGAGAGTAGGACTGAAGGATGCTGAAAAATCTCCGATCGGAGACAGGGGGTTTATGTGCCCGCATCATTGCGATGCTCAGGGTTTCTTTCCAGTCTGCTTCCAAGTTTCGGAAACGGCAGTTGAACTTGATGAACCTGACTGCTTCAGGGTCTGCCTGTTCGAGGACGTTGACATAGTTAGCATCTCCGAACTTTGAGGGATTCTGATGAGATTTGCCCCGATAGTCCCTCGTCAAGCCAAGGAGGTAGCCCTGCTCGGCCGTGCACGCTTGGCTGTTGTCTCGGCTTCGTTCCCTATGAGGAAACTATCTCCTCTGATGACTTCAAGATCTCCTTGCCGGTTAATGAACTTGATGTACTGATGGAGAGTGGAAGTTATGGCTTTCATGTGGTGTAGCCAAGGGCATCCCAACAGAGCTGTGAATTTGGACAGAATGTCCATCACGTGGAATTTTGCTGGCACCATTGGGTTTCGAACCAGAGCTCCAGAGTCACCGTCCCCAGGATGGGGCGAGACGTGCTGTCGTAGGCCTTGATAGTCCGGGCAGATGGGATCATGTGGCCTTCGTCGATGCGTAGGGCTCGCATCATGCTGAGAGGGAGGACATTGACTGCTGATTCGTTGTCTACCAATACCCCGGGAAGAGATATGGTGTTGAGCCGGAGAGTGGTGTACAAGGCTTCATTGTGCCCTGAGGCGTCTCTCAGCAGGTCTTCATCACAGAAGGTGAGCATACTGCCATACAGTCGGGAATCGTAGATCTGGTCTCTTTCCGGAGAAGGAGAGTCATCAAGCCATCCGTTTCCTGTCTTCCTCTTGCGAGGTAAAGCTTTTGGTGGTGCCTCGGGATTATGTTGAGGCTGCTTGCGATGGTGGCTGCCCTTGGTTAACACGTTGATTGAGTGCGAGTGCCAAGTTGACTTTGACTTTCCTTTGCCGGCTTGTGCCCTGATGTTGGGCAAATTGAACCTTGGTTGATCCCGCGGGGAATTAGGCTTCTGGCTGGCGGTGAGGTTGTCAAGATTGGAGGTATTTCGGTGTCCTGAGGCCTGAACTTTGGCGTCAGTAGGATTTTTCGGCTTTCCCACCCCTGTCTGCTCTAAAGCTGCATGGTCTGGAGGAAGGGAGGATTGGCTGGAGTAGAGTACGTAGTAATCGAACTTCCCGGATGGCTCTCCGAGTGTACCCACACTGGTGTCTCCAGCTTCATATCTTTCTCTCAGTTTCTATTGAGAAGACTTCTTCTTCTGCTTTCTGGGAGAATCATCCCTGATCATGTCTTGGAACTCCTACTCAAGGCATTCGGAGCAATCAATAACATCGTAACTGATGTGGACGTTTGATGAGGACCTGGCTGGAAGAGGCGGAGGAACTGGCTCTGCGGCAATCTTCTTTGGCACCCATTAAATGGAGTTCACACTGTTGTTGTTCGGAAAAGGGTTTTCGACTGTATTAGGTCCACGGGGACGCTCCAATTTTCCTTCCTCTATCAAATTCTAAATCTCGTATCGTAACCCCACGCAATTGTCGGTGGTATGGCCATGATACTGGTGGAATGCGCAGTACTTGCTTTTGTCAGCGTTGACTACGGGATTCTTGGGTTTGTAGTTTGTAATGAGTTTGAGGAGGCCTTCCTTGATCAACCCTTCCAGCATCTTACTCAGTGGCATGACCAACTTTGTCAAGTGTACGGCAGTCGCCGCCGGGTGGAGTTGTTGCTTTGCGGGACTGGGTTTCGGTGCTCTGATTCTTGTCTGATGAATATAGTTGATGTGACGTATCTTTCCCTTTGCACGGGAGCCGTTGCGGGATTGAATACAACCGCTGGCCACGGTGCATCGTACGGCTGTCTTTGTGGCAAATTTTTCCTTGAGATCCTTCTCAAACTATGAGCCGGCATTGACCATGGCTCAGAGATCTGGGAAGAAGTGATGGCTGATGAGGGTTTTAATGGACGGTCTTAAGCAGGACTTGAAGATCTGCATCTGTTCATCCTTGGAGAGTGGCTCCATGATCTCGGAGAGTTTCCAACTCCACCTCTTGTAGAATTCTCCGACGCTTTCATCTGCTTTCTGCTCGGTGGTGATTAAGTCCTCACGACTTGTTTCCCACTCTAGGTTGGATCTGTACCGCCTAGGAAGATGTTACCGATCTCGATCCTGTGTACGGCGATCTGCGGGCTTGACCCTTAGGAACCATCGTAACGCTGAACTCTTGAGCGTATGCTGGAAGTGATCGGCCATTTGCTGAAGGGTTGCTCCTTTCACTCTCATACCGAGAACGTAGGTGTCAACATGCGTTTGAGGACATTCGGTTCCGTCGAATCGGTCCATCTCCAGCATTCTGAACTTGGCAGGGAGAGGCGTGACCATCCTCGAATCTGTGGATCTGAGCGTTTCTTGCTTTGAGCTGCTCATACTGGCTTTTAGGTCTTTCATCTGTTCGACCATCTAGGCTAAGGTTGGGTCCAGTGGTGGACTTTGAGGCTCGGCCCCAGGTGCTACCATGTGAGTGGCAGTGATTGGAGGTGGTAGGCTCGATATATGAGGATATATTGGGGCCTTTTCTGGACTGTATCGGGCTTTGTCCCCGGTGTTTTGGGATTCGTGTATAGGCAATGGGTTGAACCCAGGAGGATATTGGAGGATATCGCATCCGTTTGAGATGGTTCAGGCCGTACAAGGGTCGGCTGGTCAGTACGAGTGATGGGAGTAGTACCGGCTCGGCCGTACATGACAGGTTGCCCCGAGAGGTGGCCGGCATGTGAAGCCTAGGCCTGGCCGTTTCTTCTTGGTTCGAAGGCATCCCGTAAGTTGGCGGGGGAGGAACCTGGTTGAAGGTTTGAGGAGCTGGTTTCGGGGAGTCGTCATCCTCGATTTGGACAAAAGTACCGTCTGACTGGGGGATAGCTGCTATACATCGCTCATTCAGAAGTTGTACCACGAAATTCTGCTGATCTTCTTTCTGCCTCTTGTGAACCTCACAAGCCAGGATGGCTTCTTCCAGTGTCATATCTGTTACCGGTGGAGGGGGTCCGTCCCCGTCACGATTACTCGGTGAGCTTGACATGTCGGATAATTTGGCTGAGGGAACTGAGGGAATCGAAGAACTGTTTGACGCTGCCGTAACTGTGACTCCGGCGAGGCGCTGACCCGGAATTCTGAACCACTTTCTGCTTGCTGCAGGGAACGAAAGGTAGGGTTTAGGCTTTGGAAAGGGTATTTGGCTCAGGGTTTCAGGCTAGTGCAATGTGCAGTTACCGATTAATGTTTACTTAAAACGCATTTTCTTAGAGTCCTAATCGGTTGGAAAAGATCGTGATTTCTTTTTCGCAACTAACCTAAGGCTCTAATCAGTGGATCTCGTCACTACATTTATAACCCCCTCGTTTTTCACTTGTAAATCATCTTCCCGGGATGGAAAATCCCGAGCGAGGGTCCTATAAGGCAAGCGAGTTCCACCGACAAAGGAAAAAGTGAACTTAAGGCTAGCTGATCACGCAAACTTCCAACGTATATGACACGCGGGCCACGGTCAAAGTCAACGTCCTTAAGTTAAGGTGGGGATCATGCCAAAATTTTGGCATGACCTCTCCTGACTCGCTTGCGCGAGGGGCCTTAGCTTTCGGCGTTGGCCAAGTTGTGGCCGGCATGGTGCATGCGTTGAGGGTTTGGTGACACGGTGTCACATTGAACCTTCGAGTATATTTTTCGGCAGAGCTCCGCGTCAAAGTCAAGGCTGAAAAGCTCAAGACTTCGAGTCGGGAACGACCTTCGGTCTCAATCTTTCTAGCTTTACTTGTGACGGAACCCAGCGTAAAAAACATACACTTGGGCTTTATGACACGTACTAAGACAAAAACCAACCGGGGTCTTGGACGAATTGTGACACAAAGAGTGCATGGCTTACACGTGCTAGGATGGGCTGTTTGGGACGACCCCCTGCGCGCTCTAAAGGCGTCTGGCAGACCAACCGAGCTGCAACTGAACGGTCATCCCGGGTTACGGATCGTAGTGTGCAGTGTATCGAGGCAAAAAGTGCACGTAGCGTGCGGTGTACCGAGGTAGCAGTGCGAGTAGTGCGTGGTCAATAAAATTCTTTTTCTGAGTAAAACATAGATTTTCAGAATGTGTCTTAAAGAATTTTATGTGCAGTTCAGAATGTAAAACGAAAATCAAATATGAACGGGAATGCACGAACATGTTATGATTTTGAAAGAGATGAAAATGCAACACTTTTTTTAAAAACCGTTCGAGGTTTTGAACAACACACGCACACAAAAACGAGGAACGGTAAGCAAAAGTTTGACCCACGGAAGGCTTTTTGAAAAACGACGGCCATTTTGAAAAAGTATCCATAGTCCCCAGCGGAGTCGCCAACTGAAATTACCCGAATTCGCGGCGGGGCGAAGCGGTTGTCTTTCGCGAATTGGTGTTTGAGACCTCGCTTTCGGGAAGGAGAGGAGTCGCCTCGCGGTTTTGTATTTTGAGCCCAAACGTTGAAAAATGGCTTAGTGAAAATGGTGAGAGTCATTTTTTATTGGTAGCAAAAACATGGAAAATGCTTTGAAAAGGGGTGTCGTTTTTTTTTGGTAGCAAACACATGACAAAAAGCTTTTTTAGTACCAGAGATTGTTAGGTTCGGAGGTCACATTACGTTTCGGGAAGAGTATTTTGAGATCACCCGAAATGCCTCGTATGACGAGTCTTTCTACCTTTCTCGAAAATGTGTGCGTGTGTGTGTGTGAGTTTGCATTTTGAAAATGGGGGTTTGAATGACAAGCTTAATCTTAGTTTGAATGTCAAACGTTGATTTTGTGATTTCTTTTGGAAAAAGCAAGCTTTTGAATGACAAACGTCGGTTATAGAGTTTTGAGGAAAAAGTGGTGCGAGTGACGATTTTGAACTTTTAACTTAAGTGTCAAATGTTGACTTTTAAGAAAAGAGCGTTTGAATATCAAACGTCGGATTATGAGTTTGAAGATGATCGTTTGGATGCCAAACGTCACTTTGCGCGTTTTGAAAGAGAGTTCGAATGTCGAACTCCGATTTTGAACCGGGCATTTCATTGTTAGCGATTTTACGGGAAAAAAACATTAAATGATTATACGATCAACGAAGGCTCGTTTGTGTGACTCGGACTTTGAGTAAGTAAATACTATCCACAGAACCAGAAGCGGCTCGGACATTGTCAGAATGATAGTATTTAAAATGCGTGTGTCAACGGAATCAAACGATCCGGATTTGTAAAGGTGCCATCAACGAGCCAAACCGCTCGAAGTAATTAAGTAAATGACATTCAACGGATCAAACGATGGGCCGGATTTGTAAATGACTATCACGAAGGCCAAACGGATTTCGGACTATGAAAGTTGCGTAAAGTAAATGACGTTGACGGATCGAAACGATCCTGAGAATTGTAAATGACATTAAAAGTAAGACGAACTGAAATTTAGAACCTTAGTTTTAACCATAGATTACTTCTCTTACTAGGGAAGAGAAGAGGATCTTGGACTTCAAAACGTATGTCGCGAACCCGTTGACGGTAAGGCGTCCTACATTTAGAGAGAGCTACCTATGGCTGGGTGGTCATCTCTTCGCTCGCGGGCGCATACTAGATACAAAATTGTGCTCGAAATCCGTGTTTCGAGGTGGCTGGTCGTATTTGATCGAAATAATTTAGGCCATGCGAATCGAGGCGAACGGCTCGGGAAGGCGACCCGCTGGGCCTTGCTTTTGGGAGAAAGGGGGTAAAATTTGTTGTTATAAATGGCTTCGACAGCCTCTCAGATGATAGTGAATGCCAGATCAAATCGATGGACCGAGGGTGAAATCCGGGTGTTTATGAAACTTTGAAATTAAAGGACTTTGGCTGCACTAATTCTTCTGCAACAGTCTTGGCCTGACCGAGATCGAGCATTGTAGAGACCACTGAAACAGGAAGTGCGCATGCAAAGCTACATGTCCCACGACTACTGTGCCTGACTTCTAAGCAAAAATACAACGCCGGCCAGGTGCTGTGGAAATGCACTTTTACGTGCAACGACGCTGAGCACGCTGTGCCGATGCACGCGCCTCAACGCCTGCTGGGCACCTAGCTGATCCTGCTGGGAGGCCGATTCTGCTGACCTCAATTCATTTTAGTATCCACTGCTGTAAGTACCC